>LPNX010184148.1:0-176217 GCA_001517045.1 Pseudotsuga menziesii
TATGAAATAACATAGCGAGAATGAAACCTAACAAATAATTTCAACACTATATTGTACAAACACTATGTTTCAACTTACCATGTTGTACAAACAATTTACTGTTCTCAGACCCCATAGTTCTATAAATCCCCATATGCCCATACCCTCCTGAATAGAACAAACCGACACGAATAAAGATCACACCAAACTGAAACTGAAAAAAGGAGAACAAATGAAATCATAAAACTCACATTGAATATGTGGCTCCTATTGGTTGCCTCCCACGCGATCCCGCCTCTGAAGTAAATGCACCAAACCAACACCTGGACAATGGCTTCCAACCCCAACATGCGAACTACCCATGTTACAGGCCTTGTGACAATGCCAACCCACGCGATCCCGCCTCTGAAGTAAATGCACCAAACCAACACCTGGACAATGGCTTCCAACCCCAACATGCGAACTACCCATGTTACAGGCCTTGTGACAATGCCAAGATGTTTTGAATTCATTTCCTGATTGCAAAAATCTATAGGTGGTTGTTCACCAATCTGAGCGCTTCCTGCTCCACTTAAACCGGATGCCCAATTCCCCGAGTCGTCTTTTTGGTCTATCCATCATCTGCTTATGTATGCGATATGAACATAATAACAGAGATGTGTCACAAGCCCATTTACCCTCATCCATTATTTTAGGTGCCAAGTATAAATCATTTCATTTATTTTTATTTTTTTCCCTTACCTTTAAACTATACAATAAAATGGATTCACAAGAGAGTTAATGAATTAGCCGTACTAATAAGTTAATCATCTTTTCTATGTTGTAGAAATTTATTCCTAGATATTAACATTAAAGTAAAATATACTATGAAAGCTCATGCACCTATTCAACATTAGTCATTCATCTTGTATGTAACTTACAAATCATGCTAAGCTAACATAGTCGTTCATAAATATTAACACTACTCCGAAAATACCACAAGACAGAGCATAAATGTTAGCGGCCAATTATTTGTAAGCTTATAATTCATAAAATTTTAAGTCCCATTATCATAAATGATATCGAACTAATATTGAGCATAAGGTGATATCAAAATTGGTTCCTTGTCAAATCCATCAATGTTACTCCATATATATATATAAGTATATGAAGCATTCAATTGGTCTTAAATAATCTCATACTAGGGTGAGTTCAATCCAGTGTAAATCCTTAAGGTTTGAACATTTTATTTATTTTTAACTATCACTATTCACTTTCATAGCATTTCTTCTTTTTTTAAAATGTGGTTCACCATTTGTTAGAGGGTTACTTCACGGAAAATTCCAATACCCGCTATTCAAACTGAATCAAGGTATGGTTAGCTCATCAATCACAACATTTATAACAAAGGCTCCACAAGAGCAACATGTCACTTACAAGAGTAGAACCTGGGTGGAGAGGGTAACATTCATTCCTCCCAACCACCCAAGCTACATCCATTTGAAGCATTCCTCCTTTATATTCAAGTGTACAAACAACAATATTAACCAACATAAAGCTAACTAACCATTCAATTAAAACCATTGAAGAACAAACCTTTTATCTTTGATACGTTCAAGCAATGGGGATATTGCACAACCAATTTATCTTTAACTATCATAATTCACCTTTTGTAACATCTGTAATCATTTATATTCACTATGTAAAAAGAACAATATTAACCAACATAAAGCTCACTAACCATTCAATTATAATAATTTGATATGTTCAAGTAACAATGGTATTGCACAATTGAACATTCATCGCATACTATTAACCAACTAAGTATGAATATACATTACCATTGTAGATAGAAACATGAACTTGCTTTCAACAAGATTGAGCATAATTTGAAAATAAATAAATACTTATATGGTTCAAGTTTTGTTGGCGACTGAATGTGATGCTACAACTTTCCACCTAACCATAGGTACTCTAACTGACATATGGTATATGTCGAGAGGCCACCCCTGAGCTAGCTGGCAACGAAGCCACTAAGGAAAAAAAGACAATAACGATCTTTCTAAAAAATTCCTCAATGCGATCTGAACAGTCAGTCACAAACCTTCTCAAGGACAAATAAAAGAGTGTCTTTTTCAACCTGTATATTTAGTGGTCTTGTATTGGAACTTCATATCTTTGTGGTTGTTCCACATACACTCCCTCCTCTAGATAGCCATTCAAAAATGTCGATTTAATATCCATTTGATATACATGCCATTTGTTTTGTGCATCAATGACTAGAAGTGTTCTGACTGTGTCCATGCATGCAACAGGTGCAAAGTTTTCATTGAGGTCTATGTCGGGTTGTTGTGTGAACCCTCTTACGACCATTATTTCCTTGTGCCTATGCACATTCCCATCGACATCTTGCTTCGTCTTGTAAACCCATTTGATTCTAATTACATCCTCATATTTCGATACATATACCAGCTCCCATGTTTGTTTCTTCCCAATGCATTCTGTCTCTTCATCCATGGCTTGTGCCCATACTTCATCTTCAACATATTCCTCAAATGTTAGAGGATCATCTATTTGAGAAAATAATGCAAAAAGAGAGAATGAATTTCATGTACCAACTTCATATATCTCACACATACTTCTTGTCTTTATTGGATCTGTTGATGTCGACCTCGCCAAACTGCTTGATCGAGTTTGCTAACCTCTTGGTATGCTTTTCAGCATAGCTTGAGCTGTGAATTGTGTCGAAATTCCTTATGCTTAAACATGTCGCGATGTCCTAGGAGTCGACGATACTGCAACATTTTTGGCTTACATGTGGTGTTTGAACCACTTCCTCCGTCATGTCATCATGCTCGACAACTGCCACAATCTTAACATTCTTCTAGATGGTTCCATCCCATGCTTCATTCTCAAGAAATTGAACATCACGATTGATAATTAATTTCCTTACGTCAGGATCATACAACTTATATGTTTTTATGTCTTCAGAGTAACCAACACAATGCATTTATGTCCCTTATTGTCTAGTTTCTTTCTCAGCTCATCTGGAACATGAGCATATGCAACACAACCAAAAACTTTTAAAGGAGAAACACTGTGATTCATTATACCAGTCCATGCTTCTTGAGGGACTTTGTTCTTCACGCTCTTTATTGGACATCAGTTCATAATATATATAGAATTTAGGACCGCTTCAACCCAATATTAATTTGATAAATGCTTGGCTTCCATCATGTTGCACACCATCTAATGGTTTTGTTCTTTCTCTTTGCGCCACCATTTTGCTAAGATGTATATCGCGTAGTGAATTGCTTGTGTATTCCATGGGTCTTGCAAAAATTTAGGAAGTCATTCGAGACATATTCGCCGCCTTTGTACATCCTTAATATTTTGATGTTGTATCCACTTTTCTTCTCCACGAGTGCCTTGAATTGCTGGAAACATCTAAATGCATCAGATTTATGTTTTAGAAAATATACCCATGTTTTTTGGCAAAATCATCAATAAGAGTAAGAAAATAAATGCAACCTCCTATGGATGGTGTTTGCATTGGGCCACAAATATCAGAGTGCACAATCTCAAGTGGTGTGAGTGCTTTGTATGACTTTTAGACTGGAAAAGTCTCTCTATGCTACTTTCGAAAAATGCAACCTTCACAAATTCTCTCTGGTTTGTTGATAAATGGAAATCCTTTCATCATATTGTTCATGTGCAGTAGCTTCAGGCCACCAAAATTTAGACTTCCAAATATGAAATGCAACGACCAGGACTCATCCTGAACCTTTGATTGAAATGCTGCTCAAATTCCAGCGTTGTCATTTTCTTCATTGCCACAGTGCTTCTTTGATTTCTTCCTTGAATACATCTCAAAGGAAATAAGTGATTGCTTGTCATTGGTACTTTTTCTATTAGCTGGTTGGTTGGACGTAAGTCTTTAATCACACAATGATTTTATTCCATGTAGACTCTATAACCTTTTTGTATCAGGTGTCCAATTCTCATCAAATTATGTTTCAAACCTTCGACATAATAGACATCAGGCATAGTATTGTTCTCCCCCCGTTTGGTTAGAATACCAACAATACCTTTTCCCAAAACAATGACTTTGATATTATTTCCAAGTGTGACATCAGTTTGAACTGATTTATCTAAACTGGAAAAAAAATTAAATTACCAGGCATATGATTGCTACAGCTTGAATCTAAATACCATATTCCACATGGAATTTCTTGGACAACATTGCATTCAATTGGGGGTGCACATGCCAAAAACATTGTGTTGTTCGAAGTGTTGGTGTTGCTCAAATGGTTTTGACCTTTCTTTCCTTGGTCATACTTCTTCTTCCTGCATTCATATGCAAAATGTCCAAATTTCTTACAATAATGGCATTTTATTTTTTATTTATCAAACCTATGACCACTTGGATGATTGGGGTTTTGATTTTTTCCTTTACCAACGACATTTACAGGATTGTTGTTGCGTCCTCCTCTGGAAAAAAATATTCCTTTGCCTAAATAATTATATCTCCCCTGCCTCTTCCATGAATTATGGATGACTGTGCTACAAACACACATTCTAATGATGTATTTGATATGCTGATTCTATGTTCATGATTGATGAGTGAGGATTGTAACTCGTCAATGGTAAAATGGGACATGTCTTTGTTTTCTTCCAAGGTCACGACCAAGGATTCAAATTTTTGGGGAAGAATTCTAAGAATTTTTTCAACAATCCTTTTGTATTCTATATTTATCCATAGGATTTCAGTTGATTTATCAGACCAATGAATCTAGTGTAAAATAATTCCACTGACTCCGTATCTTTCATTGACAAAGATTCAAAATATCTTCTAATAATATGTAACTTAGAAATATTTACTGTGTCCAAGCCTTGATAGGCAGTTTCTAATGTATCCCATGCCTCCTTAGTTATCTTTGTTGTCGCTACTCTTAGGAGTATGCTTTCATGCATGGCTTAATGTATGTAGAACAAAGCCTTTCCATCTTTCTTCCTCCATTCCCTCAAAGCATCTTTCTGAGCTTGTGTGAGATTATTATATGTTGCTTGATATGTTAGTTCTGAATAGCCATTTTGGACTATATCCCATACATCTTGACCTCTAAACAAGGAATTCATTGTTAGAGATCAATACTCATAATTCTTTCCCGAGAAAATTGGAGTTTGTAAACTTGACATTTGTGTACTAGAAGTGGAAGCCATTTTTTACTTTTTGTTTTCCTTAGAAAATTACTTTTTCCTTTTTAAGACAAGGTTTCTTTCCTAAACCGACTCTGATACCAAGCCTTGGGAGTGGAGGTGAAGAGAGAAAGGTTGTGATAGTCAACTTGAGTTACTGCACAATAATGCTTCTTTTATTTTGGAGATGTGACACTACCTTTGGGAAACCCCATCTTTTACTTCGATGGGTTAATTTTGACTGAAATACCCGCGACATGATTTTACGGTAACTGATTTTTACATCGACAAACGTATACTGTGACATAATTCACTACGACATGACTCAACTTTCACTTTTTGTCGACACACCTTTTACGAACTTTTATGCCGATGCACTTTCACCTTGATAGACACCCACTTGAATTCAACGGGATTTTACCATGACACACTTTTAGTTGTGACCAACTCCCACTTTGACAGGACCACTTGTAATGGAACTTTATAAAAGGGGATTCCTTTGTCTATTAACTTATAATATAAAAACACTTTTAACCTCTCCGTAACTTGGGATAAAACTCGACACAATGTTATTGTGACAAGCTAACATATCATATAACCAAAATAGTAACTAAGACTTATGTCGAGCACTTTGGGGTTAAAACTTATACTTTTACACGGTGAAATATTTGTGGATTATGTTTTCACAAATGATAAATGTAAACAACATTCACACAAGTAATTCTGGAGAAGATGAGCGGCATAAATAAGACAACCATTCAATCATAAAATATGGGTTTATATATTATCACAAAGTAACAAAAGAACTATGGTTGCATTTACATACTTGAAAATTTACTTGGATGGCTCACCTTTTACAGAGCTTGGGCTCTCGACACATTCCAAAACACAAGCTTGAGCTCTCGAACTCTTCTCATAGTTTTTATTCTTCTCCTTTCCCTCTTACTCTGTTCTTCTCTAGATTACTCTTCTCCTATGTCTCTCTCTCTCACTCTATTTTATTCTTCTTATTCTACATATACAAAGACTAAATTTTTGCTTCTCTTGCAAGCTACCAACTAACATTAAAGATTGTAATTAATTTCTACCTAAAAACATGAATTCAGAAATACAATTTGGCTGCTTAAATATGGTGAGACGTGAATTCTCATTAGAGGAAATTTGGGGTTTAAAATGGGCCTTATAAGAAAATGAGCCAACAATAAATTCTTGTGAGTTGGAATTCAAGAGCCAATAGAATTTCAATAAAATGTGTCAACCATCATGGTTGACTTGACATATTTGTCATAAAAAAAACTACTTTTTTTGTTTGTATTTTCAACATATCTCCCTATGTTTTTACTCAAATTTCGAATGAGAGGGCTCGTTAGATGATGAATTTAATTCTGCATCCAACGAAGTACCCACACAACATACTTTTGATGGACCCCGCTACCCCAAAAAAGGGAATACTTGTTTTTTGGGTAGTGGGGTCCATCAAAAGTGTGTCGTGTGGGTACTTGTTGGATGTAAAATTAAATTCTGCGTCCAACAAGCCCTCCCTTTCGAAATTTGAGTAAAAACATAGGGAGATATGTTGAAAATACGAACAAAATAAGTAGTTTTTTTCTTTCTTCCTCCAAAATTAATAAATATTATTTTATTATTTTAACAATTATTTTATTATTTTTCTTAGGAGGCCCATTTTAGACCTTAAATTTCCTCTAATGGAAACCTAAAAGACAGACTGGAAAAAAATGTACTTCTACGGATTCTCACTGAGTCGACTGGGATGTGATGCAAATATGCTTGTAATTAATATTTCCAATAGTATGGATAATCATATACACAAATCAAACCTCTTTATATGCATAATCGTTTAGACATCTAACTCAAATATCTGATCCAATTTGGTCTCTTCTCTGGGTCTGAATTGTTTCACTATGTATACCCTCCAACACATGCATTTTTCTTGTTAAGACATAATATTTTTCTCACTAGTCCTATACTCCGAATCCAAACCCGTCGGATTGCGCTTGGTTTCCTCACTCTCCTTTGTAAATCTCACAATTCTTCATTGTTCCATACTCAATAGAAAATATCAAAACCAGACTTATCAGATTGCTCTATGCTTTCACTGATTCACCCAGGAGGGTTGTGATTTGAAATGGCTCCTTCCTTTTGTATTGAGAAACTATGACTTCCAATATACTATTTGTTTGTTGTACCGTTCACCCAGAAGTGTTCTACTAGGTAAAACAAATTATTTTCCCAAATTATATAAACCACATGATCTTTCAATTTATTTGATTATTTTCCCAAATTCTATAAACTCTTTCAATTCAATTGCAAATAAAGCCCGCCTCTTTATTGAGTTCAAATTCCAGGCCCGCTTAAGTTCAAAATTCAATCCCGCCTTTTTATCGAATTCAAATTTCAACTCCTATGGATTTAAATGCTAAAATCAATGGGAGATCGCATGTCATATGGATGGTTAACTAGGGCATGCTTACCTCCAAGGGCCATCACATTGAGAGCTGGGAAGCATTGGCTCATAGATGATTAGAAGAAAGGACAACTTTTGAAGTGACGTATACCGATTGAGATTTCCAATGCACCTAAGATTCCAGTTACCCGCTTTTACATGGATTCATCAACGAGTAGGATAAAAGACAACTAAAATGCTTGTATTTTTTTATGATTTTTTAATAAAAACAGGTCAAAATTGTTCCTAGATTGATATTTCAACAATTTTACTATTTCAGCAAGTGTGATGGTCTGTCCTAGACTAAATCCTTGAATTTATAATTACCTAAATTTCTCAAATTCCTATTAACCACTTAGAAATTGGAATTTCAACAAGATTTGGTTTGTTAGATTCTGATGGGTTGGGGATGTTTTGGTTAGTGCTTATACTATTCCATCATTCATCGATGTCATACTCGTGCCATGGATGATGCATGGTCCTGACACCTGATAGGATCGCCTTAAAGACAACTTTGTCTTATGTGCTATCACTCAAATTGTACCTTAGGTTGTGGAAGGTAATCTCAAGTTAACCAGAAAACCAAGCTTTAGGAAAGAAAGTTGCTTCTTTCTCTCCATTGAGGGATATCTCAATTGTTGTTTTACAAGTCTTGATATGTAAATAAAATAAAGAATCAAATTGTATTGTTGGTTGAAACACAGAAAGTAAACATTGGGCTATGGAGTCAAAATATATATTTATCAATCACAAGGTTGTATACATGGAAACTTCAACATAGGCAAGATAGCTATTCAGTTACAGTCAAAATGCTTTAGTCTGGTGTAAAATAAGAGATAATGAACAATCCATTAACATGAGAATCTATCAAAGATGAATCCAATGCTAACTTTAGAGGAAACGTTTGGTGAATATCTGAAAATAATAACCATAACATATACATATGAATTCTGAACCATTAAACTCTCATTTCAGACATGAAGAAATACATAATAAAAGGAAATATCAAGAAAACATTCAGAATAAGAAAGGAAAAACATATTGTAATCATGAAAAGGGAATCATTTGGCTCTGTAATTTATTAAAGATAAGTCTCAAAGTACATAACTCAGCTCTCATGGGTTCCAACCCTTTTTTCATTACATTTAGTGGTTCTTATGCAATTGCTCCATGAGCTGAAATAAAATAAAAAACTGCTAAAAATAGGCATAACTGCCTTTACATGTGTCATTCGACACTTATTAACTTCTAACTGATTCTAGAAAGTAAACTAAATGCCTAATAATTATTCTTCAACATCAAATTCTTCACAATCTTCCATGTCTTCAGCCATGCAATGTGTACTTGGTCCTTTCAAATTTTTCTATTGTCTTCCATTGGTATGTAGTGCCAATTCTAATCTGGACATCTCCTTTGATAACATGTGCAATTCCACATGATCCCTATAAGAATAATGTTGTAAATGCGCACATGATTCCTTGAAAGCAAAAAAAATCTCAAATTCGCCTGCCAGCTTGTCTACAATCGCTTTGCCAGATAACGATTGGTTCATATCAACGAAATTGTGTGATCCAATCTGCATTGAATCAACTTGCCTTGATACTCCTTTTGAGTCGGCATAGTGCCCTTTTCTTCCCAAAAATAATGGGAGTCCTTTCTTGAATAAAGGATCATTGACATATCTCTGAAAAGATTCAATTGATGTGCCATGATGTCAATTTTGGCCTGGACTGTGTCTAAATGATGATACCTGTTCAGAACTTTTCTGGCCCAGGTTTTGCTAGTTATTCTATCCTTAATATTTGCATTCTTCATATCATCCTTTGTTAATCCATTCAAATGTTTTATGGCGTTATGAGCATAATCAATGGGCTTCTTATTTAATTTCTCTCTTGCTACTGTCACAGTCTGTCTGAATGACTGAATCACAACCTCTTTGTCTAATTAAGATACGGTCTCAATTTGCTTGCTTCTTCTAGAATGACATCCATAATTATATGCTTTTCCCCTTGCATTGATGATTGACCTATGAGTTGTTCATTAACTTGTCATTCTTATTTTGTAATTCTTGGCATTTGCATTCCCAAGTCTTTCTCTCTTGTTTCCTTTTCAATGCCAAGTTTTCCAGGTTTTTATTCTGAATTTTCAATCGAGTCAACTCTAATTCTTTAAGGCTAACCTGTGACATATCCTGGACAATAGTTTGTTCACTGGATTCATTTGAAGGAGAAATAATTATGCATTCAATATCTTTCTCCTTCTCTTGTAGTTCCTTCTATTTCTCCTACAATTTATTTTCCAACTCATCAAATTTTACTTTGAGAGTATTTTCACTTTCTACTAAAAGAGTCATGTCTTCCTGCCATTGTTTCTCTTGTTCTGCATACTTCAATAATTTGGCGTTGCAATCTGTCAATTCACCACTCAAACCCTCTTTTTCCTTCCCAAGCTTAGCTAATTCAGATGCTTGTATTAACTGAGTAGAAGGTATTTTAAGCTTCCTTTTTAATAGTTGAATCACATTCTCCTTTTCATTTAGCAATTTTTGTATCCCTGCTCCTTTATTTGCTTGGCTCTCAGCAGCCAGCAAGTCTTTTTGTAATTTCTTTATCCGTGCTTGGTGGGATCTGTTCTCCACCTTCTCTTGTCTTAATTGATTTTCATTTTTACTCTTACTGGTCTGCAATTTAGATAATTTCAGAGTAGCTTTTAGGAGATCAATAAAAGGAATGTCCCATGTTTGCTTGTGCAGATGTATCATGCCAGGGATGGGGATTTTCTCTAAATTCATTTTCATTTCAGCCACCCTGTTCTTGGTTGTTAGTGCCATATTTAGATTGTTCCGAGAATAATCTCTAACAATGACAAGAGATACATCTTAAATAGATATTTTTCTCACTTATGCATACAACTTTAAAGCTTCCTTTGAAGCTATATCTTTAGTGTCCTTTTACTTCTCCAACAATTCTTCCTTAGGCTTTAACTGATATGTAGATTCAGTTGGTGTATCAACAAATGCATATTCCTTTATTTCAAAGGTAGTTCCTGGGATTTCCCTTACAAAAGAAGTTGATTCTTCATGCAGGTCAATATCCCTTTGAGTCTCATGGGGATAGTCTGACCAATTTGCAGCCTCTGGTAATCTTGCAACTTCAAAATGCTTAAAGGGGCTCCTTTTCTGGACCTGTCTTCTAATTGAGATGATGTGATGGGGGTCATAGTTTATAGTAGCTTCTATCAGAAACCCCATCTCTTTTAACAAAAATTTGATCATTGGGAGGGCAACTTTGTTTTTGATGATAAATGGACCAACTCTCCATGGAAATATGATCTCAGAGGACTTCTTAAAACTCAAAAAGTGCTCATTCTCCACTACTAATATCTATCTAATCAATTCCATAGAAACCACTCTAGGAGTTAAAAATGTAGGAAATAAATAAGGCTGATGAACAAAGCCATACAACCTAATCACTGTTCCTTGTTAAAAAGAAACCAATAACCAATCCTTTTCTCTGGAGAGAACTGCAAGATGTCTTTCATTTAAGGAAACACCCTAGGTAACTTCTTCTGAAAAATGGCACTGTACACTTCAGACATGAGGTGATTCATAAACTTAGTGTAGTCCTTGTTCATTTCCTCTGTAAGCACCATCTCGAGGAGCTGTAGGTTCTCCTCATTAAATGACATAAACATTTTCAATAAATAGGATTGAAATCTGAAACATCTGGTCTGGTGGAAATTCATTAACTGAGAATGAATATTATCAACCTAGAATTCATCAAATTTAAAGCACAAAGTTTGTACCAACTGACTAAACTCTTCAGATTCAACTGGACAAGTACTTAAAGTAAACAATAGACTAATGAGGGAATCAGTGACATACTTGTTTGTATCTAACCCTAAAAATTGACTCATTAAGGTTATAATACAATGGGTTTCCTCATTAAAAATATTGGCATCAACTGGAAATGGTTGGTCTTGTAACTGAACATTAGTTTTAAAACAACTCTTAAATAAATTTTGTTTTTGTTCCATTATAGACTCCCTAAAAACCTGAACTATGGACTCTTCATTGTATTCTCTAGACTTCAAGGTGAAATCAGCAAGGACTAATAGGGTATTTATAACAACCAAAGGACTGACTGGACAAATCATTTTTGAGCTAGAGGTATCCATTACTGGACAAATCATTTTTGAGCTAGAGGTATCCATTATTATTCTTTCAGAAGGGGAATAATTAATGGCACTCCAGTCAATGAATTCAGGGACGTTTAGGGTTTGGTTGGTAGTGAAATAATGGAAATAAGAATGGTAGACATTATGTATATCTGTTCCCTGATCTTTAAGAAGATTTAACTTTTGTTTAACAACATTAATATGTCCATTAAGCAATATAGTATCAAATACTTCTGCATCTTTGTCTTCAAACAATTCTTCATTTTTTTGGTATTCTAAGTTCAGGGATTCTACATCTTCAACTTGAGCCATTTAAATACTTCCTATGGAGACAAAAGGCCTACCTGGTGTGTCGACAAGTGGCCTAAGGATCTTGTATGAGTTTGTCGCTTCCGCACAGTCCTTTTCTTTCGTTTTCCAATGTACAGAATAAACTAATGCCCTAATTCCACGTGCATGGTACTTTTATATTATTTTGATTTTCATATCAGTCTCGCATCTTTTGCAGTGGAAATAAATCTAAGCCCTCCATCTTGTATGATTCATCCTGTGCCATCTATATTTCTCCCAGCTTAAGTCCTATGTTTCCCTCCATTGCAACGCTACATCTCTTATCCTTCAAAGATATCGCAATTGCAGATTGAGTTACAACCATTGATTTGAATGCAGATCTATCTAAACCGTTGAACTTCACATGACTTAACCAATTTCGCAGATTTCCTCCCAAACTCAGAGTGAGCATGTTTTGTTTGCGAAATGATCTTGGACCATAGATCTTCACCGGATCAAATATGGACCCTTCATTTCCCAAGCCCTTTAATTCCAGTTCTCAAATTCGCCAATTTTCTTCTTCCTCGCACCTTCATCTTATGAAACTGTTGCCAGCCATAGATATGCATACGTTCAAATATTCACCCTTTATCTCATCTTCCCTTTACCTTCATTTCAGAACCTCCACAATTATATTCTTCCTTTCACCTTTAAGTTGCGAAATGATCTTCAACCGTAGATCTCAATCTTACCTGCATCTCAACCATCCAATGGTGTTGTACCTACCAGATTTTGCAACTTCAAAAAGTTCCTTTGTTCATGCATCTTCAATCTGCGAAATGATTACTGACCATAGATCGGGATTGGAGTTTAATTTAAGCCGTCGGAAGATAAAGCTCCTACCCGATTTCACAAATCTCCATCCTAACTTACTTCTTTCTAGTTCATATTGCGATATTAATTTGGACCGTAGATCAAGAATCCGCCCTTATCTCCACCATTCAACTTTGTCGAGCCTACCAGATTTCACAGATTTGAAAAGTTTATTTAATCGTGCATGTTGCACCTACGACATCAATGCCTGCCGTAGATCTATTTCCGCTCGAGTTCATCGTCATTGAAATATGCGGGTCTTATGGGATTTCATAGGTATGAAAACTTAATTATCCTGTGCAAGTTGTGATTGTGAAATGATTCTCCGTCGTTCATCTTTATCAACGATTGATCTCCACTGTCGGAAAATGTGGAGCCTACAAGATTTCATAGATTTGGAAACTTATTTTTTTCGTGCATGTTGATATTGTGATATCGAATCCCACCATAGATCCCCAACATGATATGATCCTAGCCATTGAAACATGAGGTATTTACAAGATTTTGCAAATTCGCCAAATTTATTTCTCCTTGCATGTTCCATTAGTCAAATCTCTGTCCACCATAGATCTGTCTCTATCCATTAATCTAATGATTGATTTCGCCTGCAAGTTAACACTCTTCCACCAATACCAAAAATTCTTTAGGCGAGGCATCTTACCCTTGTGAAATCATCTACAATCGTTGATCTCCTTTGCTGCATATCCATGCCCTCCATTTCTGTCACCATATAAACTGAGTGGATTTTCTTATTCAAAGTCATTTGCAAGGTTGAAACTTTAGTATTTTCAATTATTTTGCATCCCAAACCTAGGAATAACACTTCAGAACACCTCAGGAACTTCATTAACACCCCTCTAGGTCATATGATAAAAAAAATCAGACCTGACTCTTCATTTCACTGGCCTAATCCCCTTCCAACCATTTAGCCCAAAATAGTGCTAACATTATGAATTAGGCTGATTATGATCTCACTAATGCTACTTTAGGTTCGCCACACCAAGTGGCTTACTAGATTTATTTATTTTAGTGAAAATTACAGAACGCATATACTCTCACGTGCAGAGCTTCTTCGATGAGCCATTAATAATCTGTACCTAATATGAACTAGCACACCCACAAAGTTTGTGGTTGGATCACGTTGATAGGGATCAAATGGTTGAGACATAGTTATGGAATAGCAAATATTTTTTTATTCCACATATTCTTCTAGTTAAACGGGTTAAACTATGGGTTATCCATGCCTAGCTACATGTTATCATCGCCATTCTTCCTGTTATACATTTATCAACTATCAATTATTTTTTATATTCTTTTTCTTTTTATCTCACATTCTTCTAGTTATCTGCCATGAATTGTTGGTTATCCATTCATCAACTATGAGTTATCCACGCATTGCTACCGGTTATCCATTCATCAGCTAGCTACCAATTATTTTTATATTCCTTTTTTTATAATTGTTTATTTCAAATTTTGAACGACTACCATAGAATCAATCTCGATAGTACACTTGTCTCATCCTCGTCTGCAGACCAAAAAACATAGGCCGTAGTCCACTCCAAATCTCAAATAAAAACGTTTATCAATGTAATTAAGTGAATTGATGCACGAATCAAATCAAATTTCCTAATTTAATTATTGGAGAGAATTTTGTAACTATGGCGAAAGCCATTTTTTAACACCCATCTTCAAATGTTTTTTCTTTTAAGTCAATTTCTTTTGCATATGTAGTTCTTTTTTAAACTAGTTTGTAAAGAAGTTTAGTTTTTTTTAAAACTAGTTTTTAAAGAAGTTTAGTTTTTTTTTAAACTAGTTTTTAAAGACGTTTAGTTTTTTTTTTTAAGTTTTATATTTAAGTTAATTTTAAAGAAGTTTTTAGTCTTATTTTTCTCTCAATTATTATTTATTTTGTTCTTCTTTTTATATATATTGTTAATATTTTCTTTATTATTTTATTTTTAAATTATTTTTATATATAATTAATTTTTTAATATTTTTTCTCTATTATTTTGCTCTTTAAATTATTTTTAAATCTTTTATTTTATTTTTGAAATCATTATTTTACATGTTTTTTTCCTTTCAAAAGAAATACATTTAGATTGATTTTTATATTTTCTAATGTTAATTGACATGTTGTTTAGTGATAGGATTGATAAGACCATGGATCACATTCTTTTAATTAAATACCATGCTTATCCTCTTTATGGGTTTTTTTTATTTGATAAGATCATAAACTTTATTAATTTTATGAGTGTTACTAGTATAAAATTTATACATGAATATATAATCATTTTCATATTTTAATAAAATTTATACATGAATATATAATCATTTTCATATTTTAATATAGCTTAGTTATAAAACAAACTTTTATTAAACATTAAATATTATGTCTATCATTAAAGACATTGCCACTTTATAACTCTTTCACACAAATTAAATTTAATAACTTCTTTATTTTATTTAGTATTTAATATAATATCTTCCTTATATTTTAATAATCTTTAATATGATAACTTCCTTCTATTTTAATAGTCTTTAATATGATAACATCTTTGTATTTTTAATGATTAGTATTGAGGATTGCTAATCCAACAAATACTAATTGGATCATTGGTTTCCCTTTTAAACTTTTTTCCATACTATATATTTCAAACTTTGTTCTTAGGCATTGGACATACTTTAGTTGTATTTTTATTTGATTGTTGTATGGAGCTTCAATTGTAATTAGAATTTTATTGTTATATGGAGTATATAGAATAGTTATCCAAGCATTATTATCATTGTATTTGATTCTCTTCATGTTTTTTATTTGAATTTGAGAAATAAACTTATTACCATGGAGTTTTAATTGTAACTATAATTTTATTGTTATATGGAATATAGTTATTCAAACCATTATTACCATTGAATCTGATTTTTTTCATTTTTTTTATTTGAATAAGAGAAATAAACTTATTACTATAAAATCCATAAAAAAGAAAAGGTGAAGATAAGATGAAAACCATGTTCAAGCTTATTCAAGAATTTATAATTTTTTTTAATTGTTTCCTCTATATTCATTTTGGTTTATATAATCTGTTTTGCATAGTGTGGAATTTAAAGTTAAAATTTTAAAATTTTAAATCTATATGAACCTACATTTATGAACAAATTTATGTCGTCTTTACCTAAATCAATATAAATTCATCTTATACCAGATCTATCTGATCCAATTTCTTAAAGTGTAATTTCTTTTTATGTTAAACTTAGTAAATTTAATTCCTCTCTTATTTTATAAATTCGAATTTAGGTTTTATTTTTTATTTACAATATTTCCCCATAATAAATTATAAAGTGCTTAACTCGTCTTACTATATCATTATTCTCTCTTAAAACCATAATTACTATATTTTTTTATACTTTTGTTACACATTATTCACTTTGAGAAATTAAGAAAGCATGTCTACTCATACTATGTTACTTGCATCAAAGATATCACTAGATAAGGAAAAGTATATGATGAGAATTTGTTTTACTTTTTCAAAGTTATAAGAAACAAAAATTAAATTTTAAATAAAATTTAATAACATTCTTTTTACAGCACCAATGAATTGTGTGTAGAGACTACAACTAGTTCCTTGGTATCATTCTGTTCTCTCGAGCGAGGAGGGTTCAAGTCCTAATTGTGGAGAAATTACTTAATTTATTGCCCAACTTTCTCAAGATAATGGTAAATATATGCGTATTTATTGGTGCAAACGTCTAGAGGGTGTTTAGTCTAGATGGAAGAGGAATTGGGTACAATAAACTTGCCAACCTTGATTTTTAAGTTTATGTTAAATATTCATAATTCTTTTTAATTTGAACTCTACTTTTATTTTTACAAAATATTCATATCTTTTTATACATAAACTTTTTATATAAATTAAATCAAACTCTATGTTTTTTTTTTCTTTCCAAAGAAAAAATTCATAAATTTTATTTAAAATTATATAGAAACAGATGATCCACTTTCATCAAAGAAAAATGATCATAATCTGATATACATTCTCAATAATCATAAACATATGTCTTATTTACATCAAAAAAGTCGTAAAACAATCTTCATATAGAAGATCAATAAACCTCCATAACTAGAAGTCTAATCCAAAAACTCTGCATCATCAAAAAAAATGGGTGTCTCCAACATCAGATAAACACTGACTCCTTCCTGTCCAAAAATATATCTCAATACATTCATCCGATAAGTCACATGATATAGTCTCCAAGAAACCCAAACTGGATTTCCCCAAATAACTAACATCTTGACTACTATTCAAGTTCAGCTAAAACAAAAATATTATCAAATATAAAAACTGATAAAACATGAAGCTCGATAGTATCCGGATCAAAAATAAAAAAGACAGCCCATGTCTCTCCTAACCCAATCAAAATAATCAAACTCTATGTATCTATATAGTATGTCACATGTAAGTAAAATGAGCATAAAAAATTATTTGTAATTTCCCAAACATTTATCGCAAGAGGATCCATCATTCTTAGAAAGAATGTGTAATACCCAAGATGTTGTATGGCCAATGTTTTGTCAAGTCTTTTATATATTTGGACAGGTAAACATTTATGTACTTAAATATATGTTATGATATGTTTAAAAGTCATCTTTTTCTTAGTTTGTTTGGGTGAACCCAAAAAAGAGGTCCTGGTCTTTATAAGGATTAGATAAACTTAAAAAAATACAAATATTAAGAAATAAAAGGATATAAAAATTAATAGTTAATAATTTATAAATTTGAAATGACACCCTCTAGAAGCATGGTTAATAATTTATAAATTTGAAAAGGCACCTTCTAGAAGCATAATTTGTATGATATGTATCCCTCTCCTAATGATAATAGAAACACATGCTATGCAAAAAGAAAAAGAAAAAAGAATGCAAGTGAGAGGAGAGAAAAAGAAAAGAGAATTCATATATTAAGTAGAAAACCGAAAAAAAGATATTGAACCAAAAAAAAAAACCAAGTAAGAAAGAATGAACAAAAATGAAGAAAAGAAGGGATATGCTAGCCACTTAATATCTTTGTATCAAAAGATCAAGGTCCAAGTTTATTCATGGTTCAGAAAATATGCATGGGTATAGAGTCTTAGCATTACATGTGCTAAGGTAGGAGGACTTCTTGTGTACCATTTGACAGGAATATTGCTTGGGTACTATTTTGGAAGGAGTACTACCTATTTGTTATTTGTTTTGCGAGGAATACTTCTTTGTAGGATTTTGCGTGAAGATCGCCTCTGTGAATTAGCCATGCAAGATTATTAAAACAAACTTTTGATAGCTTGTGACAAATAGATAACTCCTCTTAGAATAGTTATTATGAGTAGTTGTATAGTGCAAGGTGGAATCCAAAAGGGATTGCATCTTCTAGTTGGTACCTAGATAAAATCTAAAATCTACATCCTAGAGAGATGAGTGCCTCACTCAAGGGTGACTATGTGAAAACAAAGAGTTTATGTGTTTTCTAGAGTCTATGGTTAAGTGGATAGTGGTTTTTCCAATAATGGTTTGCAAAGGAATACTTTGAATACATATGAGATATGTACAATATCTTGTTTCTATTTATATATTGGCTTTAGCTAGAGCTAGTCTAATTCTTGCATCTATTTTTATGAGATATGAAAACATGAATAAAACAAATATTATAAACTTGTGGTCGAAAGATACTTCTTACTTTGATAAGAATGAGTCTAGGTGATAGAGTAATTATTATTTCACATAAGCATGGAATTTGATGCATGTGGAGTTGAAATCTACATAATATAGCTAAATTGATAAATGGAGATTGTTTGTATAACTGGAATGTTAAGCTTTATACATACAGTGAATAAACATAGATTGTTGTATAGCCTACTTGTGAGTTTTAGTAGAGTTACAGAAAAGTACAATTTTAAACAAATTGAGATTTTATGGGATAGTTACATCTTAAGTCATGCACATAATATTGATAAATTGGTAGAACATGCATAACACAATTACATTTGATTTCTACTCGATTATGTAAGTTGTTGTAGATAGAATATATTGTAATTGTTGTTATGCAAAATCCAGAAATTATAGTAAATGTATTAATTGTTATATTGTAAAACATGAAACTATAATAGTAAATGTATTAATTATTGTATAATAAATCCTAAAATCACAGTAATAATGGTATTGTTTGTTTGTTTTTTTTTGTTTTTTTTTTTTTAAATTAGATGTGAATTGCAATGGGATTATGTCCTTATTTTTCTCTAATTATGTTTCTATAAAAATGGTACATATAATTTATATATAATGAGAAAAAATGAGTATATAAAAATGGTATATAATTTATATATAATGAGAAAGAATAAGTAATTAATTTATAATTTAAAGCTTTAGTATCTTGTTATGCTTAAATGCATCTTGATTAAGATTTAAATAAGCTTCCTTTAAAAAGTGGTGCATCTTGATTAAGATTTAAATAAGCTTCCTTTAAAAAGTGGTTAAAAAAACGGGTAAATTTGATTTTGTTTCTCATATAAATTTTATTTTATTTTATTTTTGTTTATTAAATAGTATTTTGTGTGTGCTTATATTAACTCTAACAATATCTTATAAACAATGAATATAAAATTATATAATTTATCATTTGTTTAATAGTGAGCTATCTTTACAAAACTAAGTAGTTGGTTGTGCCTATCCACATTTAGTGGCCACTTTGGCCACTTTACTTATAACTCTGTTAGTGTACTCCCAAATTTAAGTGCAGATTTATGATTTCTAATAGGAGAACCATATGGTCGACAAACATGGGATGAAATGTAAAACTCATGGAGGGGGTACGCAAATGAATGGTGGATGATGAATAAAACTTAAATCATTGAAATAATTTTATGATTAAACCTTTAATTGGATTGTGAAAATAGGCGGAGTGTCCACATTGTGTTTTATATAATGAAAATCTAAAAAATATAAAACAAAATTTATTTTAATTTTAATTTTAATCTTAATTTTAATTTCAATCTTTAATATCTAAATACTATTAAAAATATTAAGAATTTGTTCAATACTTTCTAATTAAATAAATACACCTTAAAAATTAATATTGAAAATGTTTTTAAAATTTTTGATAGATTATAATTTAATTTCAAAAATGTGGATTTCAAATTTATTATTAAAAAAAAAATAATAATAAATTTTCAATTATTTATAAAATATAATTTATATAAAAAATAATAATATAGGTCATGATGCTTCTCCAAGCTCTTTGAGTATGAAAATACAATAAACCAAAGTTTCGTTTGAGAGGGGAGGTTAACCACCATCATCATCATAATCTCCAATAATTTATAATACTTGTTGATAAAATATAATTTATAAATGACATTTGTTTTATAATTTTTATTTTTTATTTTAAAGTTATTTTCTAACTGGAACATTTTTTTTCCACCAACAATAAAACTATACTTATATTTCATTCATTAACAAATCAAAGGTCTTCCTTTTTCCACCTTGAATAAAACTATACTTATATTTCATTCATTAAGAAATCAAAGTATACAGTATGATTCTTATTATATGAAATATAAATTAAAGTCACGCTACCATAAGCAAAGGGCCCACAACAATAGTGTTTATATATATATTAAAAGAAAAATAAAAAGTACTCAATTGAAACTCAAACAATCATCCAATAGCTGGCACTTATCAAACATCTACACATGCGTATACATATGGGGACCTCTCTAATAGCTCAGACCCAAACTTTAGTAAAGGGAAACATCATGAAAGGTCCCCTAGCGCATTCCAAATTTTAATACAAATATTATAATGATGATTTTGTCTATATGTGTATTTCAAGATATGATAAACTTGGATGATTTAAAGCACCCTATCTGTTCTGGGCCAGAAAACCGTCGTTCACTGCTCCAACACGAACCAGCGGCAGTAACCTTTAGGCAACCCACACATCGACCACGCCTCTCTCCGTCGTAGGCAGAGAGCGACTACGCCCTGATTCTCCATCCGCTTCTTGCAACACCGCCGTAGTGCCACCACTGACACTATTCTTCATCTCGCCCTCGATAGTGGCGCTCCTTCTGCAAATAGGACACACAGGGCGCCTGGAGAGCCAGGCGTCGGCACAGTGCACATGGAAGGCGTGGCCGCATGCCGGGATCACGCGGCACCGTTGTCTGTTCTGGAAAGGCTCCAGACACACCGGGCACTCGTCGTTGCGGCACACCGATAGCCGCTCTTCTCCTTCTTCTTCCCCACAGTACTCGACCGTAGGCAGCCGCTGGAGGTCAGACTCCGAAAGGCCGTGGTGCTTTAGAGGCTTAGCGTTGTCCTCTAATGGCCGCTGTCCTGGTATATCAAACAACGAAACGTACGAGACGAGCCAGAGATACGCTGCCGCCAAAACCACGATGACCGCGCAGAGCAACAGCAGGGACACCACCATAGCTATCGCCATTCCTTCTATCATTGTTCTCGCTACCTGAAATTTTATGTATTCACATTTCGTCTCACAAATTTATAGCAGAATAGAAGCTTCTGAGATGGGACTCGGGAACGAAGGCAGCCGGGCGGTTCAATTATATATTAATATTTGTACAAAGCGAGGTATCCTCGAGGCTCCAGCCCGCTGCTTAAAAAATAAAAATTACGTATGATGTCTAGTCCCCGCGATCACCAGTGTAGTGTTTGCGTAAACTGTCCGATAATTACAGTCGATTGTTTTTTCACGTGGACAAATTACGTACCATGTCTAGTCCCCACGATCACCAGTGTAGTGTTTACGTAAACTGTCCGATAATTTCAGTCGATTGTTTTTTCACGTGGACGCTCTTGATATGCTATGCCCTTGATATGCTGTGCCCCATGAGTTGCTTCAAGATAGAAATTATAATTTATTACATAATAGCTTGTTTTTTTGCTGGTTAAGTATTATGTGATTTGGGAATCCCATTCGGCTTGGCCGCACCAATCTTTTATGTGACTTGGGAATCACATCCGGCTTGGCTGCACCAATCTTTTATGTGACTTGCGAATGGCATTCTGCTTGGCCGCACCAACTTTTTATGTGACTTGCGAATAGCATCAGATCTGGCCGTACCAACCTTTAGCATGATTGGATTTAATCCTGAATAACCAAGCAAACAACTAAAAACATTCAATCTTATGAAAAATAACCCTACCTCAACTTCCAAGTTGGCTCCTCTAATTAAATTAATTTCTTAGCGATATCTAGTCAACTTTGAAGTATAGCCTAAACTCATCACATATTTGGAGAAAGCAACAAGATTCTGCTCTGGAGGGTGTACGCTTGCAATATATCTTTTTGACTGTGAAGGAATCTATGTACATACCTTTAGTTCAACTGAATCCATAGATAGAGTCATGGCACAATATGGTTTTGTTATTTTATATTGAAGAGATACAGGAACTCTGAATGTTGTGTTAAAAAAACGGTAGAACTTTGGTTTGAAGATTCCAGCATGAAGAAGTTAGGCACACAAACACAAATGAAAGCCTTCCTTCTTTACTTATTCATGGGGACTCTGTTGTCATCATTAACTGGTTTAATCATAGATCAGCACTCACTCTACTTTCTCTTGATGGGTGGTGGTGACTATATTAGAGAGATGGAAACTGACTTCATCCATCTCTATGCCACTCATATATAGAGAGAGCACAATACCATGGCAGATAGCTTATCCAAATAAGCATTAACACCGGCTCAAGGCCAGCTTCAGTTTGCTGAATTCACCAATGGTGAATGTATTGATCAGGGCACTATACTTGATATCTCAGGGGTGGCCTTCAATCTGCCGCACCTTGTCATTGGTGGGGATCTTAATCTCACCCTCCGCTCATCTGAAATTTGGGGGGTCAAGGCCTCTTTGGACCCACTTTCTAATCACTTTCTATCTCTCTTCGAGTCAGTTGGACTAGTGGATGTGGCTCCACCGGAATCAGGGCCTACATGGCGCAATGGTAGAGTTGGGATTGAGGGCATCAGTAAACGCCTCGATCGCTTTCTTATCTCAAACTCCCTGATACCCTCTTTGGGGGTTTACAAGTCTTGGACCAAATGCCTGGATCTCTCGGACCATTTTCCTATTTGTTTTGAGTGGAATACTCTAAAAGGGCCCTTTGATTATCCATTCAAATTCAATCGTTCTTGGCTTGAGGACTCGTATTTCATTGATTGGTTTATGCGCTGGTGGTCCTCATCCTTCGAAGCTGACTCTCTGCTTGATATCGAAGATCTATGCCTCACCCTACGTAAGTTAAAATTTGCTATGAAAAGATGGACTAAGGACAAATTGGCTAGAATGGACACTGAATCCACTAGTCTGGAACTGGCCATCGAATCTATTCTCGCAGGTCCTTCTAAGGGCATTCTCACTAAGGAGCAACTTGCTCATCTGTCCCACCTAAATGCCAAAAGGCATAGGATCTTGGAACATTTCCATCTTACCTAGCAGTTGAAAAGCAGATTTAAATGGGCTCTTCAGGGAGATGCCAATACTAAATTTTTCCATGCTGTTGCTTTGGGAAGAAGAATACACAACTCGATCTGGTCTCTTGAAGACCATGAGGGCCATCAGATTGAGAATGAGATTGCATTAAAGGAGATGGGAAAAACTCACTTTTCTAACATTTTTAAGGATGATTGATCTACTAGTTTAGAACACCAGCTGAAAGTGGTCTCCCTCTTCCCTAGACTGATTCCCAGTGAGCACACTTCTCTCCTCTCTCGGCCGGTTAGTCTTTTGGAAATTGAACTCTCTCTCAAGGATTTTAAAAAAGATCGTAGCCCCAGCCCGGATGGCTGGCCTGTATAATTCTACTTGCACTTCTTCGATCTCTTGAGTCCTATCCTTTTAAAGACTATTGACCAAACTAGGATCTCGGGCTTTATTCCTCCCTCCTTGAACTCTACTTTCCTTGCCCTTATCCCTAAGAAGGACAAACCTCAGACTTTTGCTGATTTTAGGCCCATTTCCTTATGCAACCTCCTCTACAAGCTCACTGCTAAAGTTATCGCTGGGAGACTAAAGCATTTCTTGGACATGGGTATCTCTCAGGAACAATTTGGGTTTCTTAAAGATCGTCAAATTTCTGAGCCTATCAGCATTGTGCAAGAGGTTCTCCACTCAGTCAAAACCAAGAATCTTTGTGACTTTGTTCTTAAACTGGATCTTTCCAAGGCCTTTGATCGTGTAGACTGGACATATGTTAGACTGATCTTGATACAAATTGGTGTACCCCTCCTCACTGTTAATTGGATTATGGGATGTCTCTCAACTGCAAATTTCGTGGTCCTAGTCAATGGGACCGCTTCGACTTTTTTCACAGCTTCACGTGGAATCCACCAAGGATGCCCATTACCCCCCCTCCTTTTCATCCTTGTCATAGAAGGCCTTAGTCTTCTCATTCGAGATGCTAGATCCAATGGTCTCATTCGGGGCATTAAAATCTCTCCCTCTCTTACTCTTTCTCACCTCCTCTTTGTGGACGATGTGATATTGATGGGCTCAGGTACTCTTTTAGATTGGTCAGCATTTGATGTCATCCTTGAGACCTTCTGCAAAGCCTCGGGAATGAAGATCAACATCGAAAAATCCTGTTTTCTCTTTTACAATTTCGATGCTGAATGTCTTAATGCCTTTGTTGAAGCTCTGCCTTACAGGATGATGCCCCTTTAATCTGGTTTCAACTACCTTGGTTTTTACCTGAAACCACTTAGGTATAGCGTTAATGATTGGCTTTGGATTCTTCAAAAACTGGAAAAAAGGATCAGTCACTGGACATATCAGTACCTCTCCCTCAGGGGAAGATTGGTCCTCGTTCAGTCTGTTCTGTCAAGTATTCCTGTATATTGGATAGGTCTTGCTCCAATCCCATCCACCATCTTACAGAAGCTTAGAAGAATCATGTTCAACTTCTTATGGTGTACCACTGACAGTAAAAGAAAGTATCATTTGGCTTGTTGGAGAGACCTCTCTTAGCCTAAGGAATTCGGGGGTGGGGTATCAAAAACCTCCATTGGTTCAACCTTTCATTGTGCCTCAAAAATCTGTGGAGGGTTCTTCATTCAAATGGTCTGTGGTTTCAAGTTCTCCATTCTAAATATTTAAAATCATCTTCGGTGGTTGATTGGCTCAGAAGGAAAAGTTTTAACATACGATGTGCCTCTATTATTTGGAGAGGGTTTATACAGACTCTTCCATGGATGGGCATACATTTGGCTTGGCAGGTAGGGGATGGTGAAAATATTCTCCTTGGCATTGACCCGATAGTTGGCCTTCACTCCTCTTTCAGCCTTCCTGAGGATCTAAGATCATATCTTGAAGATTTGAATATTTGCACTCTAGCGAAGGCCCGGAACTCTCTACAACATGCGCAGAGTTATTGGTTAACTACAGAGGACTTAGACCTTGGGGGTACTTACAACCTTTTGTGGAAGGATTTTATTGAAGGACTATCTGGAGCTGGCATACGACTCACTGATCGAGCTGATGAACTTGTTTGGACATACAAAAAGAACACAGGTTCTATCTCCGCCAAGGATGCTTATGAAAGCATTGTCTTTTCACGCATGCCTCCGGTTGCAAACCTGGTAGACTCTCTTCTTTGGACCAAAGCTCTGCCTGTTAAAATCTCTTGTTTTATATGGCTCTCCCTTCGGAATAGGATCCTCACCTGGGAGAACCTGCAGAAGAAAGGCTTTCACGGCCCTGGTATTTGCGTCCTTTGTTTTGCTGAAGAAGAGACAGTTGAGCATATATTTATCAACTGTCAAATATAGAAATTGGTCACTGATCATGTATGTGAATGTCTAAATCTCGTAGCTTTCTCTCCTTCTGTAACGATTGGAGAAATGATCAGAGATTGGATAGGGAATCTGCCCAGGAACTCGCATTACTCTTTTCTCCCTTTCCATATGATGTGGATCTTTTGGAAGGTTCGTAATCGAGCAATTTTCGATGGAAAAAAAAGGAACATCTACAGTCTGATTCAGCAGATCATCACTACTGTCCAAGCTGCTCCTTTGCTGACTGTCACTAGATTAAAAAAAAAGAAGAATCCCGGGACAACCCCCCTGCAAGGATTATCCCTGTGGTTTCATGGATGGAGCCTCAAACTGTATGATTGCTAGAGTGGGTCATTGTATTTTTTTAAACGAGATTCATTGCCTGGAGTTCTCGCAGGGGGTTGGATATGGCACTAACACAAAAGCTGAACTGCTCAGCTTATGGGCACTTCTTCTCTCCTCCCAAATGATGGGGATCCCCCTCGCACATGTATACGGTGATTCGCAAGTAATCATCAATTGGGCGATGGGATCGACTGCGCTCTCCCCACCTGATCTCTTTCATTGGTGTAGGGAGACAAAAAAGCTCATTGTCAGCTTTAAGGACTTGTCTTTCTCCCACATCTACCGAGAGCACAATCGGACAGTTGACCATCTCTCCAAAACTGCACTCTCTTATCCTCAGGGTAAAGGCAGTTATAAGGAATATTTCGAGAACCATTAGGTTTCTCAGGACACTTTTCAGCTCTTCTAAGCATGGTAAAGGGATGTTTATTCTCCCTTATTTTTGTTTTGATTGTTAGAGCGTCCTCTTTTGGATTGTAGCTCAGCCCTTGTTGGTGCTCGGTAGATGTGGATATGTGGACAGTTCTCTTCTTTATGATGAGACAGTTATCTGATGGGATCTCATTTTTGTTGTTATGCCTTTCCCCCCGGTAGCACTCTATGGCAGTTTGTTGGTATGCAACCCGCATAAGGGGAGAATGTAATGATGACCTTTGATTCTTCTTGAGAATAACAAGGACAGACCTTTTTTCTTTCTGAAAAAAAAACTTACAAATCATGCTAAGCTAACATAGTCGTTCATAAATATTAACACTACTCGGAAAATACCACAAGACAGAGCATAAATGTTAGCGGCCAATAATTTGTAAGCTTATAATTCATAAAATTTTAAGTCCCATTATCATAAATGATATCGAACTAATATTGAGCATAAGGTGATATCAAAATTGGTTCCTTGTCAAATCCATGAATGTTACTCAACATATATATATATATCATTCAATTGGTCTTAAATAATCTCATACTAGGGTGAGTTCTATCCAGCGTAAATCCTTAAGGTTTGAACATTTCATTTATTTTTAAATATCACGATTCCCACTTTCATAGCATTCCTCCTTTATATTCAAGTGTACAAACAACAATATTAACCAACATAAAGCTAACTAACCATTCAATTACAACCATTTATCTTTTTGTAACATCCGTAATCATTTATATTCACTATGTAAAAAGAACAATATTAACCAACATAAAGCTCACTAACCATTCAATTATAATAATTTGATATGTTCAAGTATAAGGATATTGCAAAAATCGAACACTCATCGCATACTATTAACCAACTAAGTACGAATATACATTACCATTGTAGATAGAAACATGAACTTGCTTTCAACAAGATTGAGCATAATTTGCTTCAAGTTTTGTTGGCGACTGAATGTGACGCTGCAACTTTCCACCTAATCGTAGGTACTCTAACCAGTGTATGGTATATGTCGAGAGGCCAACCCTGAGCTAGCTAGCAACGAAGCCACTAAGGAAAAAAAGACAATAACGATCTTTCTAAAAAATTCCTCAATATGATCTGAACAGTAAGTCACAAACCTTCTCAAGGACAAATAAAAGAGATCCTTTAAACAACAAACTCAAATGTACAACCTATAGGCTTGGATTTTCAAACAATGAGCTTGATTTACAAAATGTAAGCATGAAGTTTAGTTATTAGTCAACAAATTCATCTTTCATAAATGATTCACTGGGAGTTTCCTCTCTTATCGAGAGTAAACTACTCGTTTATAAGTTTAAATGTGGAAAATGGGCAATGGAAAAAATATAAAAGTTGGTATTGATCCCATTGCTGGGGTTTCTTCTGTACATGTTCTTCCAGCAGATCTTAGATCATATTTGGAAGATTATGGTATCCTTACCCTCTCTGATACACTCAACAAAGGCATAGCCACATCGTTGACTGATTATTGGATCTCGGCTAACGAGCTTGAGCTGGGTGGTCCTTGGAAGGAGGCCTGGAACAACTATATAAAAGGTTTGCAGCATGGTGGGATTCAGATCAGCAATCAACCTGATAAACCGATATGGATGTATAATAAATATTCAGATATGGTTAAAGCCAATCTCATGTATGATCTTATTGCCAACACCCTTGTACCTAACAGACCGGACGATCTCCTGATCAAGATTTGGAAATACCAGCTGACACTTAAGATCATCTATTTCTTTTGGCTCAGTCTGATGAATAAGATCAATACTTATGACAACTTGATTAAAAAAGGGTGGATTAGCCCATGCTGGTGCTGTCTCTGCAAATTAGCATTTGAGTCTATTGACCACCTATTTCATGGTTGCAACTTTACCAGGAAAGTTACTCTTCTCATCAGATCTTCTCTTGACATACCAAACTTTTGGAGAGAATCAAATTTATGTCATAATGCGTCCTCCTGGATCAGCTCAGGAAATGCTCTGAAGTATCTTCCTCTTTTTCTTACTTGGCACATCTGGTTATCCAGGAATAAATGCATCTTTGAGGACTTACAACCTGATATATACTCTATTGTCCTTTCTATAAAGAACCAGTTACTGCTCTATCCGGTCAAAGTACAGAACAGACTCAATAAGAGATCTATAGGACCACCTCCTATACTATCTTTTCCAGCAGGCCTCTTTGATGGGGCATCAGCTAATAATATGGGGGGTGTTGGTGTCCAGCTACTGCTAAGTAAAGATCACTATTATTGCTTTAAGCTGGGAGCAGGCCTGAGCACAAACACTAGATCAGAGTTGTTGGCCTTGTGGACACTCCTCCACTGTGCAAAATACATGGGCCTTCCTTCTTTACTTATTCATGGGGACTCTGCTGTCATCATTAACTGGTTTAATCATAGATTAGCACTCACTCTTCTTTCTCTTGATGGGTGGTGTCACTATATTAAAGAGATGGAAACTGACTTCATCCATCTCTATGCCACTCATATATATAGAGAGCACAATACCACGGCAGATAGCTTATCCAAAGAAGCAGTAACACTGGCTCAAGGCCAGCTTCAGTTTGCTGAATTCACCAATGGTGAATGTATTGATCAGGGCACTATACTTCTTTTCTAGCCCTCAACACTTGTCCTTTCGGTGCTGCTGTTATTTTGACATCCTTTGGATGAAGATTATGATGAATCACATATTACTCTGCACTATACTTGTTATGTTTCTTTGGATTAGCTATCCAGTTATTGTATGAACTCTCTATGTTATGTAGGGTATGTAGCAGATGTAGTTGATTTACTCCTAGCTTATACTTCACTTTGAAGTCTATTTGTTCCTTGATCCTAAGCTGTAGAAAGCAGTTTGGAATGATCTCTCCTTCATAAGCCTGCTGAAGTGAATATTGCAGCAACTATTGCTGATGTACCCATGAGCACACCACTTGCTGTTGATTTAAAACGTTCCCTTTGATTTCAATGAAATAGCAAGGAACTGATATTTTTCCCTGGAAAAAAAAAAGTTTAGACAATTTATATAAAAATGGGGAGAGGGTTCAGTGCCCTACAATGAGGCCGCTCCTTTTTCAACAATGAATAATAATGGAATTTGATTGATATTAATATACCCCATGAAATGATCCTCTTGTGCACTTGAATTTGATTGATATTAATATACCCCATGAATAATAATGGAATTTGATTGATATTAATATACCCTAATTCCAATGTAGTGTTGGTTGTTGAAGATTTTCATGATTTGATAACAAAATGTGAAATTTTTGATAGGATAGTGAAAGGTGCAAGTCCGATTGTAAAACTTGGATTGTGATTCAAATGTGTTGGTAAACCACCAAGGGCTTAAGTCCACTTATGTATTGAAATGTAAGCCTCCCCTTAGTTTTGCCTAATGCCCAAAATATTAAAAATATATATTGTTATTTTGAAATCATTTTTTCATAAATGATTTTATATGGTTTTGGGAAAATGAAAAACATTGGAATTTGTAGTGCAATTTCCAAGTCAAGCCTCCAAAATTTTTAATTATTGTTGTTTTGAAATCATTTTCTCATAAATGATTTTATATGGTTTTCGGCAAATAAAAAACATTGGACTTTGTAGTCCAATATCCAAGTCGAGCTTCCAAGTTGAAGTCAAATGTATTGTCCAAGTATCACCAAGAGTTTCATTATAGAGAAAATGTCATGACCTCAAGTCATCACCGAATGCATCCAAGTGAAGGTGTCAAGCACATCTGAAAAATTTTCATGCACTAGTTGTTGCCTATAGGTGCATGAAGGAGGAGATAAAGTTGTCACCACACATCAGAGTTGGAGGAAACTACATCAAAATTATCATGCAAAGGAAACCAAGTTTTTCTCATATGCTTTTCTTGGCATTCCATGTTGCATTGCTTGTTTCATTGAGTTGCATTGGCCGATTGTTCTTCAAAGTAAATTTTGAGTGGCCAATCTAAACCAAAATTGAAAATACATAATCATTAAAATTCTTGCTTATATTGGAATCCTATTCATCAATAGTATCTCATTTTCTCTTCTTTTAGGCTATAACTCTTGCTTTTACCTGAAATCTCGAAGTTGATCGTCCAAGAACATTAGGAAACAACTCAACACCCTATAGTTTTGATAAAACTTCCTAATTTGGGCATTAAAATAAGGTAGAAAAAAATTCTCATGCTTAATAAGTGATTTTTCTTGACTAAAGGGTACATATTTATTAAGTTCAAGACATAGAACTTCAATCAACTTCAACAAGCAAGCACCAACACCATCAACATCAAGGTACATAGAAAGTTTGATGTGATTGATTAAATTCCAATCCCTTACCCTCATACAAGATAGAATCAAGTGGAAACACTGTAATCTTGAAATCCCAAAAACTATTAAGTATGTTTTGAATGGGATCTAAAATTCTACTTTTCTCATATGAAGTTCGATCAGGTTGGAAGCACTCTCAAATATCCTAAAACAATTAAAGGTAATGTTAAAATTTTAAGTAAAAGGAAGGAGAGTGAAAGATAAAGAGAATGTCAATTCTAACATTACAATTTAATATTACTCACTTCACTTCAGTGCAACAAGTGTTGTACATAGACCAAATCGACATATTTTTTATGGACTTGTACAGTTCAAGTCGGTTTGGTACTAAACCGGCCTCTAGGTCAAGTTTTATATCACTTCAATGCCATTGAAGGTTAGACCAACCAACTCGACCACTTCCAATTTCGAGTTGACAATTTTTAAAAACATTAAATTAAATCTGAAAAATAAATCAAATCATAAAATTGAAAGATGATGATGATGCCACATGGCCTCCAAAAACTCTTCCAAGAGATGTGCTCCCAGCAACATCACAATACAACTTCAAAGTGGGGTCTTCAACCCACTAAACTCCTCAAACAACCAAGATGTCCCCATTAGCTTCCAAAGGCTTCTCCAAAGATTACTTGCTCACCAAGCAACGAATACGAAAGGGGTTGGAAAGCCACAAAGTTACCACTTGAATTCATTACAGTTTCAAAAGTTATTTAAGTTTATCCGTTTAATAAGTTGTGGTTGTGGAAGTTTATCCGTTTAAGCAAAATAAATCAAATCACAAAATTTAAATATTTAAACATGGTGGTTTATTTTAAAAGAATGTTGTTTATTTTATTATTATTATAATAAACTCAATTATTTATTATAATAATTAAACTATATTTTATTTTTCATCTCATTCTTTTTTATTTTAAATTATGTTCTAAGTGATTTTCACTTCTCTCTCTACAATAAAAATTATAAAACTTTTTTATTTTAAATTATGTTTTAAGTGACTTTCACTTCTCTCTCTACATTAAAAATTATAAAAATATTATGGTTTGGTTAAATCATGAGGGTATTAAGGTATTGATGAAAACTATATTTTGCAAAACATTGATAATGTCAAAAATATTATTACTTTTAAGTTTAAAGAGAAATTGTGTTGTGAGGAAAATTTAAAGGTTAAGAGAAATTTAAGATACTATAAGGAGATCATTAATCTTAATTTGGAAGATCAAAAGTATCTTTTGGTAGTAACTAGCTCTAATATAGCCAATATTAGAACGAACTCTGGTGAACTTCAGCGAAAGAATGAGTTGGTTTATTCATAAAAGTCTATGGGCAGAAAGGGTTTATTATATGTGTGACTCTATGAAAGTTGAAGATGAAAATCACTTTATCTTAGAGTGCTCTCTTTACACACACATTAGATCTGAGTTTCATAGTATTTGTTGCAATACAAACCTTTATAACCTTCTAACTTGCCAAAACTATAGTTAACTTAAAAAGCTTATTGACAAGTTTATTTTCAAATGTTTTTATAACACAAACTTATTCAAAATATGTTAATAAAATAATTTCAATTTTTTTATAAATTATACAATTTAATATTGTAATGATTTATAATGATTATTGTCGTATTATAATATAAATAGGTAGTGATTCACACTTCATGTAATAAATATTTTTATAAATGATTTAAACATTCAAGTCATGTTCATTCTTCAGGTAATACATGTAATTTTTTCAATGAAGAATGGAAGGTTGTGTAAGGGTGAAGCAATTTTATATTATTTAATTAGTTTTTTTGTCTTTTCAAAAAAATTGCAATCCAAGGGGAGTGGGTTGGTGGCTGGGGAAGGAGCCCTAGCCACTTGGTGAGTCAGATTAATGGGACGATTCTCAAACCCTAATAAGCAAGCGAGCATCATTGTACTAGTTGTGAAGCATGGCATCACTTATAGTTATTTAATTAGTGATGAATATTGATAATATTTTTTAGTTTTAAATTGATTAAAAATTTATTTTTAAATATACTATTAAAAAATTAAAATTAATAATAAATTTTTATTTATTTATAATATTTTTTATTTGTTTAATACTTGTTTAATAAAATATAATTTATATTTTAATAATTTTTTTGAATGAAACTGTCTAACAATTACAGTCCATTGCTTTTTCATGTGGACGCTCTTGATATGCTGTGGCCCATGAATTGCTTCAAGATGGAAATTATAGTTTAATACATAAAGATTGATGATAAGTTAGCTTTTTACTATTTCACGCGTTATGATTAAAATATAATTTAAAAACCTTAAATTCTTCGACTCTCATAAAATATAATTAAAATAATGATTATCATTATCCAATAAAAAATTAAAAACCTTAAATTCCTCTACTCTCATAAAATATAATTAAAACAATGATTATCATTATCCAATAAAAAAAATTAAAAACCTTAAGTTCTTCGAGTCTGATAAATCTTCCAGCTCGGATTTATCTCAAAGGATTAGAATTCATATTTAAAGTTTATCTTGTAATCTCGTATCCGGACTTATCTCTACATTTGATATCTCCACCCATTTAATTATAGATTGACCTATTTGTCCGACCATTTGCACCGATCGGATGACCGGCAACGTTGTCCGATCGGTGCAAATGATCGGTTAAGTAGTTTACTCGTTTAATTATTGTTACAGCCTTCGTAAACAAGCACCACGGGAGAGCCACTTTCAATTTTCGGAGAGCTCTATCATTCATTATAATCGGAAACCATAAAAGATACTCTAGATCACACTTGGTTGACGGGCATAAGATATCACGACTATATGAATGTGGAGGTTGGGATATAAAGTATCGGAGTAAGTTATTTATTCGACGATTTGCATCGTATTTACCCGACGATTTGCATCGAGCCCACCCTAGCCGTCAAGTAAATAGCTTACTCCGTTACTTTACTTAGTGAGGTAGAGACCTTCTGGCCAGCCAGGCTGACTGCTCGCGTCTAATGATATTTGTTAAGTTACTACTAGATGTTCCACACTCCTGAATCTCCCATTGCTCAGGACCTCACAAATTATAACAATGTCAAGATTTTAAAGAAAGGAAAAATATAATCAATCCACTCCAATTGCAAATTACTTGAAGTTGACCTCCGACATTGACAACTAAAGCGTTAGCTATGGGCATGGGGTACCAAGTGTAAGATCTGGGTTCGGGCATGTAGGCTGTGCTTTCTGAAAATTATATTTAAGTAATCAGAGTCGAGCCCTAGAGCTTCAGAAATCACAGCCAACAGCCTTAAAATCATTGCTCTCATGTCCACAACGTACTTGCCTGCAATCTCTATGTGACAAAAGCATAGGCAGTTTAATTTATTTGATGATGCTGGTATATCAATCCAACAGAAAAGTAAACGGGTAAATAATTGGATTTTTTTTTAAATTTATCATAAACCGAAGCCAGCAATTCAATCTTTGTTAAAATTTACCATCAAATTAATGGAACTCGCAGATTAAGATCAAACAAATAAGTTAACAGCTTAAAAAAAAAATTATTACACTACTATTGTACACTGTATAGATCTAATATTCATATTTGCAATCACTCCCAAAAAAAATTAACAAATTCGCTCTCAGGAAGTTTAAGGTGAATGAAATATTAATATTTGCAATTTCATTCAACCAAAAAATTCCATAGAAAATAAAAAATTAACAATTTCGCAACAACAAGGAGTAAGTGTATGGAAAGCTCTACTGGAGTAAACGCGTCTTGAACTCTCATCAAAGGAGATCTCAACAGCAATTAGAAGCCAGCAGTCAGCCTGGCAGGCCGAAAGGTCTCTACCTCATGGAGTAAGGTAACGGAGTAAGCTATCTACTTGACAGCCCTAGTGGGCCCCCGTGCAAATCGTTGGGTAGATAGCTTACTCCTTATCTTGAGTGGTTCAGTTTGGCGCTTAGGTTGAAGAGCTTCTAGATTGTACTGAATGGAAATGGCCTTTGGACCACTATCATCAAGTATAAATATCTCAAGAAAAAACCTGTGGATGAATGGCTTTATCACCAAAGCTTCATGGTAAAGGGTACTTCATTCTTTTGGAACGGTTTCATTCGTGCTATCTCTTGGCTTACCAAATGTCTTGGATGGAAGACTTGTTATGGACACAAGATCAAAATTGGTATTGATCCGATTGCTGGGATAAACTCGGATTACATACTTCCTATGGAGCTTAGGGCATACTTAGCTGATTATGGTATCTCTCATCTCTCTGATGTTCTAAATTGGGGAATTGTATCGGTCTCCCAATCATACTGGCTCACTGTTGATGACTTGGAACTTGCTGGTCAGTGGAAAGTTTCATGGAACAACATATAGCTGGGCTTTCACATGGCTCTGTTAGATTGGGCGATGACTGTGACACACTGATATGGATGTTTAATAACAAAAATGGTAGGGTAAGTGCAAAACTTGCCTACGACCTCATTGTTGCTTGCCATAACCTAGAACCCTCTGATCGCACCCTCACTCAGATTTGGGATTGCAACATTCCTCTGAAGATTATTTGCTTTAACTGGTTATGTCTGAACAACCGAATTAACACTTGTGATAACCTGTATAAGAAAGGGTGGATTGGACCAATTTGGTGTTGCTTATGCAATTGCTCACTCGAATCGGTTTCCCATATCTTTATTGATTGTGGCTACACAAAGCGGGTAATCCAGATGCTCAGCTTGGTCTTACAATGCCCTCTCATCTGGAATGAGTCTTCATATTTACTGAATCTGGACCATTGGTTCAGAAATGAAAGACTGTTGGCTTACTTACCTCTATTTATGTGCTGGAAGCTATGGCTATGACGGAACAAATGTATATTTGATGATACTAAACCGGATCCCAAACATACTATTATGTGCATTTTAGAACAACTCAAACAATATCCTTCAGCTGCACAGAACAGTAGTAAAAAAAGAAATATTGGCCCAGCTCCTAATATTGCATATCCGGTTGTCTTTTTTTATGGTGTTGCTACAGTTTTGAAAGGGGGTATAGGTGTACATATCTCCTTATCAGTTCGGATCATTTCTTTCATTTCAAGATGGGTATCGGAACTAGCACCAACACTAGAGCGGAACTTCTTGCTCTCTAGACTCTTTTGCACTTTGCCAAACTGATTGGGTTGCCCTGTCTTCACATTCTGGGAGACTTCTCTTCCATCATTAACTGGTTAAATAGGAAGTATGAACTTTCTGCTCTCAATCTTGATGGTTGGTTTCTATATATCAGAGAGCTAGAATCTTACTTTCTTTGTTATGATGCCTCCCATGTTTACCGAGAACACAATGTTATAGTTGATGGCTTATCCAAAGAAGCTCTATCTTTGGCCTCGGGCCTTCTACATGTTTCAGATTTTTATGAGGGGGAATGTGTATTTAAGGATACTTTACAACTATTTTAGCTAACACTCTTTGATTCTTCTCATCTTTGATGACTGTGTGTATGAATATATCCTTTGGATGTCAGAGGTGAACTCTTCCCTCTGTTTAGGTGACCCCCAGAGGTGCTTCTTTGGATTACCCACTAGACTATGACGTAGTGCTTTTCGTTAACTAGGATCTCTATGGAGTTAGTGGATGATAGCTTTGTTTTTTGTCTCCCCTCAATGGAGTTGTTGTTTTTTTATTGCTTGCTGTAAGTGGCTGGGTCTATGACTGATAGTTCTGAAGCTAAAGGTTTATTTGTGAAAGCCCAGCTTGATGATGTAAAAAGTTACCTTTGATTCTATTGAATACCAAGGAACCGATATTTTCTTCTGTAAAAGCACCACGGGAGAGGAGCGAGGTGGTGCATTGTTACTCTTTTTTTAGTCACTTAGATCTCAATTTTTTTTCCCAAAACAAAAAAAAAAATTATTAAAAAATGAATAAAAGTTACAAAAAAATATTAGCTTATCAGCTTGCCTTCACTATTATACATACTAACCATACTAACTCCACTTTTCCATCATTTCTATCAAAAGTCAAAACTCTTACGGATCGAAACAATACCAAAACCATACTGGAAAAAGTCATCAAAATCACAAAAGGCTAGCAGCAATTCAAACTAAAAAACATAATAGGATCTAGAATCCACAATCTAATTCCAATAAGTTTATAATGCAAATAACTATTCATACTCCCAATGGCCTTTTTTAAAGACTATCAGCTTTACTATTAAGCTCCTTGTGTATATGGACAAAAGATATGCTGGAGAAGCTATATATCAAATCACGAGTTTTAACAACCCAATGTTTAAGCATGATAGGCTGGAGAGATGTAGATCCTGAAGCCCAATCAATGACAACTCTCAAATCACTAGATATATTGATATTGAGAATGCCCCTAATGTGAGAGAGCCATAAGATTCCCCAAAGGGTAAGAATTTCATCCCTGGTATTAGTTCCATGATTATCTCCCATCCAAAGATACACTTGATGATCCTTCTTAACTTTTAATACCATACCATCCTTGTAGGCATATTCTCCAGTAGCAAGGGTAACTTTGGGGGCCTAATTTTTCCAAGATTTTTAGCTTTAGAATATTCCCAGAAGGAACTAATAATCTTAGAACATATAAGAAGCTATTAAGAAAAATGAGGGTATAATAAACCTACAACAAAAAAATACATATAAAACCAACCAAAAACTTAATCAAACCAGAGAGAGCCGGAAGCCATCCATTCCTGAGAGATGTAAAAATGATGGGCATTGGGTACCTAAGAAAAAATAATACACAACTCATAAAATATTTAAAAAAATCCTACATACGAAGTAAGTTGGCAACGCTAGCATCACTGGGGCTAGGAATAAAATTTTGTTGTTCAACACTTGTCATGATAGCATACATGTATGGAATGGAGGGGAAATGGAATCAAGCCTAATTCAAGTGGATCCTTGCAACTCGTTGCATGTTTGAGTCTCGACAATATGCTTATGAAATTTAGTGAAAACACCAAAGAAGTTTGTTAATGGTTGGAATTGAGAATGTTCTAGCTGTTAGTAATTAAAATCTTAGGGCTCTAGGCGTAAAATTAAGTACTTCACCTTCAAAGACTACCTTGTAATCACATTGGTAAGGAATCATAAGAAGATCACAACAATCCAATGTGTCACATCCCAGTTTATAGTTTCAATTATAGACTTATATAATATGGTAAATTTAATATAAGACTTACTTAATTTAGTTGTCTCTTACTCTTTGTGTCTTGACACATTTGATATTTTCTGGTTGTCTCTGTGCCTTAACCCAATTGATATTATAAGGTGAGGATGTGCGTGCAAAATAATCCTTAGTTATGAATATGAGACGGGGATTTAAAGAGAAGAGGATGTAAAGACAGGTAATTTTTATATGTATTTTGTTGGTAACTACTGAGGACAAATGTGGTGAGAAACCACAAACGTTTAGAAGGACAAGGGAGAATTACATCATGATCATGCCACCTATCAAACTGAAGACTCTTCATGAGGCAATTTCTTTTTTAATTTTATTAATAACAATTTTGGTTCTTTGGTCCAATTTTTTTCTAACTCAGTGTTTCTCCATATAGTGTGCCAAGTTCCACCTCTCTATATCAATGCATAAATCGACCTCTGCACGGTTTGTGATCCTAGTTGCACGACATTGAGTGTTGTTTATAGTTGATGCAATTCTATGGAATTCATGAAGAAATGAAGTCTTGCAAAAGAGGACTCATTAAATTGTCCATTTGGATTTAATTTTGATGAAAAATGAATGGACAATGGTATCCACATCTACATAGGTAGTAGGCACAAAGTTTTGGACTTGTTTTGGGCCTAGTAGTGGTTCTCTATTCTTATAGACGTGGTCACTAACACATTGTCACACCTTATATTTTATCCCCAAGTGACTTGGGAGTTAGAGTCACATTCTCGGTGCCCAGTGCCTTGTAGTCGCTAGTCATCACTCACCATCTTGCACGGCTGAGCAGTGAGTGCGGCGTGAGTGAATGAGTGATTATAACAATGATATTTCCAATATTTGGAATGTTGAGTCGAAATTTATCACATAGGAATTCCAATTTACTCATAAATTTATATGGATAGGCTATTTAAAATGCCACCCTTCTTTTGAAATGTTGATATAAATTATGTCCTTAGTAATTTGAAAGGTAAAATTCAAATTTTAAGTTTTTTTTAACGACAATTTTAACTTTAAACTTCTAGGAAGGGATAGGAAGGGTTCAAATTTGAACGTTGTATCCTACGATAAGTTATTTGACTTAGCATTAAATCTGGTTGTGTACCTTCTACTTGGGTTGACCATTTTGGTTCAACTTGGTTGAAAGTCAATTTTGTTGTATAATTAACTACGGGATCCACTAATGGGCTCTCTTCATACTCGAGTCTACAATGGTTTAGCATTCACATGTGTGGTGTGGTATATGGTGTCAGTTTGTTGATCATTCATATTGAACTTGATGTCTATGTTTTGTCGACTTAGTTGAAGAGAAGCAATGCATGAAAGGTCTATCAACTACTCATCAGAAATTTTGTCTATCTGTTGACTTGAAAGTTTGGCTAGTGTGCATATATTTGACGAATAATTCTTTAATAAGTCAACTGATATGGTCGCATTACATACAACAGTCAAACTTTGGTTAGTGAAATCAAATTTTAATTCTTAAAGGATATAATTTTAGTTTATTTATCAAACGATCATTCTAGTTGAGCAAACATATGTGTTTTATATTGCATATGGTCAATATTGTATTGAGTGATCTCAAAATTTTGGTTGCTAGTAGTTTTGATCCATCAATAAAGGCCTTGCTCAATGAAAATATAACTAGCAACAACCATATTACTAAGATTAATATGTTTGAAATAAGCTCAGAGGTATATATTTGGCATATTGATAATGTTTTTTTTACTAATGAATGTGCCAATTACTTGTATCTAATAGTTAAGCTAATATAACAACCACTTAATTTATGGTTGTTAAGCTCATAGTTGAAGTTAGGCTCATCGTTGTATCATCATTCGAATTAAGGTAATAGTTGTATGTAATAGTTAATTTAAAAGTTTATATTTAAAGCTTAGACTAAGCCTTATGCACATTAAATCAACTCTCAACTACCACATGGAGTTCAATTGTCACATAAGCTGCACATTACATGGTTTAAGTGTTATCAAGGTCAACTTCTCATGCTAAGAGATGGACTCCATATAAATTTAATTTAATAGTTGTATCACTATTGGAATAATCTAATACTTATCCAATATAACCACGATTAGACTTGAAGTTAAGCTAATAGTTGTAGAATCATTGGAGTTAATCTAATATTTATCCAATATTTAACTGTTCTTCTAAATCTGTTTTATAAGTGTTGACTGCTGCTATAAAATTCAGCCTTGCATTTCTACTAAGAGCATCAACAACCTTATTTTATTTTCCCTTAATATGTTGGATCTCGAAATCGTACTCGCTAAGGAAAGCTAGCCACCTAGCTTACCTTGTGTTTAAGTTAGGTTGATCCAACAAATATTTTAATCCTTTATTATCTGTCATTAACATAAATTTTCTTCTGATTAAGTGATGGTGCCACATCTTCAAAGCATGTATGACGAAATCCAACTCTAAATTGTAGGTTGCGTAGTTTTTCTCATGAATCTTAAGCTTCCTAGACTGATATGCAATTACATGTCCTTCTTGAGTTAAAACTCTACCTAGACCGTCGTTGAACGCGTCAGTGCATACTACAAAATATTTATTAGGATCACCAATTCTTAAGATTGGTGCAGTAGTTAGTAATGTTTTTAACTTTTTAAAACTTTCTTCACACTTTTGATTCCACTCAAATTTCTTCCCTTTCTTCTATAAAGAAGTTATGGGATTTGCAATTCTTGAGAACCCCTCAATGAATCTTTGATAGTAGCCTATAATCCCCATGAATGACCATACGTCAGTCACGTCCTTTGGGACTAACCATTCTTCAATTGCTTTTATCTTTTCTGGATCAACTGAGATCCCTTCTTTAGCTACTACATGGCCCAAGTACTGTATTTTATCTTTAAAGAGATCGCACTTACTAAATTTAGCATAAAGCTGATGTTCTCGCAATTCTTGTAAAACAAATTTTAAGTGCTCCTCGTGTTCTTATTTAGACTTAGAATAAATTAGAATGTCATCAATGACTACCACCACAAATTTATCAAGGTACTTATGCAATACATTATTCATTAAGCACATGAAGACAACTAGGGCATTAGTAAGCCCAAATGGCATAACAACAAACTCATAGTGACCATATCTGGTCCTAAAAGCTATTTTAAAAATGTCTTCATCTTTGATTCGAACTTGGTGATAACCAGAACGTAAATCAATCTTTGAAAATACAGTTGCTCCACGCAGCTGATCAAACAGATCATCTATGTGGGGAAATGGGTATCTATTCTTAATGGTCATTTTATTAAGTTGACGGTAATCAATGCATAAGCATAGAGTACCGTCCTTCTTTTTAACGAAAATACCAGGTGCTCCCCAAGGAGACACGCTGGGTCTTATATACTTCTTATCAGTAAGTTCATTTAACTGTGATTTTAATTCATTTAGTTCCAATATATTCATCCGATAAGGGGCTTTTGAGCTGGGCACTACACCAGGTACCAACTCAATAGTGAAGTCTAACTCCCTTTTCAGAGGTAGTCCCGGAATTTCTTCCGGAAATACATCTGAATACCCCCTCATGATTGGAATATCTTCCATTTTTAGTTTATCTTCATTATTAGTATGTTCTTCATTAATTACAGTTACAACAGAGGATTTACAACCCTTCTGAATAGCTCTCTTTAATTGCAAATCATAGATTTGTCTGATAGTTGTTTTCCTAGGGATTCCTGTTACGGTTACTGTTTCTCCTTCATTATCTACGCAAGTGAAATTTTTATCAAAACAATTTAGAACTACTCTATGATGTTCTAACCAGTCCATACCAATTAACATGTCATAAGAGCCTAAAGGAAATACATTAAGCTTCACAGAAGTTTCAAACTAATCCATACTTATAGTGCAATCTTTTACAAAACTAATCACTTTTCTTTTTGCTCCAGTAGTTAGTTGAACTAACCATGGCTTTGCAAACTTTTCTACTGATAACTTGCATTTTTCTACTAAATCAAGAGAAATATAACTCAGGCTAGCCCTTAGGTCAATTAAGATAGAAATGGGTGTTTGATTCAACTTACCTTCTACTTTCACCATGGAAGTTTGATAATCCGCCTACCTTACCTTCTACTTTCACCATGGAAGTTTGATTCAACTTACCTTCTACTTTTGTGTTGGTAGGACATATCTTCAAATCCTATCTGTTTATCTTTTTCTTCACTCTGAAATTTTTCCATCAGTATCTGGTTCAGCTCTTCTTGAGCTCTCATAATTCTTTCATTTTCTTTTTTAACTGTTTTCATCTCAGTTCTTAATTCTTTAACTGTTTGTAATAATTTTGAAGAATTGTTAGTCATTTCTTCTTGAACTGGTTTTCTTCTAGAATTACTTTGTTCATTAAACAGGGACTCTTCATCTGCATATTCCTCGAGTCTTTCCATACCTGCAGTTTTAGCTCAGAAAAATTTTCTGGAAATAACATTTCAAAAGAGAAAAAATAATAATCAGTATGCATGCATTTAATTTAATGTTTGTCTATGCAGGTTGAGTTGCATTCAGGCCTAGTGTCTGAATGTGTGCTCTGATACCACATGTAATACTCCAAAAATTCGTAAAAATTTAAAATTTTTCCTATGACATTAAATGTTTACAATCGTCACTTCCGAGGGACATTTAATTGTTAATAGTTAACATAATAAGGTTTAAACTAGAACTAATTCCTTTATTAAATTATAGATCTCCATACTTAATTATTTGCTTTCATAAATCATTATTAAAGATTTGATTTAGCAGGTTATGATTTGGAATAACATGAACTGAAACATCTATTTGTTTACTATGTGCTAAAGTTTGTTTTACTGTTTGTAAACATGAAGGAACTTCAGCTAATTCCAAGGCTTACTTAGCTTTTTAGCTAATGCAGTGAAGTGATGTTTCTTTTACATGTCTTTTTACAGATAAGACGTTTTGTAACCAGTTTCCAGATCGAGATTAATTATTTCAACTAGCATAAATAAAAATGCTAGTATATTTGTTTAATTTACAGCTTTGATCAAAATAAAGGAGGTATCATTGAAACTGTATATTTACGTTTTATTTATTTTCTTGTAAGCATAAGTATTTGGAGAATTTGAACATAAATCGAGTTGTTCTTCTACCTCGCTTCGACTATAACTTGTTCATCAAACTTTCATTTATTTATTATCAGTTTAGGTCCTATATACAATTCTAGAGAAAGATAAATTTACATACTAGGTGAAATGAGACATTATTCACTGTTACCATGGTAATTCGTATGTATTTGTCTCAACAATATTCAAATGTTATGTAAACTAGAAAAAACCTAAATCTAGGTATAGTCATAAGGTATAATGATTGACATTCATACATGGAACTAATGATTTAGTGCAGAAAACAGTCTACTAACTGCTTAAGTATTTACCAGGTAGATATGCAATAATATGAACATTATATCATTAAACAAGTAGTATTATTGCTTTGTGCAAGGAATGAAGAGATAATTTCCTACAAAATCTATTTAACCTAGCCTTCGCATGACCTTCATCTTACAAGGAGATATGATGTAAAAATTATTACCCTATAACAAAACTAAGTTATAATACTCATACTAAGAATCATGCTATGAATCTTTCTATACTTGCAATCTTATACATATAAGTATTTTTAACCAATGTATTATCATAGGTTTTCTAAAGGTCTTTTTGCAAGTCCTGAAATTTATCACAAGGTGTTTGTTTATAAAGTTAACAAAGTTAAATATTCCTTTGCATAAGTTATTGCAAATTACAAAGTTCTTAAAACATAGTTGTAAACCCTAGTTTATGTGAAATTACCACCAATAACATTTTTCCTTAAGTTTATACTATGCATCTTATAATATAAGGATACTATTCGATTGTTGAAAGGGTTTATAACCAAGATTTTATGTAAAATCTTTTTACTTGCAAGTTGCTCCAAAACTATCGAAACTATAGAACTAGACCCACCATTCCAAAACATGTTGATCTTCCACGTGGTCGATGGTTATAGGACAGGTTTTTGACTTTTGTGGCTTTACTATATATGTCTCAAAAACCCTAAAATTTTGCATTTAACCTATCCTTTTACTACTGTGGAGAGAGAGCCACAGGCTCATGGCCGCATGGCCTTGATGCCACTCCTTTAACTCTGTATGTACAGGCCTTCTTTGCCATTACAATTCTTCTATGTTTAAGGTCTTCGTCGCCATTGCTTTACTTTGTGTGTGAGGCCTTTGTCGCCATTTCTTTGCCTCTGCAAGGGCTTCCCTTCGTGCATTTGTGCAGTTGTGAACTCTGTCTCAGTTAACAATGTCTTTTCGGTTTTGTTTTCATCGTGGTTTTGGCTTTTGGCTTGAACATTCTCGTTGAGGTTTTCTTGACAGTAGCTCTCCTCGTTGCTCGGGCATATGCTTTATTGTGGCTAGGGTTTTGTTCATGTCACCGTCTACGGGGCCGAGGTAAAACTCTCCAAGTATATATTCTTTTAAGTTTAAAACCTTATGTACTGTTTCAAATATTTATTGTCTTCATTATTTGTATTAAGAATGAGCTTAACACCCAAATGGTTTAACTTGTGCAAGCTTCTGGATTGGCTGCTATGTGCTGGATGCCACAGAAAAACTCCACGCAAGGACTCCACCCTTCGTGTTCAACCTGGTAAGCCTTGGTCTCATACCTGAGGTTCCTCCTGCGATGGGTGTATGGGGTTTTGGTTGATACTGTTTCGCTTGGATTGAATACTTCTTGGCCATGGCTACGATGAATTCGATTTGTTGGGAAGGTTGTATGGCTGTGATTTGTTTTCCTTTTACTTACAACTATTTTTGGAACACGGTGTAGTTTATTTGCAAAAAGCTTGTAAGGGTTAATGGCCGTAACTCGATTTATCCCCAGTATTTTATTTTTTGACAGGCTTGAAGTCGTGACCTTTGTGGAATTTTAATTATGTTTAGATAGGGTTTAGAAGTTGTTTACGTTTTGATTAAGCTCTAAATCTTACTGTGTTATATATTATATAATTGGTAATATACTGTGGTTTAAAGAAAACGATGGCAGGTTGTGGGGGTTCTCTGTTTTGGAAAAATTTCAATTTTTTGTTTAAATTTTAAATTAAAAGAAATTTCTTTACTATTACAGTACTTGTATTTGATGAAAGAATGGTTTAAGATTTTAGAAGGAATTTTATTACTGTTTGAGTCCAAATTTTTTTATTTGATTAGACAGAAGAAAAATATCAGAAAGTTGGTTTTTAAAACAGAGTTTGAGTTTTTCTCTGTCAGTAAAAACAATTATTTCAGGAAATAAATAAAAGAAGGGTTGATTAGTACAACCTGAGTTTTTACTGTGTACTTGGGTTGGAAGGTTTAAAGGGTCTTTACTTAAATTGTCTTAGTTTATAATTCACAAACAGTTTTAATATTGTTTCTGTGAAAAGTTTATTTAATTCTGTGTATTTATAAAATAGATAATTGTGTTTGTATAAATGAAGAATTTACGCTTAAAGTAATCATCGGTAAAACTGTATTAATCCTACTCTGGAAAAGAGAAGGAAAAGAAGGTCATACTTCATAGTTTCTCTAAATTAGGGTTTTGTAAAATTTTATTTATTTTTAAATCTATTTCACTCTAATGTATTTAAAGTTTGATTCTCACTTACATTAGTAATGAAATTACCTAAGTGATTACTATACCTCATTTTACTGTTTTTAAGTTATTCTTGCTTATTTATTTTTCGGTTCTTATAATGTTTAATAACTAGGTATACTTATAATAATTAGGCTTATAGATGGTAATTTATTTACTATGTAAATAGAATCACCATTACACAGACTGTGTACTGGTTTTAAAAGACATTTCTTGGATCTAGTTCATATCTAATTTCTTTCACAGGTGCATTCTAACTAAGGAACTCCTGAAACAATCTTACAAGAATCTGTAAAAGTAAATAAACATAATCCTGCATTCTTGATTTGATTTATCCATCAGAATCTAATCTAACCTATTGTACTAGAGTACTACCTTCTTGAAGGTGTGGAAAAATACAGTTAAATATTTTATCCATCAGTAAAATTTGAAATTACTCAAATCATTTATCATAATCCATATCTAATCTATAAATTTGTCTGTCTTTTCACAGTAAAAGATTTCCTTCAATAATTCTAATAACAGATGAACAAAAACATAACATATTATTTCTTAAATTCATTCCTTCTTGATCCTAAGTATGCATAGAGAAATTAGAAAGAACATGTAGAACCTGGAAATGTAGCAGAGTAGACAACAACTTAAGGAGCTTGTTCCTCCCAACCAACTCATGGAGATAGCTGAACTGCAAATCTCAGGACCCCCGAGCCTGTCTACTATTCCACCTAGTTGAAAGCACTGGGTGAGAGAACTGGTTTAGAAAACCTCTGCAACTCTACTGAGCAATCAACAGTAATCTATTCTGCTTGTAGCAGTATGAACTCAGCTTAAATCAGCTGCACTAGTTCAGAACTTCATCACTTTTCATTCAAAGAAAAACTTTTGCTAGTCCCCTCCATCGAATTTCTTGTGCACTAAATTCACTCAAAATTTTCACAAGTAAAGAATGAGCAACCTCAGTTGAATTCAATGGGAAATTTTATCAGCATGCCTAGGTCTTTTGGGTCAGTTTTCACTTAATGAGCCATCTGCTCTTGTTCCATTTTCTTGGGGAACATGACCACAAAAATAGGGAATTTGCCTCCTGCCAAGTGTCAATCTGCTCTCAACTTAGCCTATTCCACCAAGTGGTCAGTAAAACACTCATTTAACAACCTCCTTAAGCTGTTGTCTCATCTTTCATTTATTAATTAATAAAATATTCAGCAATTACATGCAATTATCCTTGACCCCACTTGGTCATTAATTACAAACTTTATAATAAAATTATAACATAATGTCTCCTAAAACATAAAATGTTTTTTGCAAATTTGGGGTATGTGACACCTTATGTGATTAGAGTTGAAGTTAAGCTAATATTTCTAGAGTCATTGGAGTTAAGCTAATAGTTATCAAATATAACTATGATTAGAGTTGAAGTTAAGCTAATAGTTCTAGAATCATTGGAGTTAAGCTAATAGTTGTATCTAATAATAGATGAAGTTAAGCATGCAGTTGTATCTAATAATCGAATAGTTGAAAATTAATTTTAATTTTTACAACTATCACTAACTGTACTTATCACATGTTAATTATTAATTTTGGAGGGATCCCATAGAATCAATATGGACAGTACACTTGTCTCATTTTTGTTTAATCTTAGGCGATGCCCATAGAATCAATCTGGAAAGTACACTTGTCTCATTCTCGTCCGTAGATAAAAAATCATAGATAGTAGTCCACCCGAAAATTCTAAGATATATACGCCTATCGTCATAATAATAAAAAATATTAGGGACATTAGGAGTTTATTACGAGTTTGGATGAGTTTATTAGGAGTTCGAACGATTTTATTAGGAGTTTGACTCTTACATGACTGCACATTAGCTAGAATCCTAGATTTCAAATGCACTTGGACTAAGCCTTAAGTGATTAGAGTTGAAGTTAAGCTAATATTTGTAAAATCATTGGAGTTAAGCTAAGAGTTGTACCTAATAGTTAAGCTAATAGTTATCCAATATAACTCTGATTAGAGTTGAAGTTAGTTAATAGTTCTAGAATCATTGGAGTCAAGCTAATAGTTGCATCTAATAGTTATCCAATATAACTCTAATTAGAGTTGAAGTTAAGCTAATAGTTCTAGAAGCAATTGGAGTTAAGCTAATAGTTGTATCTAATAATCGAATAGTTGAAGATTTTTTTTAAGTTTTAGAACTATCACTAATTGTACTTATCACATGTTAATTAAGATATTATTTTATTTTTTTGAAATTATTAATTATTATTTTTGGACGATGCCCATAGAATTGATCTTGAAAATACACTTGTCTCATTCTCGTTTAATCTTGGACGACGCCCATAGAATCAATCTGGAAAGTACACTTGTTTCATTCTCGTCGGTAGATGAAAAAGCATAGATGGTAGTCCACCCCAAAATTCTAACATATGTATGCCTATCGACGTAATCAATAAAAAAAATGCATCCCTAATTGGCAAGCATATATATTATACAATTGAGAGTGCCATATTTCATTGGCCATCTAGAAGCAGATCAATTTTCCATTCAATGGTTGTTTGAGATATTAGAAGCTACAATATGCTTATGGGACATCGCCCTACAAAAACATGTAGCTAGATTTTTCTCAACAAGCTCTTCAACAAAATATTTCCATTTACTATAAGTACCAATATGCGAATCACGATTCCATTTCAAACCTTTGATAAGATTACAGCCTAAAACAACATCTTTACAAAATATTCACCCGCCAATTGGAAATAAGGAAAGATGCAAGGAAAGTATGCACATGGTTCAAACCAATGCATTCAACCAATAAGACAACTATAGTGGACTGGAACAATGTTCATGAAAAGAAAAACACATTTAGAGATGCAAGGAAAGTATGCACATGGTTCAAACCAATGCATTCAACCAATAAGACAACTATAGTGGACTGGAACAATGTTCATGAAAAGAAAAACACATTTAGAGCTAGAAAAAAAAAACAAGAAATTTTTTTCGAAGAGCAACAAAATGGACCTAGTTTTAGTGCAAATACTCGTATCCCATACCTTCGCACAAGCTCCTCGACGATGGAAAACAACGTTGATAGATGTAATGTTGTTGTTGTTGCAAAGAATTTGTTCTCCTTGAAGCATAGTTTACATAAAGAGGGAATATATATTCATCAAAGACAAAAACAATCTGAGAAAGCTGCAAGAAATATTTGCATACCTAAAACTTATTTGAAGGTTGGTTTGGTCATCTATCTATGTATATAATAACACCAACCAGAAAACCGTTGATTATACAAACGTCACCCAATAATTTTTGTGTAGAGTATGGATTCTATTGACATATATGTAACATTAATTTTACAGTTGAGTGAAATAGAAACTATTCTATTGTATTTTTCTAAGAATAACTACTTAGACTATGCAATAATCATATTGGTGCATGTGCATGAACTTATGCATAGTGCACGCCATTGTAATTAGATATACTCTTAAAAAAAATAGAACAATGAGAGACTCTACTTATTGTTAACTATGCATACAAAAGGAAGCCATTAAGCAAAATGAGGGTATAATAAACCTACAACCAAAAAATACATATAAAACCAACCAAAAACTTAATTCAAACCAAAGAGAGAAGGAAGCCATCCAATCCTGAGAGATGTAAAAATGATGGGGATTGGGTACTTAAGAAAAAATAATACACAACTCATAAAACATTTAAAAAAATCCTACATACAAAGCAGGTTGGCAACGCTAGCATCACTGGGGCTGGGCATAAAATTTTGTTGTTCAACACTTGTCATGATAACATACATGTATGGAATGGAGGGGAAATGGAATCAAGCCTAATTCAAGTGGAGCCTTGCAACTCGTTGCATGTTTCTGTCTCGACAATATGCCTCTTAAATTTAACAAGAACACCAAAGAAGTTTGTTAATGGTTGGATTTGAGAATGCTCTAGGTGTTAGTAATTAAAATCTTAGGGCTCTAAAACAATTAATGTATCATGGTTGGATTTGAGAATGTTCTAGGTGTTAGTAATTAAGATCTTAGGGCTCTAAAACAATTAATGTATCTACCTCTATGTTGAAACGATTGTCCATGTTGATGCAGTCCACTACCTTCCTTATTGTCTTACCAAAAGGCATGATAATGAGGAAGAAAGCGTAAAATTATGTACTTCACCTTCAAAGAGTGCCTTGTAATCACATTGGTAAGGAATCATAAGAAGATCACAACAATCCAACGTGTCACATCCTAGTTTATAGTTTCAATTATAGACTTATATAATATGGTAAATTTAATATAATACTTACTTATAGGTGTCTCTTACTCTTTGCTTCTTGAACATTTGATATTTTATGGTTGTCTTCGTGCCTTGACCCGATTGATATTATAAGGCGAGGAGGTGTGTGCATAATAATCCTTAGTCATGATTATGAATGAGGATTTAAAGAGAAGAGGATGTAAAAACAAGTAATTTTTATATGTATTTTGTTGGTAACTACTGAGGACAAATGTGGTGAGAAACCACAAACGTTTAGAAGGACGGAGAGAGATTGCATCATGATCATGCCACCTATCAAACTAAAGACTCTTCATGAGGCTTTTTTTATTATTATTATTAATAACAATTGTGGTTCTTTGTTCCATTTTTTTCTAACTCATTGTTTCTCCATATAGTGTGCCAAGTGCCACCTCTCTATATCAATGCACAAATCAGCCTCACATGATCCTAGCTACATGCCATTGATTGTTGTTTATAGTTGATGCCATTCTATGGCATTCATGAAGAAATGAAGTCTTGCAAAAGAGGACTCATTAAATTGTCCATTTGAATTTAATTTTGATGAAAAACGAATGGACATTGGTATCCACATCTACATAGGTAGTAGGCATAAAATTTTGGACTTGTTTTGGGCCTAGTAATGGTTCTATGTTCTTATAGACGTAGTCACTAACACATTGTCACACCTTAGATTTCAGCCCCAAGTGACACGAGAGTTAGAGTCACATCCCGGTGGCTAGTGCCTTGTAGTCGCTAGTCATCACTCACCATCTTGCATGGCTGAGCAGTGAGTGCGGCGTGAGTGAATGAGTGATTATAACGATGATATTTCCAATATTTTGAATGTCGAGTCGAAATTTATCACATAGGAATTCCAACATACTGAGAAATTTATATGGATAAGCTATTTAAAATTGTTCCCTTCTTTTGAAATGTTATGTACTTATTAATTTGAAAGGTAAAATTCAAATTTTAAGTTTTTTTGAAGGTAAAATTCAAATTTGAACGTTGTAGCCTACCATAAGTTATTTGACTTAGCATTAAATCTGGTTGTGTACCTTCTACTTGGGTTGACAATTTTGGTTCAACTTGGTTGAAAGTCAATTTTGTTGTATAATTAACTGTGGGATCCACTAATGGGCTCTCTTCATACTAGGGTCTACAATGGTTTAGCATTCACATGTGTGGTTTGGTAGATGGTGTCAGTTTGTTGATCAGTAATATTGAACCCATCGTCTTTATTTTGTCGACAGAGTTGAAGAGAAGTAATGCATGAAAGGTCTATCAACCACTCATGAGAAATTCTGTCTATCTGCTGACTTGAAATTTTGGCGACTGTGCATATATTTTACCAATAATTCCTTAATGAGTCAACTGATATGGTCGCATTACATACAACAGTCAAACTCCGGCTAGTGAAATCAACTTTTATTTTTTAAAGGATATAATTTTAGTTTATATATCAAACGATCATTCTAATTGAGCAAACGTATGTGTTTTATATTGCATACGAGTTGTCTAAACATGATACTTTTTTACCTTGGTCTTTGGCTGGTTTTTACAAGTTCTTTGCCATGAAACTTCACGGAATTTTGAAAACGCTTAAAAACATTGCTAGATCTTACAAAGTGTGGGTGTTGGAGGGTTTTCCTGTCACCTGATTTCATTTCTGAACTTAAAATCGGCCAACAAACAACATAAATTACATATTTTGTGGATTAAATTCATCGGATTCCGACAGAAAACCAGTGTAAAAGTGAAATCGTCCCCTAGTTAGACAATTCCTAGCATATGGTCGATATTATATTGAGTGATCTCAAAATTTTGGTTGGTAGTAGTTTTGATCGATTTGTAAAATGTGGTCAGGGAAGTGTCAAAAGTATGGTCCATACTTTATATGTGTTGATTGATATTTCTAAATTTTAGTCACATCTTCATTTTTGTTGGGCATTAAATGTGATTAATTCTAAATTATGTAATTGAAGTCGATTGATTCATTACCTTATGAAGTGACTTTATTTTAAACTTTTGAGTTATGAGGGGTGAAACGTGAGTCTGGTTAAGGTTGGTGATCCTCTCCAATTTTTAATCCAAGTTGATCTCTAGTCAATTTTGTAAGTCAGTTGAGTAGTCTATCGAGTCCAAAGTAGTTGGCCATGACCAAGCTTAGTTGGCCATGACCAAGATTGTATACATGATTAGGAAACAAAATGACAACTTGTAGGTATTTTTTCTCTGTACGACAGATATAAACGACATTCAAGCATAAGACACCTTACACCACACAAAGAGAGAGCTCTATGTTAAAGATGATTATGCAAGGACACCTGAATTGATCGACCCCCAGTGTAGAAATGCAGAAGCAGTTCTTGGATTGTGACTTTGGAAATTGAAGACATAAAAATGGTATAGAAAGAAAAGCCAAAATACCTCAGCTTTGATCCATTGGAGATGAAAGCTGGTCAGATGATTAAAGGGTGAGGCTTCAAACAAATACTATGAGATTGAAGACAGGGGCTAAAGTGTCAAAGTCATGACTGATTTTGCATAATTTTTATTTTTAGGACGAAGAAGAGTTTTGGGGTGGGGAGATGTTGGAGAGACCCTTCGAGCCCTCATGTAATTAATATAATGTATTAAATGTGTTAAGGAAATCTGTTGGAGCAGGTGTAACCACCCAATCAAGTTTACTTTATACAAATACCATTTCAAGATGAATGTTAAGCAATTAAACGTTCGACTCATATTCTTCTTCTTGATGGTTGATGTGTGCACGCATAATCCTTGCTTGAATGTCCATGTAATCTGGTAGGTTACATCACGTACTTACCACTTATGCATTAATTTTTAAGTGGACACTGTATTCGTATTGCGTACAAGTATGAGGTATATGATTAGTTCTTGTGTGCAAGATCGACTATGTGGTAGTGAAGGATACATGATCGAGGGTTTGGGCCAATGCGGTTTCAAATCTCTAAAGAAAGCATTTTTTAATGTAATTTCCATTTCTATCCCAAATCTACTTTGTCTGATGCATGATACCACAACCTCTTAAGGCCATATTCAAATCACATGTGATGTGTAGTGGGGGAAAAAAATATTTAGCATGTTGCAGAGAATTTAATGAGGCTGCAGCAAGTTTGGTGACCGTTGGATCTCTAGCAGCTCAAGTTCCAATGGTCATCAAGCCTCTTGCAGCCACATTAAATGCTCTGCAGCATGCTATATATTGTTTGTCGTGTAGTGGGTAGTCTAATGGAGGGTGTGCACATCTTTTAATGTGATTGACATAACCATAGTGTTAGCCCCAATGTTGTGGCCAAGAAGTGGTGGAACTTCTTCAGCTTCAAGCACTTTCACCTACTAATAGACGTAATTGAGGGTGGATCCATCTTTGACATCATGTACAAGTGGAGCAAGAAGGTTGTAGATGTCTTGTTCCTCCCGTCGGACGCACCCAAGATCATGGTGGCCTTCAAATTAACAACTGCCAATCTAAGCTTCTTCACCAGATACCTAAAGATGGATTTCCAAATCCTTAAAAATGGACTCCACATCAGATGGTTGCGTGGCTGAGGCAGTTCGACATTTTTTGTCATAAAATATTTAGTTAAATAACATTCAATCTCTTCTAGCGGCTTCCTGTGAGACTGAATGACACAATACCCTCAATCCACACCATGTCTAAGTTATTTTTCAGAGAAAGCAGAATGAAAAAAAACTAAACCCTAGTTCAGTAAACAAATAAATTTTTCTTGGCTACCCCAAGATCTCATAAGGAAAAGAAGCATCGACTGCCATGAAATTGCCATGTGTACCATGATCTTTGAAACATCGAAAGAATCCCTCCTTTTCATTGTGAGGGAAAGTATAGAATAAAAATATCTTGTGCTTCTATACTAATGAGTACCATTGCAAAATTTGTGCCAACCACAAGAGAAATCCACCCATTACTTTAAACCAACCACCCTTATAAGCCTACCAGAGCTCTTCAACAACAATGGGTATAGAAATTAAATAAGGTAACTAAAGGAACCACCTCCCTGGTTTTGAATGATGTTTGATGTGATGAACAAGTTTTTTTGTTATTGTAGGTGAGGGAATGTGTGGATTGGTAGGTGCTCCCTCGAAGAGGCCTACTGGCCCGAGAAAGGGGCACAAAAAGGAAGTTCACGCGCGCAACCAAGGAAAATGCGTCGTGCGCACGAAAGAAGCAAGGAAGATTGTGAAGGATGAAAAAGCCCCGCAAAGGCAGAACGGAGAGGTGCGCGACAAAGGAAAGGAAAATGGGGAAGCGCGTAAGGGGGAAACGGCCTGAAAGAGACAGGGCAGTCGTGGGTACGAAAGCCGGATTAAGTCGGTGGATGCCACACGAGTGGAAGCACACTGTAAGTAAGGTCATTAGTGCCTCGTATCGAGTCATGATCACCATAGCTGTAGCTTGGGGGGGCGGTTGATGGTGACAGTTAACAGACTGCCTATAAGCAGTGGACTCAGTGTGGTCATGTAAAATGTTATAAATAGGAGAGATTTAATAGTTAGAAGGTTGCTTTTCGTTAGTCGCAATTACAGAATATGTTTGATAGATGAGAGTTGTATACAGTTGCAAAGAACAGATCTAAGAGAAAGGTAATCAGGAATCTACAAGAAGCAATGAGAATAGAGCAATGAGGAAGCTCTGCTAGAGCGGTACAGATGCTAGGAAGGTCAATCCAGGCTGTGTATGGATCTGTAGGTAGTAGCAGTAGATTAGGAGAAATAAGACATATAGCATGCGAACTATGAGTCTGAACTTAAAGGCATATCTCAAGATTAGCCTGCATCCCGTAGATTGCAAGGTGCTATATCCTTTCTCATGCCAGATGAAGAGCACGTTGGTGGTTTTTCCCAGATGGGTTTCCACATTATTTCTTGTGTCCAAATGAATGATTTATGTGGTGAATGTTTATGTGATTGATTACTAGTTGCTTTTCGTATAATGTTAAATGTGGTTCAGTTCCTGTTAGTTTCTTTCAATTGGTGAATGGATGAACATAATACCTTGCTGAATTGGAATTGTATAAATGTATATCATTTTGTATAATTCCTATTATGAATCCTGACTTAAGTCATAGAGCCGATTGATGTGATTCAGCTGCACCGCAGGAGTTGCGCTAGCTGCGAGGGGGAAAGGAAATTCAGGCCACGCACAATGACATACAGTTGTGATCATTCACGAAGAACCAAATCCTCCGTCTAGCCACCTTGTTGCCTTCGTTGAGCTCCTTGGTTGCGAGCCAAGGGACTATACTTCCCTGACAATCGCGGAAACATGGTTCCGGTGGTTACCCATCTATGAGATATCTCGGGTGAAACTGCACCTGCTTCGTAGGTGCTGCCGATGGGGCTTGTTCTATCGGGTCAGTGTCTCGGGTAGTTGTTGGATTGATGGGCTGCACAGAACCTGGGTCATGCGAGTGGGGTAAAGTGGCCAACAAATGGTTATGTTGCCGGCACCCTTTGATTAAATCGGGGAGATGGTGTGGCACCCAATGAAGGAGGAGATAGAAGACTAACTGGATGCTAAAACGCTGGTGTTTGCGCAAGAATGATGCCAGAATTATATTTTTCCTCCAGGGAGAAAGGCTCTGGCAACTAGTGCACACGTAGTACCGGATGACTCCTGCAACGGTTGCAAAATACCCGTTCATTCAATTCCATGCAGCGCACCACAACATCATCTTGCAACCGCGTGGGTACCCCAAGAAGCAAGCCCTTCCAACATTCTTCATCCTCAGGGATGCAGACATTGAGCGAGAAATCAAAGATTGGCCAAAGGATGGCTTACCCATTAGGAGAAGGTACCTACATGACAGCAATTCCCGTAGGAGAATCCATCAGAGAACCCAAACCAGCATGGCACCAATACCAGTATGCAGGAGCCCTAAGATGGCTCCCAAGAAGATGAAGTGGAAGATGAGCGCAATATACCCAATGACAACCTAGACGACCCCGTTATAAGTGAAGAATTGAGCATCGAGCAATCCCAAAGAAAGAGGGGCAAGCAACCCATGCAAGAGGAGGAAGACGAAGACACATTGAGTTTCCCATATAGTAAGAGGCAGAAGATTAACCGGCCCTATGTCAGAGACATACCAGATGCGGACTTGACCCTTCTGCATGACGCCATTGCTGAAGTCACAGAGAAAACTTTGGGGTAGCTCACGACCAGGAAAACCAATTGGATAGTGACCATCACCACAAAGGTTAATCAACTCGCGCGGACTATCACCAAAGTGCGAGACACCATGCAGGCTGGAACCCATGGTGTTGCCCAATCAGACGCCTTAGTGGCAGCAATCATGATCCCGCCCCTAACAATAGAAATGCCTATGGAGGCATTGTCTAAGAAAGGCGAAGAGAATGAGGCAAGTCTCCATAACTTGGACACATTGATTTTAAATTTTTTAAAGTTAACTTTGCCGCAGATATACTCTATTCAACAGGTCGTTGCAACAGAAATTAGAATCCGCGAAACTACAACTGCCTCTTAGGTAGAAAAGGCAACCAGGAAAGCAAGGGAGCAAAAGAAAGTTATCAAACGCCAGCGCCCAAATCTGGCATCCCAAGCCTAGAGGCAGGCTTCACTAGAACAAGCAACAAAGGAAGTAGCAGTGCAATTCTTCAACGAGGAAACAGAGTTTCAGGTCGAACTGGTGCATCAATTGAGACATCTATCCAAGTTGGCCGCAGACCTCCAAAAAGAGATCCAGGAGATGAAAACTAACCCGCAGCCTGGCACGCCCTCGGAAGTGCTGCAACAAAGGCAACAATCGACAACTCAAGGGAAGTCGAGAGCATCTATGCAGAAGCAGTAGAAACAATTGCTACAGCGTGGGAACAACTCATCGATGATGCAATGGAAGAGCAACTTGTTGAGTAAGCACGGCAAGCAGACTTACAAATCTTGGCACTGAAAGTTGAGATTAAGAAGCTACCAATGAAGGAGAAAATATCCTGGGGCACTGAGCTTAAGGAGCTCCTTGATAAGGCCAGAATCCCGCGCGACCAGGAAAGCATGCGCAACAAGGCAACGGTGGCACAACAGACCGAAGCCGAAAGGATAAAAAAGTTAATTCAGACGGTTCAACAATGAATCCATGAATTCAATCACACACTGGCTAGTACCTCGTTAGAACATCCAAGCAGCAGCACAATGCAGGAACTCGAGCAACAGGAAGATGAAGCTTGAGAGGAGATAGAACGACTTACACCTATTCTGGCCTAGTTCCAGCAAAACATTGGCAATACAACCAAGCTTGCAGGGAAAGATATAGCCGCAGTGGAGACTGCAGAAGAATTAAGAGAAGAAGCAGGAGAAGAAGAACGCAACACAAATAAGGGCATGTAGGGACCTGACCAACACTATCAACATCAGAAGCACCATCACAAAGGCTCGGACCAGACGCAGAGCAAGCTATGGGCATAGACTTGTTAGAACAGGCTGAAGAGGAAGTCGTATAATCCCAAGTCAAAAAAAAAGAGGCAAGGTACGAGATGTGCAAGCTATAAAGCAGAAGAAGCCAAAAAAATAAAAATTCAAAAGATACCGCGTCGGTCGACAGGTCGAGCCGCTCATATGTCCTTTGCTTCGTGGCTCGGGACGAGCCACAGGTGAGTGTTGGGGGCCTGTTGGCTCGGTAAAGGGGCACAAAAAGGAAGTTCACGCATGCAACCAAGGAAAATGCACCGCGCGCACGAAAGAAGCAAATGAAGATCGCGAAGTAAAAAAAAGGCCCGCGAAGGCAGAATAGAGAGGTGCACGACAAAGGAAAGGCAAGCGCAGAAGTGTGCAAGGGGGAAATGACCTAAAAGCAACAGGGCGGTCGTGGGTGCGGAAGCCAGCCTATGTCAGCGGATGCCACATGAGTGGAAGCACGCTATAAGTAAGGCCGTTATGCCTTGTGTTGAGTCATGATCACCATAGCTGTAACTTGGGGGGGCGACTGATGGTGATAGTTAACAGACTTCCTGTAAGTAGTCGAACTAGTGTGGTCATGTAAAATGTTATAAATAGGAGAGATTTAATAGTTAGAAGGTTGCTTTTTGTCAGTCGTAATTACGGAATATGTTTAATAGATGAGAGCTGTATGCAGTTGTAGAGAACAGATCTAAGAGAAAGGTAATCAGGAATCTGCAGGAAGCAATGAGAATAGAGCAATGAGGAGTCTCTGCTAGAGCGGTGCAGATGCTAGGAAGGTTGATCCAGGTTGTGTGCGGATCTGTAGGTAGTAGCAGTAGATTAGGAGAAATAAGACGTAGATTAGGAGAAATAAGACAGAGAGCATGAGAACTATGAGTCTGAACTTAAAGACATATCTCAAGATCAGTCCGCAACCCACAGACTGCAAGGTGCTATATCCTTTCTCATGCCAGATGAAGAGCACGTTGGTGGCTTTTCCCAGATGGGTTTCCACATTATTTCTTGTGTCCAAATGAATGATTGATGTGGTGAATGTTTATGTGATTGATTACTACTTGCTTTCCGTATAATGTTAAATGTGGTTCATTTCCTGTTAGTTTCTTGCAATTGGTGAATGGATGAACAGAATACCTTACTGAATTGGAACTGTATAAATGTATATCATTCTGTATAATTTCCATTATGAATCTAGACTTAAGTGATAGAGTCGATTGATGTGAATCAGCTGCGCCGCATGAGTTGCGCCAGCAGCGAGGGGGAAAGGAAATTTAGGCCGCGCACAATGACATACAGTTGTACTCATTCGTGCAGAACCAACTCCTCCATCCAGCCACCCTGTTTCCTTCGTTGAGCTCCTTGGTTGCGAGCCAAGGGACTATACTTCCCTGACAATCACGAAAACATGGTTCCGGTGGTTACCCATCTATTAGATATCTTGGGTGAGACTGTGTCTGCTTCGCAGGTGCTGTCGATGGGGCTTTCTCTATTGGGTCAGTATCTCGGGTAGTTGTTGGATCGGCGGGCTGCGCAGAACCTAGGTCGCGCGAGTGGGGAAAAGTGGCCAACAAGGCCATAACAATGNGATAGAAAGATGGGTGAGGGGGGGTTGTTCATGGAAGATCGTCTCTTCAACACACCTTTTGTATCAGCTTCCATGGACATAATAAGGGAGAAAAATTCAAGCGTGGCCTCCACATTACAAGAAAGCTAATAGTTGCAAGGTTGGCCCTAGCACTCAAGGACAAATGCATCTACAACTGCATCATGCAAACAAGTTTAATGATGTACAATATGGTCTTTTCCTTAGACCAAAAGCGGGTTACTCCTTCCCTTGTAATGGTTTATAACAATGCCTTTCATATATAGTTGGAATTTTTCATGCACAAACTTAAGTGAAGGTATATTGGTAGTTTATTGATTTTTTAGTTTAATAGAAACTCGAATAGGTTGGATGACATGACGAGCTAGAAAAAATGTTTAATAGATAAATAAAGGGACTCCAAAAGCTCCAATGATGGCTTTGTCTTTCCTGCTTGAGTTAATTCTCTCCCATTTTATATCTTCGTTCATGGACATAAGTAAATTTGTACACACTAAGGGAGGGGATCCTTGACATAAAGGATTTAGGGTAATCCTAATCATCTAGCTCGTGCAAATAAGAAAAAATTCCCTGTTTGCAGGTTTTGCAAACTTTGGTTGAATAGGCACTAATCAGTTCCTTGAAATTATGCCTGTGTTTACTTTATTAGGGATTTTTGTAAAGAGCCTTGCAATTCAGACATAGAGGAAAATGTTGAACAACTTGCATGGAGGTATTTTGTATTAGATTAAACCATTCATTATGCTTCGTTGGTTGAAACTATTAATAAGTTGAGAAATTGTATCCATCAAGAAATTGACTTATTGAAATTGTAGATGATAGAAGAGCATAGATTAGGTTTTATGTCGTCCTTAAACATTGTTATATGAGGATCTTGGGAAGAGGTTGTAAACAATGGGCCAAGCATCTACGAGTTTACATAGGGGGAATATGTTGTTCTAAAATGGGGAAAAGCACAGAACTGACTAAATGGCTCGTCGATGGTCTTCTACAATGGTACATATTTGTATTTGAATTGGCACAAGGTCATATGACATCAAGGAATGAACCACTGATGAGAAGATAAACTATGTCTATTTGGAGTAGATGAGCTTTGGTACATATTGTTGTAAAAAAGTCAAACCATTCAAAATGGGGACCCAAAGAGAAAATGTTCATATTTGTTAATGTGCATGCATGTTGTCCCCCAAAACTTAAGTTGTCTCCCAAAACTTAAGTTGTTTTTCAAGTCTTTAAAATTTAGGTGTTTAAACTTACTCGTTATTCCAAACAATATAATTTTAAACCAAACAATATAAGTATATAATTTGAGTAGATGATCTTTGGTATATATTGTTGTAAAAAAGTCAAACCATTCAACATGGGGACCCAAAAGGAAAATGGTCATATGTGTTAACCTGGATGCATGTCGTCCCTCAAAACTTAAGTTGCCTCCCAAAACTTAAGTTGGTTTTCAATTTGAGTAGATGAGCTTTGGTATATATTGTTGTAAAAAAGTCAAACCATTCAACATGGGGACCGGAAAGGAAAATGGTTATATGTGTTAACCTGGATGCATGTCGTCCCTCAAAACTTAAGTTGTCTCCCAAAACTTTAGTTGGTTTTCAAGCCTTTAAAGTTTTGCATTTAAACTTACTAGCTATGCCAAACAATATAATTTTAAACCAAACAATATAATTATATAATTTGAGTAGATGAACTTTGATATATATTATTGTAAAAAGGTCAAACCAACCCAAACAAAAAATGGTCATATTTGTTAACATAGATGCATGTTGTCTCCCAAAACTTAAGCTGGTTTTAAAGCCTTTAAAGTTGAGGTATTTAAACTGACTCATTATGCCAAACAATATAATTATAAACATAGTAAGTTGCTAAAGCATATGTTTAAATGTTTTTTGTTTTAATTATTTATTTGAGTTATACCATTGATTTTTTATTTTGTAACTTTATATCACTGGTTTTAAAGCCTTTAAAGTTGAGGTATTTAAACTTACTCATTATGCCAAACAATATAATTATAAACATAATAAGTTGCTAAAGCATATGTTCATGGTTATTAGATGTTTTTTGTTTTAATTATTTATTTGAGTTATAACATTGATTTTTTATTTTTTTATTTTGTAACTTTATATCAACCAATAAAAGTTTGGTGTCATTGTTAAATCAATCCTGCAATACCTATTTTGTAACTTTACATCAACTAAAAAAAGTTTGGTGTCATTGTTAAATCAATCCTGCAATACCTATTTTGTAACTTTACATCAACTAAAAAAAGTTTGGTGTCATTGTTAAATCAATCCTGCAATACCTATTTTGTAACTTTACATCAACTAAAAAAAGTTTGGTGTCATTGTTAAATAAATCCTGCAGTACCTAAAACTCTTGAAGCAAAAGCCGATGCCATTGTTAAATAAATCCTGCAATACCTAAAACTCTTGAAGCAAAAGCCGAGCAACGTATTAGTAAATATGATGTATTAGTAAATATAATACATTGTGAAAAATATATATACTTTAAATTTATATTATTTTTGCTTTGATTGAGGTTTTTATTTGAGATATGGGGTAGATTAATGCTTATGTATTTTCATTTACAGACAAGGATGAGACAAGTGTACTGTCCAGATTGATTCTATGATAAATGTTCAAAACTTGAAATAAACAATTATAAAAAAAAGAATATAAAAAATAAATAACTAGTAGCAATGCATAGATAATTCATAGTTGATGAATGAATAACCAACACTTCATGGCAGATAACAAGAAGAATGTGAGATAAAAAATAAAAAAGAACATAAAAAATAACTCATAATTGATAAATAGATAACATGAAGAATGTATGTGATAACATGTAGCTAGGCATGGATAACTCGCAGTTGAACCAGTTTAACTAAAAGAATATGATGAATAGAAAAATATTTCCAAATTCTCTTCCATTCCATAACCATTTGATCTCTATAAACTTGATCGACCCACAAACTATGTGAATATGCTAGTTTTAAAATAATTTGTTTTCTTTTCTAGTATCACAATTAAACACTACTATAAATGTGAAATTAAGGAGGAAAAAGAAAAGGGGATCTAAACTTTCTAATTTCTAGAATATGTGTATTTAATAATAGTGAAAAACTTTGGATGATTTAAACCCAATACAATGTGTCTCGCTCGGCGAACTGTTGAGCAATAAGCACCCGCAATGCAGCAATAAATGCTGTGGCTGCCGGGCACATCAACAGTTGATGTTTCCCGCAGCCACAGCATTTATTTATTACTGCGCTGCCGGGTGCTTATTGCTCTCCGTGGGTGCTGCATCCCAAAGCAGTAGAGTCGTTAACATCGGAGCAGGATAAGCGTTCACCAAATCGCCCCCGACTCGCTGGAATCCGGCAGATAAATTTTGGTGAAAATCATACTTTCCAGGATTTAAATCGTAATTTTAATCATCTGGGTAGTTTTAAAATGCCCGATTTAGTATAGGAAAGGCTAATAGGATTATTAGAATTCCAAAATAACGAAATAAACAATTTCACAGCAAACATTTGACTGATTTTAATAAAAAATCCGCCGGGCGATTTGGTGAACGCTTATCCCACGCGGTTAACATCCTCCCTATGCGTTTAGGCAACGGACACATGGACCACGGTACTCTCAACTGTACGCGGAGGGCGACTACGCCCCGATTCTTCATCCTCTTCTTGCAACGCCGCCGCAACGCCACCATTGACACCATTACTCTCCTCGCTCTCGCAAGCGACGCTCCTCCTGCAAATGGGACACACGGGGCGCCTGGAGAGCCAGGCGTCTGCACAGCGTACATGGAAGGCATGGCTGCATACCGGGATCATGCGGCACCGTTGGCCCCTTTGGAAAGGCTCTAGACACACCGCGCACTCGGCGTTGCCGCACACCGATAACCGCTCTTCTCCTCCTTCTTCTTCGTGGTATTCGACAGTGGGCAGTCGCTGGAGGTCAGTCTCCGAAAGACCCTGCTGCTTGGGAAGCTTGGAGTTGTCCTCTAATGGCCGTTGTCCTCGCATCTCAAGCAACGAAACGTACGAGACGAGCCAGAGATACGCCACCACCATGACCCCGATGGCCGCGCAGAGCAACAACAGGGACACCGCCACCGCTAAAGCCATTCTCCCTATCATTCTTCCTATCATTGCTCTCCTGCCGAAAAATTTATGTATTCACGTATCACAAATTTATAGCACAACAGAAGGCTCTCAGATGGTCTGGAAGGCAGGCCGGGCGGTTCAATTCTTTATTAATATTTCTACAAAGCGAAGTCGGCAAACGAATATCAACTGTGACCTCCTGCTGCTTTACCAAAAAAGAAAAAAAGGTACGTACCATGTCTAAGCCCCACAATCAGCAGTGGACGGTTTTATGTCTAGTCTGTATACTGGTTTTAAGTCTAGTAGTCTCATGGTAAGCGCTATTCATTAAGTTGCAAAGTATTTAATGCAGGTGTAGTAGGTTTTATGACTGTTAGATCTAGAGCAATTCAAGATCTAATAATTATTAAGCTTGCTGCGGCATCATTAAATGCTTTGCAGCTCAATGAATAATTGCATTGTACGGTATGATCATTGCTTTGTCATGTATATGATTGCTGTCCCAGACTCATTGTTGGCCATTAGATCTTGGTCATTTGAAATCCAATAGTTAATAATGAGCTTGAAATGGAACAGTTAATAATGAGCCTCTTGCAGTAGGCTGATTAATTTTTGCCCAAATATACTATATTTGTAACATAAGAATAAAACAATAAACATGTTGTAACAAATATCACAAGTTGGTTATTTCATGTTGGAAACTATAATTTATTTCAGACTTATTTCAACAATCTATTATTTGAGATTTGCAACTTGATGGTAGGTTTGCTTTTACAATTTCACGCGTTCTGTAAATATATAATGATATAAAATACTAAAACTCGCCTAGTATGATAATCTTGCATATCCGATTTATTTAAAAGTAATAGAATTCAATATGATATGCGAGCCTATCTTTGAAGTTTATATTTGCAGCCATTTAATTATTATTATCGACCCGCACCATGGTTTTAAGCCCGAGCCCGACCATATCTATTGTGTGACACTTAATAATGTGGGCAATCATTTACTTATTTCACTATCTGCTTTAGTGAAATGTTTCCTTCGAAGACAGTAAATTCTATTATATATAATTAGTAACAGTCAAATAAGATTGATTATATAAAATGGCTAATTTTGATAAGTCAAACAGTTTAGGTTTTGGCACTTGGTTTTGGGTTTATGGTATTTGTTAGCTCATGGTATTGCATGTAATAATGTGTACAAGAAGGTATGACATACTCCATAAGAATGAGTCAAATGCTTTTAAGTCTTAGCATGTAGCCCATAACATTGAGTATAACAACTATTTGACACACTTCATTGTAATGTGGCCTGAGTTTTCCAAAGTATATTGTTGTCTCTTTAATTATTACATGTTATTATTGTTCTCTCATTACTATATGTATATTTATATAAACCTAACCATATATATACTAGTATAATTCCATCTTAACTATTGCTCTACCAAGCGCCTAGAGGGATCAAGTTTTCTTGAGGTGCAAACCCTTTTTAATTTACAAAATGTCTAATAAGTATTCCTACTTGAGAGGGAAATGACCAACTTGCTTAAGTAATTTCAAAATAGGGTAAATATGAGTAGAAGAATGAGGTGAATAACATTAATAATAATATAAGAAAATAATTTTCTAAAAATTGCTTGACTTGTCTTTCTTTAAAACTAATAATGAATATTAAGAGTAGTTATTGAGTAAAATAATCCATATAAAATTTTAAAATCTAGGAATAAATTGGAATTTGAAAAACATTTTACCATCAAATGAAGATAAGTTTTAAACATTTATCCAAATGTTTTTGAGAAATGACGACTTGGGAATGAACAAGGATGTAAGTGGTTTAAGGCACATGGTTTTAGTGAACCATGGTTTCTTGATAGTTATATTTGCATTTAAAGAGCCTTATAAATATGCTTGTAATATTTCATTGTTGCAAAGTGAGTTGGAGTGCTTAGGTTTGAAGTGAACTAAATTTTAAATTGAAATTTGATATATAATTACATAAATGTGTTTTAAAATTTACTTAATTTAAAATTAAATTTTATATGTTCTTGGTTGTGAGTATTGCCCTACTATAGTTGTATAATGAGTATAATATATATATATATATATTTTTAATTCTAAACGGACATGTTATAAATTTGTTTATTATTATTTTTATAGAGTTGACATGTACGGGACACACGTTGCTCATTTGAGGTGTAGAAAGCACCTCTCTACTCAATCATCATTATCCTTTGTGTTTTCTAACCAATTATATACAATTTTATATTTTATTCTATATGATAATCATATATCTTATGTCTATCATAATAGTGTACAAAAACAAATTGGTTATGTAAATGATAGGCAACCCTCATCCTAAAAGTAGGATGCATGGTTTTCTTAATATGCTTATTCTATATGATAATCATATACATTATGTCTATCATAATAGTGGAACACTAAAATGGTAGCTAGCCTAGGTGTTTTGCTCATAACTCTATAATAATATGTAAAATTCTATGTAAGACTTTTTTGGAAACTTTTTGAATGTGGGAATAGGATAAATCTGTATTCAAAATTTATGAGAGTTGTCTTTTTTTCTGGGAAAGTTCAGGTTATAAATTTTACAGAAGGTAATTCTAGGTACAGTCCATGGCTATAATGCCAGGTACAGAGTGTTTCCATGCCCAAAAGGTTTTGAAGGTCTTTGAATGGACCCAAATCTCCAAAAATATGTAAACAACTTGCAGATTTGTATTATTTACTTCCAAGTTCCCAGTATTAAGACAAGGTTGATGTGGGGGAGATGGCTCTAAAGGTGCTCCTATGGCGTTCAAACCCTAACCCCATTTTTAACTGTGGTGCTAAGCATCTCCTGCGCTAGGTTGCTTACTATTCACTCTGTCTTGGAACCGATTTTTCTACTTGTCATTTCCTGTAGGGTGGCAGTTTTTCTCTTATGCCCTTATTCTCTTTGTTTTTTGTTGGTGGGTTTGCTCTTCTCTTTTCTTGTGATCATTTCCCTGGGACTGTCTCTGCATTTTCAGCCTTGGTTGTCGTCCTGGACCCATCCCTTTCGCAGGTGGGTCTTTTTCTTGGGACTTTGTCTCTTACAGAGACTTGGGTCTAGGGGATTTCCCTGTTTTTTGTCTTTACTTGTCAGGGGCTTTTAGGTTTTTTATTGTTTTCTGGGTTGAATTGTGAGGCTTAGGGTTTTCAGTTTTCATGAACACTCTGAACCATTCAGAGTTTCCGTAGGAGTCAAGTCGGCAAACTCTGTTGACCTAGTACTAACCTGTTTATAAAAAGTGGGAATTAGGGTTTAGTTTTTTCAATTTTGCCTTGCTTTCACATGATTTTCATGGCTTTCGTCTCACTACTGTCGCTCTGACTCGTGGTTTTTTACGGATTTCTGTGTTTGTGTTTTTGGTGATTGGGATGGCACCTGCCCAAGGGTTGAATTCGGGGTTCCAGATAAACCCTGATGTGCGGGTTCATTGCTCTCAATGGTCTAGGGTTTCTAAACCAAATCTTCCCGGTGCTATTGAAGTTTCTGAGGTGCACTCACATGTTGTGGCTGATCTGTTGGGGGTGACAGGTAGTCATGCTTGGGTTTCATCGGCTACCGATTCAGAAGCTCTTGGTGGTCGTATCTCTTTCGATCCCAAGTCGGTGAAGCTGTCATTTGAGAAGGTTAAACCGGGTCGTCTAGTATGTGTTCTCAACTGCGACGTAATCCTGGATATGGATGCCGCCTAGTCTTAGCATGCCCTCCTGGGTAGGTTTGAGCACCTCAAAGTTTTGCGAAAAGATATCCTTTCTTGGATTCAAGAGGTATGGAAGTCGATCATTAAAACCATCTGAAAGGTGGTCATGCTTGTGAATGGATGGGTCTTGTTTCAATTATTGACTGTTAAGGACAAGGAGGCTATTGAAGCTCAATACTAGATATTGGGGGAGGTTTCCCTTGTCTTGGGGTGGTGGCATGTTGGCTTTGATCCAAGGGTTTCGAAACTGGTTCGTCGCTACCTCTGGGTTCTTCTTCTTAATTTCCCCATACAATGCTGGAACTTGTGTGGTTTCATGGCAGTGGGTAACACAATTGGAACTTTCATACTCATGGAGGAGGACCGTCTCCTGGGCTTTGATCGATCGATGCATTGTATGCTGGTCGATTTGGAGGGTTTATCGGATGAGTTGGAGGTTCTTTGGGATGAGGGGTACCTCATTCAAAAACTTGATTACTAGAGGGTGGATTTCCGTTGTCATCGATGCAGAATGACTAGACATTCTAAGTTCTCATGTCCTCAAATTTCACGGCCTCTCCCGCTCAATTTCGGTGGCAAGGACCATTTGTGAAAGATTGATCAGATTTCCGAAGATTTGTTGCCCCTGGATAAGTCTTTGGCTTTGGCGTATATTGGTAAGTTCTCTTCAAATGTTCCCCTCCTTTTGAAGTTCATTGATTCTAAGACCATTTTGAATTCTTTGTCTGGTTTAAATCTTTCGGCCATCACTAGGTCCTCTTCGTGGGGGTTCCTTTGGATGTTTCAAACCCTCCTGTTGATTTGGTCTCTCCGCGCCGTAGATCTGATGTGTTGGTCCCTTCAGTGGTGGATGAGGGTTGTTTTTTTTTCTAATGATCTTATGTCTCAGTCTGATATGGTTTTCCCTCCCCTTATTGCTCCATCTCCGGAGAATCTTAATATCACTTTATCCCCGTATCCTGTGTCTAATAGCCCTCCTCATTTTATTGCTGAGAACTCTCTTACTTCGGTTGGTGATAATATTGGGACAACTCCCAATAGCCTTGATTTTTGTCCAAATCTGATCTATGCCATGGTTGATTCACTGTCTGTTGATATTCTTCTTTTCCCTTTTGTCAATATGGGTTTTATAAGTGATAAAGAAGAAAAAACCTGCAAAAGATGTTTGTGGCACCAAAGGTGCTATCAGGGATAACTCTTTTATTAATCTGCCAATCGTGTCCCTTTCCTCGAGGGGTCTTCCTGATATTTCAGTTAGTCCTTCTGCACTGGCTCTTAGAGAAAATGCGGCCTCATTGGAGGTTACCCCATGAATATTGCATCCATCAATATTCAAGGGCTAGGTGGGGGGCCTAAACATGCCGTGATTAAGAGGTTTTTTTATTTTGTTAGTCCTATTATTTTTTTTTTCAGGAGACGATGTCGACAGGTATTGATGCCTATGAGTTTTTACTTAAGCTTAAGCCGGGTTGGTTAGTATCAACGGTGGATGCCTGTGGTCATTCTAGGGGTACTGTGGTGGGTTGAAACCCACAACTGGCTAATTTGAGGGATTTTCATACCTGTGCAGGTATTTTGTTACGTGGAAAGCTTAACGAGTTTCAGGAACATATGCATTTATTGATTGTATATGGACCTTATTCGGATAGGGTTTCCTTCTGGAATTGGATTAAAGTCTCTGGTTTTTTTATCTCTCCCTCATCTGATATTAGCTGGTGACTTGAACTTTACTTGGTTGACGAACGAAGTGTGGGGTGCTGGCAGACTTATCGACCCTCTTTCTGATTATTTTCTGTAGTTATTTGGTAATACGTATCTGGTGGACATTGTTCCTGGCAAATTGTCCCCGACCTGGTCTAACAGTCGTTGTGGTGCAGATGGCATAGAAAAACGCCTAGATAGGTGTTTTATGTCGGAGTCTCTTTGTGAGAAATTGGGTCATTTCAGAAGCTGGCACTATTCGACGGGGGTAGCAGACCACAAAGCATTAGTTCTTCAACTGGATTTCAGTCTGTCGAGGGTTTGTTACCCCTTCAAATTTAATTCCTCTTGGCTTACTATGGAGGATTTCAATTCTTTTATCATCTCACAGTGGGTATCATTAGACTCGGAGGTGCCTCGGAATTTCTCCTCCTTTCAGTCACTTATATATAAATTGTCTAAGCTTCGTCGGGTTGTCATTGTCTGGGAAGTGGTGAAGAAAAAAAAGGAGGAGGCTCTTCTTGTTTCCATTGAAGAGCAGATTATGTGTCTTGATGATGCTATTGCTGATGATTATTTGTGTTCTCGGAAGGCAGATGCTCTTAAGGAGCTCCATATGCAGAAGCAAACTATCTTATTACATAAGGAGGAGACTCTTCGTTTAAAGAGCAGGTCTCTTTGGCTGTCGGGGGGGGGATGAAAATACTAAATATTTCCATAATTTTGCTAATAAGAGAAGATTAGCAAACACTATTTGGGAGTCTGTGGATGCTTCTGGTAATTTGGTCACTGATCTGAATTCTATTAAAGGTGGGGCTATATATTTTTTCTCGAACCTGTACAAAGATTCGAAGTTAGTATGTATTAGTGATCAGTTGGAGGTCCTTAAACTTTACCCGACTATGTTTAGTGATGAGGAGGGATGATGTTTGGAGCTTCCTATCACCCTCATTGAAGTAGAACGTACTCTTAAAGCTTTTGCTCGGGATAAAAGTCCTGGCCCGGATGGCTGGACCGCAGAATTCTACCTCCACTTTTTTGAGTTGATGGGTCCAGAGATTGTTCTTGCTTTTGAGGTTTCGAGAAGGTCGGGTTCTATCCCTGATAACTTGAATTCAACTTATCTGACTCTCATTTCGAAAGTCGATAGGCCTTCTTCCTTTATGGAGTACTGGACCATTGCTCTATGTAACTTATTATATATGTTGGTTACTAAAATTATTGTTGGTCGATTGAAGGAGACCCTAGGCAGGTTTATTTCACAAGAACAATTTGGTTTTCTTCCTGATCGTCAGATTCTAGATGCGGAGGACATTGTTCAAGAATCCATTCATTCCATTAAGCAGAAAAAGCTCTCTGCAATGGTATTGAAACTGGATATGGAGAAAGATTACAACAAGGTGGACAGATCTATGTTACATATGATTCTATTGCAGATAGGCATCCCTCTAAATGTGACTAAATGGATCATGTCATGTGTGAACTCAACATCTTAATGTTCTTTTGGTAAATGGGTCTCCATCGCAAATGTTCAAAGGCTCAAGAGGTTTGAGACAGGGCTTCCCTCTATCCCCATATTTGTTTCTGCTCATCATTGAAGGTTTGAGTTTGCTTATGAATAAGACTAAGGTGGATAAAAGGATCAAAGGTGTAAAGGTTACGGGCACTGTTTATACGTCCCATACTCTTTTTGTGGATGGTATTATCATCTTTGGTCAGGGATCTTTGGTTAAATGGCTTACCATTAAAGGTATCATTGATGTTTTTTGTAATGCATTAGTCATGTCCTTCAGTTCTACTAAATCTTGTTTCGGTCATTTTGGGGTGGAGGATGAAGTTTTACATCATATTGAAGATTTATACTTGATTAGGAGTCGACCACTTGAGTTTGGTTTCACGTATTTAGGTTTTTATCTTAAACCTAATGCTTACCTTCACTCGGATTGGGATTGGCTTACTCGTAAAGTGCATTTCTGGATTGGGAGATGGTCCTCTAACTGGCTTTCTTTGGGAGGTTGCCTCACTCTTATTAAAGTTGTATTATAGTCTATCTCGGTTTACTGGTTTGCTCTTTTCAAAGTTCCATTGGGTGTGCTTGACACTATTCGGAGGTCTTTCTTTAACTTTCTATGGCCTGGGGCTCAACTTTCTTGGAAATATCATCTGGCATACTAGCATTCTCTTTCTCTACCAATTATGTGGGGTGGCTGGGGTATTAAGAACTTGGTATTCTTTAACACTGCACTTTGTGCAAAATCTTTGTGGCGGGGCCTCACTGGAACTAATATCTGGTGCTCCATTTTAAAGTCTAAGTATTTGCAACGTTTTCCTATTAGTCTTTGGTTGAGGAACAATGCTCAGTCTCCCAGGAAATCCTTGGTTATTTGATCAGGTTTATGTACTGCTTTGCCTTGTATTGTTCGCGAGGTGTGTTGGAAGATTGGCAGAGGTCTCATTGATATTGGCTATGATCGTATTGCGGGGATGCTATCTCCTTCAATGTCTATTAATTTATTGAACTTCCTTGTGTCCCTAAATATCAAGTTCCTCAATCAAGCGGCGGTGTACTGTAATTCTCTTTTCTCGGGCTGGAAGTTTGCTCTCTCCCTGGGCATGACGGGGCTGTGGCTGTGGAATGGAAAGGATTTTTAGATTCTTTGAGGGATGCTGGCATATCTATTAGTTCTGATTCTGACATCTTGGTTTGGGCTGGCAATCTGCATGATGGTTCTGTCACGGCCAGTTTGGCTTATGACTCCTTATTAAATTTTCATCTTTCTTATCAGCCACACTGGTGGTTCACGGTTCTGTGGAAGAAAAAGGTGGCAAGGAAAATTAAGTGCTTCCTCTGGCTTACCTTACAAAATAAAAAAAATTCGTGGAACTGTCGTATGTGTAGAGGCTTCCAGGGCCCCAACAGACGTTGTTTCTGCATGGTGGAGTCGGAGTCTACGGTTCACCTTTTATTTTGGTGTCATGGTTTTTTATATGTGTGGTTGTGTCTGTGTGATCATTTTCAGATATCTTGGAAGTGGGATGATGAGGATCTCTCGAGTTTCCCTCAGAGTGTTGAGAATCTTTATAAAATTCCTCTGGAATGTGTCGTGCTTTGTATGTGGCATTTCTGGGGCTTGAGAAATGGCCATTTGTTTCAGGGGTCGTCTTTGGATTTTGATCGTGTTGTTTATAAAACCTTGGGCTGTCTTGGTTCTGGTTTTGATCCTGATCCAAAGATTCGTGTGTGCTTCTGTGGATTTCCAAGCCTGCCTCCGGTTGATATTGTTGGTTTCTTCGATGGTGCAGAACAACAGGGGATGTGCGGTGCAGGAATGGTCATCTAGCTGGCGGGGAATCATACTTACAGCTTGAGGATGTTTGTTGGTAAGGGCTCGAACACTCAGGCTGAACTCTTGGCCCTTTGGGGGTTATTATTCTTTGCAAAGGAAATGGGCATTTTTTTAGAGAAGATTGTGGGCGATTTGAAGGTTATTATCGATTGGGCTATGTGGAGGAATAACCTTCAATATTTAGTTTTGTCTCATTGGCTTGGAAAAGTTAGACTTCTGCTGCACTCGACTCCTCACCTGGCATGTCACCATATCGACCGAGAGTATAACTCTCACACTGATGCTCTTTCTAAGTTGACTTTGTCTCAGGATCCGGGGAGCATTTTGTGGAAAGAGTACACCATGGCCAGTACCATTATGGAGGGTTCTTTGCACTGCTTTATATAACCTGTTTATTGTGGTTTTGGTTGGGGTGGTATTCCCTAGTTGTTTTTGGACTCCATACTACATTATGTATTGTCTATTCATAAGTTATCATCAAACTTTGGGCGATGACGGTTCTCTGGTGTTTTATGGTCTATCAGAGATTTTTTACTTGATTTCTTTCTTTGATCCGTTGGGGATGGTTGTCTGTATCTTTTTGGTCAGTATTGTTATTACTAAAATATTGTTGACTATTTATTTTGGATGCTAAGGCATCTTTTCATGTTTCAAAGACTCTTTAGAGAATGTAATTTCTAATGCCCTTTTGATATGGCTTTGTAATATATAAAGTTGTCTTTTTTCGAATGAAAAAAAAATTAGTGTAAACAATGTCTATCATAATAGTGTAAACAAAATAAATTGGTTATGTAATGACAAGCAACCCTCATCCCTAAAAGTACGGTAAAGGTTGAATGGTTTACAAAATAAATTGGTTATGTAATGACAAGAAACCCTCATCCCTAAAAGTACGGTATAGGATGAATGGTTTTCTTAATATGCATGTGTGGTAGACTTGGCTCAATTCATTATGAAATCATTTCACATTGATTGTCATTATTATTGTTTATTTTTAATCATAATAATAATGATAGCAAGTTGAGCAATAATTTTTATGTTGTTTTTTTTTTAATGAAATTTGGTTTGAATTTTAGGAAAAATGAAAATATTGAAGAGCTCGAAGATTATAATTTGCAATTATGTAAAATTAAAAAAAATATATAAAGAAAAATAAGTAATGTTAATTATAAAGTAATATTAATTATAACAATGTAGATTTATAATTTCAAAACAATATAATATTTATCATTTTACACTATTTAAATATTAAGAAAATGCAAATATTTAGCATTCATTAAATGTATATAACTTCAAAATAACATAAAATTTGTCATTTTACATTATTTAAATAGTTAAGAAAATGCAATTATTTAACCAACTTGAGAGAAATGTAATTAAATTTAAAATTCAGTCAATTCTATAGTGGCCATGATTCCTAAGACCAAAAAAAAAAAAAGTGACTTATATTATACTTTAACAAGGTTTGACCATGACCATTGAAGTTAATGGGAAGTTTCTTGAAATTTCTCATCAAACGTTTTCAACATAAAAGCCTGTCGTCTTTAACAGGCCCAATACCAACCATATAAAAAAAGTGGGAACGGGGTCTTTATTATTTTTTTCTTGGTGGGTTTGGTAGTTTCTCGAATATTTGGTTTTTTTATGTGTTTGGAGTGTAACTGATTTTTTTGGGATTTTTTATTGCTCTACATCTCAATTCCTCTGCTTTCAGGGAACCTTGGGGATTTTTGTTAGTATGGTGACTGCATCTCCTTTCCCCTCGGGGGTTTGCACTAACCCTAGGGCTCGGTTCCATGTATCTAAGTTGGTTCATGCCACAGACCATAGTACTCCTTTTTCGGACAGTTCTGACTCCTTCGGTTTAGCTGGTGGTTCGGGGATTTCACATGACTCTCTAGGTATTGTCGGGGCTCATCCGTCTGGGGGAAAACTCTCACATTTATCCATTCACTCATACCCTCGGAAGCTTCCTTTTGAATAGGTTAAAGAGAGTCGAAGTGTCTATGTCTTAGGGAAGGATGCGACGGTCAACATGGTGTCGGCTCTATCCTTTAGGTCTCTTCTCGTTCGCTTCGAGTACCTCAAGTTACCACGTACTGAAATCTTGGCATGGGTTCGAGACACGTCCGAGAGCACTGGAAACCTCTATGTAAATCGGTTCCAAAGGTAACGATTGTGGTAAATGGGTGGGTTCCATTCTAGTTCTTATATGAGGAAGATCGTGAGATGGTCGAAATTCATTATTGGGTGCTTGGTGAGGGCTCACTTGTCCTTAAGCGCTGGCATGTAGGGTTTGATCCTCATATAGGGCGCTTGGTTCATCGACACATGTGCGTCATCCTCCCCGACTTTTCGATTAAGTGTTGGAATATGAAAGGGTTTATGGCTATTGCCAATTCCATTGGCACTTTCATGTTGATAGAGGACGAACAACTGTTGGGATTTGAGCGTCCGACTTCAAGGGTTTTAGTGGACATGGACCTGACTAAAGGGCTCCCGGCTGACCTTAAGGTCATCTGGGAGGGTGGATCCTTCGTACAATGTCTGTATTATTGACGTATATCTTTTCGTTTCCACCTCTGTCGCATGACGGGTCATGCTAAAGAATGTTTCCCTTCGAAAGGAGATAGGCCTATAAGTCTGATAGTGACTGTTGAACAACCTTCTGAAGCTTTTCCACAGATGGAAAAGGATATTTCCTTCCCCGTTCCTTTGGATAAGGACTCGGTGTTATCATTCGTGGGTAAGTTTGCTCATACTACTCCACTGTTATTAAAATTTGTTTCGGCAATTGGGATTGTACAAGAAGCTATCCATTCAGTTAAAACGAAGAAGTCGTCAGCCATTATTCTGAAGTTAGACCTGGAAAAAGCATATGACAAGGTAAATTGGTCCTTTCTCATATTGATACTTCTTCATATTGGTTTGTCATATGACATTGTACAATGTATTGTGTCCTGTGTCTCTACTGCTAGCTTTGTAGTGTTGATAAACAGTTATCCTACTTCATATTTCAAAGGCTCACAGGGAATCCGTAAAGGTTTCCCACTATTGCCATACTTATTTTTACTGATTATTGAAGGTCTCAATCGAATGTTGACTAAAGAAAAGGTGACAAAAAATATCAAAGGTATTAAGGTTATTGGTTCCATCTATCTTACTCACACACTCTTCGTGGATTACGTTCTGATATTTGGTGATGGAAGTGTTATGGAATGGCTTCATATCAAGTCTCTGATTGATATATTCTGTGGGGAAACGAGGATGTCCATTAGTGGGCATAAGTATGCTTTCAGTTATCTTGGTATTAAACATGATCTAATCAATATGATTGCCTTACATATACCGTATAATTGGAAGCATATGGATGAGGGCTTCACATACCTTGGATTCCATCTTAAACCCACCTACTATCGATAGAGGATTGGTCATGGATAATAAAATAATTCCAAGGTAGGATGAATCCGTGGATTCCTAGATGGATATCCCTTGGGGGTAGAGTTACTCTGGCAATGTCGATTTTGTAGTTTGTTCCGGTTTATTGGTTCTCTTTGTATCATCTCCGTGCTAGGATACTTTGGGCCCTTCGTAGGATGAAGTTCCACTTTATATGGACTAGTAATACCAATTGTAAAAAGCTTCATATGGTATGCTGGGAATCCCTTTCGAGGCCCAAATCCTAGGGTGGATGGGGGATTAAACACTTGAAATGTTTTAATCTCTCTTTGTGCGCCAAAAGTCTTTGGATAACATTTACAAATATCGGTATATGGGGAGGGTATTATAAAATCTAAATACTTATGGAGACTCCCTTTGGATGTTTGGCTTCGAAGAGATAAATTTAAGATGCCTTTAGCCTCGATAGTCTGGCGCAGTCTTTTGGAAACACTCCCTTATATTATTCAGGATTTAAGTTGGCAGGTTGGCAGAGGCAGCTTGGTTTGTATTGTACTGGATCCGATTATAGGAATATCACAGTTTCATTTATCATAACCCATGTTAGCTTAGTTGCACCAGAGGCATTTGGTGGTGTTGAAACAGATATATCAAGCAAGGGATCATTGGAATCCCAGGTGGCTATCATCGAAGGAGCTGGGTCTCTCTGGAGTATTGGCCATTGAATGGGACTCTTACACTTCCAGCCTTTATGGTGTGGGTATCGTCTTATCTTCTGATAGAGATTTGTTAGTTTGGGCGGTCAACAAGCAGACGGGTGTGGTGAAGGATAACTTAGCATATCTTGAAATGTTAAAATATCACTATGATCCTGTCAATCGTTGGTGGAATACGATTCCGTGGAAAGTAAGGATCCCTTGCAAGATAAAATTATTTTGTTGGTTATCTCTTAATCATAAGATTCTCACCTAGGACATTTTACAGCATCGTGGTTACATTGCTCCTAGATGTTGTATTTTATGTAATTGTGCTCTGGAGTCGGTGGAGCATATATTTGGGAATTGTGTTATATTTCAACAGATCGGGTAGTCTCTATGTAGTGGTCTTAATTGTTTGTGGTAGTGGGATTACTCCAATATTGCAGATAACTTAAAGCATTGGGTTTCGAAGCTTCATAGGCCACTTAAGGTACCTTGTATTATGACGTGGGAAGTCTGGTGGCCTCGGAATGATTTCATCTTCCAAAATATCCCAGTGTTGCTTTTTTGTATACTTTCAAAGGTCTATTCATATTTGATGATACTTGATACCTTTGTAAAAAAGATGGCTCACATGACCTTGCATTTTCCTTTGGTCTTGAATGATGGTGTGGTAGGATACTTTGACAGAGTTGAGAAGGACGATCATTGTGGAGCAGGTATGGTTATCAAGTTGGATCATGGTTGAATCTTTGTCGTTATTATTGGATTCGTATGGACATTGGATGTGGCTCAAATACTAGATTTGAGCTTCTGGATCTGTGGGGACTTTTGTATTTTTCTAATAAAAGACACATTCCAGACTTACAAGTGATGGGTGACTCAGGGGCTATTGCAGACTGGACACGAGGGATACACAATATACAATCGGTGGAACTTCATCATTGGATAAGATGCGTGAAGGGAATCTTTGGTTTTTTCAATACTCTCCAATTCCATGACATTTATAGGGAGTTCAACTCCATGGTTGATGTCCTATCAAAGCGGGCTATTGGATTGGGGGCTGGCATGATTATCTGGGAGGAATTATTTAAGGATCACCAAGTGGACTCGGGCTCTTTATATTTCTATTGATATACTTCTCCTTTTTGTTTGATCAAATATTTTTGCAGTCATCATAACATGAGCATGTTTATTGTGCATGTATGCAGATGTTTTTTTTTTGGGACCGATAGCTTGTATCGAGTGCTGGTATGATCACCAATTGGTTTTTAATATCAGTATATCAAATATCATTTTAGTAAGCCATAAAAAGAACTAGATTGTACTAACATTATGACTTCTTTAAAAACCATAATGTTGTTGCTAAATAGAACATAGCATTTCTTCTTTTTCAAAATTAAAATTTTGTTTAAAAAATTTAGTATTTCATGATTTTTTGGATTTGTAATATCAGTATATCAAATATAATTGTAGTAAGACATCAACAGAATTGGATTGTACTAACATTATGACTTCTTTAATCTATATATGTAAGTAGTGTCGTTTTTTATGACACACTTTTATAAATATAAAGCTATTTTTTTTCGCTTAAAAAAAATATTTTACATAATATCACACAGATCCATGAAACTTCTCATCAAACACTTCCAACAATATTTTACATAATATCACCCAAGAACATAATTACGCCGAAGGCATTTTCCCTGTGGAGACGCAACCTCAAAAGATTCCTCATCTCCCTGGCCACTAACATTCCTACACGTGTTCTGACATGTGTTTTGGCTATTGTTGAATGACAGTGGAACAAGTGTATCGCAATTGCGTGCTTGGTCTTCCTTCTTCTAGACTTGTTCACCAAGTTTCGTTCGAGCACTGAATAATTCTCCGAGGAAGGCTACCAAATATTATGCTGCCATTATTGGACTTAATGTCATCGCAATAATTAATGAACCCACCTCTGCAGCTATAGCTTATGGGTTTCATCAAACCTCACAATCTTGGTTCCGATCCTCCGGTGTTTTGAGCCTGGTATTGATTGTTATTCAGTTATGTATTTTTTGGCAATACAGTTTATGTGTGGGTTTGGTTTATGGCTTCGTGCCGTTGAGAGATTGCTGATTTAACTGTTGGTCTTGATTTTTTTGCGATAATTATCACCTTTTCCTCTTATTTGAGGCTCGGTCTTGCTCAATCTTCCATCTCTGTCTTGCTCAATCCATCTGCTTGATAATTATCGGTCTTTTTCTCTGCTTGGAATCCCAATCTCGACAGTATCATGGAAACCACTCGTTTTGTGCGCTTTCTACAGAAAATGCCATTCTGGGAGAACATGTTATCCGAGTTTTCTACGATCGAGTTAAGCAGCGGTCCATCCAGATCCGATTTGACTTCCTTTCTGAACGACAAGGGGGCCTCTATGTCCTTTTTGTATCTTTAGCGTCGATAAATGGAGCCTCCAATTCAGCTTTCTCTAGATTTCCTTCATCTTTCTTTTAAACAAAATCATGGGGCTAAATCTAACGACTTCAGTGACTTGCCTGTGGGGTACCTTCTTTTCTGAAGATACATATAAATGATGCAGCTCTCATATAAATTCATTGATAATGCAAAGTAATTTGAAAATTCTAAAAACAATATGAAAAAGAAAACACAAATCACTCATTGATGATGCAAAGTAAGTTCAAAATTCTAAAAACAATATGAAAAAGAAAACACAAATCATTGTATTCACTGGTACACAGGTGTGAAGTCAGTTACGAATTAGTAATATATTTTTTACCATTCGTATTCGTGTAAGACACTCCTACATATATAAACAAACAATTATTTAGAACAAATGACAATGATATTCTGCCCATTTTTAACGAATTAAAAATTAAGTGTATTTAGTTTTTACTAAAAACTAGCGCCAGCTCTAGGAATATGTCTTTGTTGAATTTCAGGTAGCAAAGTGTTACAATAGAATTGTTTTTCCACATGCTATGATTCTTGGTTGCAGTGCTGAAGAACAATGGATTTCTTTCAAATGGATTTCAATGGATTTCTTTCAAATGCTGTTGAAGATTTGCGGAGGGGAGAATCATCAATGCATTGATTTCCCTTGCGAATAATGTTTCGAAAGGACCCCTCCAAGGACAAGGAATTACGAAATAAAATTAATCACATACCCCTCATCCCTTGCCCCAATATCAATTCCCACACACATTAAGGATTTCCTGTCAGCAAGCCCTGGTTGCCCAATTTTTATATGATAAGAGATAAACCCACCAGCAATTCCAAAAAGCTCTACCCGAAATGAAATCCACTACTTGGAGACTAAACATACCCCAATCTTAATGCCTACAAGGGAAAACTGATAATTGAATAAAAGAAAACAAGAAAATATATATAGTCTTGGATATGGGTCTTAAGCATCTTGATAGACACCTTTCACAGCCAAGGTTTAAGTCATAAGCGAGTTTATTTGGCCATAGGTATTCATACATTCAGTCTATTTCTAGATTCAAACCTGAATGTTCTGTACAAATTCTGAGGGTTTTCTCATCCTAAATCATTGTTCATAGGGATCGCTCATTCTTGTTACCGATGAATATAGTTTTAGGGGATCTGATTTGAACCCCCCCAAAAAATACACGAGCAAGGATGCTCGTATGAAATGAAAGAACAAAAAACTTCCCACAAATTATCCAGATCTGTACCCAAATCCTCCAAATGGCCAAAAGCAACCGAATTCCTCTTTCTGGAGTGCGGAACACAGAATGCAGAATGAGCAAATCCATGTAAATTCGGATATCCGTGTTCCACACTGTGGAATGCAGAAATCGAAAAATACATAAAGTTTTATTACTAACTTGTAACTTCCAATTTCCGTGTTCCTCTGCGGAATGCGGAACATAGAAAAGTATTTGTCTCATATTTTTTTATCTTATTTCCGGATTTCCACTTTCGCAATTTTTGTTTTCATTCGCTTTCCATTTTCCGCATTGCGGAAAGTGGGATGGAGAACTTCGATCTATTTTTGGGTCGGATCCTCGACTTAGTTTTTTGGAACTACTAATTTTAGTTTGCTCTTTTCATCTTTAGAAAACCCATGCTTCAAGATTTTAAATATCCGACCGGAGTTGTTTTCAGGATTTGTCCAGGTTCCTCTAATAATATTATTTAATTTATAATTAACCAAATTTAATCAGTTATTATTTTAGAACTCCTTTCATATATCATTTTTTTAACTTTTACTTCAATTTAAAACAAACCTTAATGTTCTGTACAGATTCTGAGGGTAATAAAACTTTCTGTATTTTCGATTTTCGCATTCCACAGTGAGGAACACGGATATCGAAATTTACAAGTTAGTAATAAAACTTTATGTATTTCCTGTTTCCGCATTCTGAACTACGGAAAGCAGAAAACTGATAATTGAATAAAAGAAAATAAGAAAATATATATAGTTTTGGATCTAGGTCTTAAGCATCTTGATAGACACCTTTCACAACCAAGGTTTAAGTCATAAGCGAGTTTCTTTGGCCATAGGTATTCATACATTCAGTTTACTGCTGAATTCAAACCTGAATGTTTTCTACAAATTCTGAGGGTTTGCTCATCCTAAATCATTATTCAAAGGGATCGCTCATTCTTGTTACCGATGAATATAGTTTTGGGGGATCTTATTTGAACCCAAACAAAAAATACATGAGCAAGGATGCCCATATGAAATGAAAGAACAAAAAACTGCCCACAATTTATCCAGATCTGTACCCAAATCCTCCAAATGGCCAAAAGCAACTAAATTAGACTTCCTCTTTCCACAGTGCAGAACACGAAATGCAGAATGCGCAAATCCGTGTTCCGCACTGTGGAATGCGGATCGAAAATACATAAATTTTTATTACTAACCTGTAACTTTTGATTTCCGTGTTCCTCTGCCAAATGCGGAACACGGAAAAGTATTCATCTCATATTTTTTATCTTATTCATCTCATTTTTTTTCGCAATTTTTGTTTTCATATGCTTTCCGTTTTACTCATTGCGGAAAGTGGGATGTGGAACTTCAATCTGTTTTTGGGTCGGCTCCTTGACTTAGTTTTTTAGAACTACTAATTTTAGTTTGCTCTTTTCATCTTTAGAAAACCCATGCTTCAAGACTTTAAATGTTCGGTCGGAGTTGTTTTCTGGATTTGTCCAGGTTCCTCTAATAATATTATTTAATTTATAATTAACCAAATTTAATCAGTTATTATTTTAAAACCCCTTTCATATATCAATTTTTTAACTTTTACTTTATATTATAATTGATTTAGCTTTTATTCAACAAAATTTAATCCTTTTAAATTTAATTAAAACACAATTCAATCCTTATCCATACCCATTAAATACTTGACTTAATTCTAATGCTAATTATTTATATTAGTTAAATCTCTTAATTCTCATGCTAATTATTTATATTAGTTTTTTTATTTTATTTTTTAAATTATAGCTTGTTGAACCCTCAGCTGTGTATGTGGCTGAAAAGGTGTCTAAGACTTACAACAAAGGGTGAAAACCCAGACTATAAGGCATTGAAATGTCCTGCGCAAGAAATATTCTATCCCCGGCCTGTTTGGTGTGGTGATCTCCCACGGATATTACTAGGCTCCGTTGGCTCTTGTGAGTTTGATCCTCTTTCCAATCTGTTTCCCAAATTGGAAAACGGGATGGGTGATGCAAACAAAAGAAACTCAAATCTAATTATGAAAGAAAATATGATCTAAATCGAAGCTACTCAAAGAGGATGTTGAATTGATTCACAGATCAACCTGATGTGTAAGACAGACAAGTACTTTCATCAAATTAACAGAAATGTAAATGAGACTATTAACTTATCACTTAACTTACAATCAATTAATAAAAAATCAACTAACAGCAAATTAAGACTGAAACATTCAAAGTTGATCTGTATGTATGCACATTGATTGAAAAATCAACATGTTTATCTTTCTAACTTTCACTGTTGAATCATTTGCAGAAATAGAGAAAGACAGTTAACAGAATAAATTATTTTAAAGCTTCATCAATGCATGAATCAGTAACAGAGAGAAATCAAAGTTATTCATAAATGCATCTATTAATTGCAAGACACTAGCAGCGATACTGATCTATCTAAAATAGGAAAAACCATGATCTGTTAAATAAATTTAATCAAATCAATAACAAGAGATGTGAAATGATATCAATATTGTTTTGAAATTAAGTTCTGTAAGAAATTACATAAACCTCAAGTACAGAGAGGTATCTTCAGTCTCTTGTCCAAATCTTTCCCCTTCCAAAAGTCCCTAATACATCTGAAGATTACCCCTTAAATAACTATTACAAAATAATAAATTCCCTTCAAAATGGGATAAAGAAAACCAAATAAAGCTAATATCCAAGAAAATATCTCCATATTTTCCAAATCTCCAACAGTTCTCCTATGTTGGGATAGTCCAAGTTGAACATTACATTTATAATCTTCTAGTTCATTCTTTGCTAATTTATGCCAAATACGAATGTAGATATGGATCTTCCCTTCAATAGAAAGTGTTTTTTTTTTTAGTTGATCCACATCATCAATGCCGATATGACTAAGTCCTTGGATTTTCTCTTCTGTCTCACGTTTGCGTTGTTCAACTTGTTCAATCACAAGTTTCAGCGGGCATGCTTTCTCAATGAGACCCATTATAGGAAAACACAGAGTGCCCATTAAATTATCAGCAACATACCACCTTCTCCCATAGATAGCTTGCACCTTCTTGATAGCTTGACCAATTGTTTCATTTAGATCTTCCCAAGCACGCAAAATGATTCTGACGTTCTTTAGATGGAAACTGCTAAGAATAGTGATGTTCTCAAGTTTATCTTTCATGTATCTTTGCCAATCTACAACATCATCATATGCTTTAGAAGCCTTCTCCCTTCTTTCTACCTGATCTTCCAGAGTAGCAGACATCTAATCAAAAGCAAGATGAGTCTCAAAAATACTATCCAAAGTTTTGAATAGCTCACTAATTAATTCATAATGCTCTTGAATAGTCTTCAGAGACAATTCCTTAATATCTTCCTGTGAGAACTTAGAGAACGAAGATGAATCTACACTTGCAATTGCATCTTCACATTGCTTCTCAAGCAAGGCTATTCCCTTTACGAAGGTAGCATTGGCAGTCTTTTCACCTAGCAACTCATCCTGAAGAGAGGCATTCTTCACCTCTAGCTCATTCTGCTTGTCTTCAGATATCTTCATTAAGCCAGCAACATAAACCTCATGTTCCTTTTTAACCTGTTCAAGCTCTTCTTTCAATCTAGCTATTTCTTATTTTTTCTTGTCAAACTCGATGTTCAAATTATTAATAGCATGGAATTTTGCACCTGTGAAAGATCCCAACGCAGAAGCAGTATCTGTAGCATCCACTTGCAGGTCACCAGACTATTGAGTCCACACTACCTGGTTATACCTGGTTAGAGAGAGATGTATCTACATCACCTTGATCTTTGCTTCTCTTCTTACCTCTTCTAACCACTGCTTTGTTAGACTTGTCATAATGATAATCTCCAAGAGAGATTACAATGTCTTCATTAAACTCATCGCTTACCTCATCAGTAGAAGAAATGTCAATCCATGTGGAGACCAAGGGAGAAGTCTGAGTGATGGTAACGTAAGGCATAGGCATAGCGATGTGAGCAGAGAGTAAAGGAGAAGAACCACTTTGGACTACAACTTCTTCAGAAGTTGAAGTAGTGATTGGAATAGAGGTTTCAGGGGATGAAACATGAATGGTATCAGCTGGAAGTGATGATGAGGTAGGCATTAAAACTTTCTCAGAAACAGAGGATGATGATGAAGTAAAGGAATGGATGTGAAGTGGAATCTTAAAATTTTTAGGTGCAGTGGATGACGATGTGGGTGGTTGTACAAAGATAGGTGTAATAGAAGCAGGTACACATGTCGAAACATGATAGAACTAGGATGATGGAAGTGAAAAAAGTTGATCCAACAGGAAAAGCAGATAGGGGTTGAATCGATGAAAGAAGTAGTGATGAGGAAAAAGCATAAGACCCTCGAGTGGGCCGTGTGCTCTCAGGAACAGAGGATGATTTTTTGTTACTCCCACTAAATAAATTCACACATGCTTGTAAATTGTTGCCATCATAAACCTCTTCAGTAACAGGAACATGAGAAGTTCCTCCTTCTTCAGCATCAAAATTGGTTAAGTCTATGGTGGAAGCTGGGATAGAAGAGACCTGAATCTTCAATCTTTTGAATGGTTTCTCCTCAACCATGGTCTGATCAGAGTGTGCTTAAAGAGCTATAGCAGTTACCTAAGCATTATCAGCAGGATAAGTAGTTTCAACTTCTTCAGTGTCCAACATAGAGGCCATCTTTGTCAACTGTTGTTTATACTGCTAAGAAGTATGCATCAAGGTTTTTACCTGCTGAGAAACAGATTCCTGTGGGACATCTTCCATAGAACCTTTACCTTTATCCATGGTTGATCTAGTTGTCACTGAAGGATCTTTAGCTGCTTGAGCCTCCTTTTCTTCCTGACCTTTTCTCATCTTCTCCAGAATATCCAATTCCATTGCTCTGTAAGCCCGAACCTTGTCTCTGATTTCCTTTTGGTAGAATAAGATCTGGCTTTGTTCCCCTTTGCTTTTAGCTCTGGCTAAGACTTCAGAAAAAGTATCGACTCCTTGGTAAATAGAATCATCCAGTACTTATTCATGAGTATAACCTTCTTTGAAATGGTTCTGCCTAAGATGAGCATCAACAAACCACTAGGGATCATGTTATATTTTACTGGAAAAACCCAGCTTCAGATAAACTATGTGGTTACTAAGTTCTGTAGCCCAGGTAGAAGTTGGTATGCTCAGTGGTCCAAGGTTCTGAGGAAAGTTAGGCCAAACTCTTCTCTTAGGTCCAATAAGTTTTTTGTAAACTCCTTCAGTCACTGTTTGGAAAGATATTTCCTCAATAACCAACCTGTCAGGTACAACTTTGGGTAACATATGGGCGGTATTGCTGCCCCAGACTCTGATATATGCAAATGATTCTCCAACGTACCAATCACCCATGATAGCAATAAGGTTCATGTCTTCAGGAGAGAAGGTTGGAGATTCCCTTTTGAAGATTAGAAAATAAATACGGCCAAGGATTTTTTCACAAATTTCATAGAACCTGGCCACATAGTTGGTATCCCATAATTCTGCATGGTAAATGTGTACAGGTGGGGCTGATAATAGCCAGTTCCATCCCAAATTGGGAAAGTGGAACTCAGTACAAAATGCATCGATAATGAAGGCTGAAAAGAAGAAATTAGGTTTCTTCTTGATAGAGTCCTTTCGATACTCCTGGATAACTGTTCTATGTTCTAGGGACAAAATGGAAGCCCAAGGAAAGGATTCTCCCGTGTTTAGAACGTGATGAGCAATTGGGGCCCATTCAGCTTTGAAAAAGGAACAATTGGGGAGACCGTAAAGCCTGCACAACATAGCTTCTAGCAGGGAGTAGTGTTCCCTAAACCACTCGACGGGGTAAATATCATCCTTCCTCTGAGAAAACCTATCGGGATCGCTCATCCAAGACTTCAACATTTCATCGAAATTATATATGGACTTAGACGTTTTGACAAAATCAGTGTCAAGGAGCTATCTGGTTGGCTTGAGATGATAAGCTCTGGTGAAGATCTCAGGATGGAAGATAGTAAGTTGCAACCCTGTGCTACTATTGAAGGAGGGGTCTTTTGTGTTGGTGTGTTCAATAATCCATTTAACCGCCTCATTGTAAGGGAGACTGACAGGTCTAGAAAAAATGGAATGGATACTGGAATCCTTGATTCTCTGGTAGGTGGACTGGTCATTCTGAATGTCCGAAAGGTCATCGTTGTCGAAAATGGATTATATCCTAGACCAATATACTTGGTAGGTTTCACTGACTCTGCCACTAGTATCAGAAAAATGCCAAATTTTGGGTCCTCAATGACTATATCCCTTTGGACGTTCTTGCATTGAGAAATTCAAGACATCTTGGGGTTGTTTATTCTGTTAAATGCATAAACCAAGAATTAAAACTAATTTAACCCAGAACAATAGTAACCAATTTGAATTATGAAAACGACTAAAATACTAACTTGTAACCAGACCAGACAATGACAACGTCGACTGGTAAAAAAAGCAAAGAAATTTAACGCAGAATAGCAATTTACAGCAGTAAAAATGGTAAAGAAATCACAAAAGACAAAAATATATATAGATTTTCCCGAGACCATTAGGACCATAGGATTATGATAAATGAATGATCGAGATTAAGCTAGCGGGATGCGAGATCTTATTATGATTTCAAACTTTATTTAACCGTTCTGCACCTCGCATTCCGCACATGCGGGATGCAGGATCACAAAACTGTTAACGATGTATTCAATTATTCCTATAACCCGCATTCCGTAGATGCGGGATGCGGGATGCGAGATGACCAACTCACACACACAATAAAAAATTTAATTAGCTGAGTGCGAAACCTGGGAAAGTGAAGAATCACAAGTTTCAAAATTCTGGAAGCCGACTTCCGCATCGCAAACCAGAAATTGGAAACCAGAAAAGCTTAAAACTATAGGAACCATGTTTCGTAAGTGTAGGAGTCGATTTCTGTGTCTCGAATTGGAAAAGCTTGAAAGTGCAGGAACCCTGTTTCGTAAGTGGAGGAGCCGACTTCCGTAATCCGCACCGGAAATCAGAAATCGGGAAGGAGACCTGTTTCTCATAGAGATATATTGATTTTTATTTTAATTAATAGTATTTTTTAAATTAATTAATAGTATTTTTTCAAGTGAAAATAAGTTAAATTAAATTTAAAAGCTCAATCTTTAAAGCTCTGAATATGTACACATGAATCAAACGGCTTGAATCCATAGTCTTCAAAAATTCAATCCATTTTTATTATAATTATAAATTTAATCCATTTTAATTATAGTTATATCGATAATAAATTTGGAAAGACATATTCTTTATTTGTTTTACAATATTAATATTCCGGGACAATAACTTGGAAACCTCTTAAATTGGAGTTGAGAGTTAATGAAATTATAAATAATTTAAATTTATATAAAAATAAATAAAAATTAACAGTTTAACCAGAAATCATATTGGAAACAATGGAAATGCAAAATAATGGAAACAATGGAAACGGAAAATAATTAAAATAAAAACTCATTAAAAAAACCCTTGCAAAGGACCTCCCATTACATATTGGCACATGAGTAGCCATACTGAGTATGGATGGATGAAAATGTCCCACTCTGGCCGAAATCTTAATTAAAATGCTTATTCAAATGTATTTAAGGAAAGTGGATGAAAAAAAAAATCAAAGTTCTGAAAAGATAAAACAAAATATGAGACAGATTTTTCCGATTTTTGCATTCCGCACTGCTGAATGCGGAAATCGGAACTTTGATTTTTTTTTAATCCACTTTCCGTAAATACATTTGAAATTTATTTAAAAATGTATTTTAGTTCAAATGTTATTTATTCAAATGTATTTACACAAAGTGGATGAAACAAGAAATCAAAGTTCCAATTTCCACAAAGCGAAATAAGATAAAAATAATGTAATTGTTCCATTCCATTTCAAAGCATTGTTCAGATTATTCAGTTTTAACTTAATGTAATTAGTGTGTTAGCACTATGTTTAAATTTGTGAATGATGGGCTTAAAGGATTCGAAATTGACCCTATTCGATGAAGAATGGTGGAAGCGCCTGTCAAGTTATCGAGTTAGCAGGTTCTGTCATCAAGAGCCATTAGATGGAGGGCGAATTCTGATCTACGGTGATAGATCCTTATATGGTCAAAACATGCAACAGGGGAAACAAGATAACGAGTGTCGTGGATTGACGGTCCAGATCCATGACTAGGAAGATCAATGACAGTGCGAGATTCCGCGAGCCATAGGTGCAAGGAAATATTGTGTTGAAAATCCGTGGAATCCCTTAAGTGGGTTCGAGGTTGAAAGGTCAAGATCAACGCAAGACGAGATCAACAGCTCTAAGTCATCCCATGCGGTGAACATGCACGGGGGGAGAAACTTTTCCAAATCGTGGAATGGATTAAAGGGCGAAAACATCTGACGATGGAGATAAGAGCAGGAGCAGATCTACGGTTGTGGATGATTCTGCGATCCAAAATAGCGCGGATGGAGTCATATTTTCGAATCACGAAAAGTGGTAGGGGCCATGGTGATCGACGATATATATGTCATTCGATCTTTAATCGATGGATTGAAAGTATTCCGTGGATGAGAGTTGTGCGATGGATCGAATGGGACGAGCTTGGCGAAATACCAAACGTACCCACGATTGGGTGGTCCAGATGAAGGCAGGTTAATCGAGGGTCTGTGTTGATTCCGCTGAATTAAATTGTGTAGGCGTTAGCCTTGGGTCTTGATATTGAAATCACGCCCATAAAAGGTTCAGATCTTGAAAAGAAGCTGATCCATGGTGCATATAGAAGGAGAAGCTCAAGATTAAGGGTCGTAAGGGATTATAAATGAAATCTATGTGGTGCTATAGGATTCATTGTTCTGAGTTTCGAGATCGGTGGATAGCCCGACTACGTGAAAAATTCCATCATGGAAAAATATCCCGATGAACCTAGTACCGAAAGGAGATTCCCACATACGATCTATTTTTTCTAACCAGTAATCAAGTCCCTAGACACCATTCGCAACACCCCATAGGTGAATACCATGTCCCCAACCTTTCCTGTTGTCCCAACTCTGAGGATCCATCATGAAATTTAGATATTTGAAGCAGCAAATCTAGCCTCTACATGAAGCAAAGAAATGCAGCCAGCCGAATCCGCTCTTATCCCACCTCCAGCATAGGCGAAAGGGCAAGGAAGGTTAGGTCCAAATGCCTTGACCCACCTGGGCACCAATGCAGGAGAACACCTAAGGTCTTATCCATGGCCAGTATGATAATTGAATATCAGAGGAGATGGCTTGACTAGATTCTTCGTAAGGAATGAAGATCCTCGCCCACTTGTCACTCATACTATTGTTATAATGACCAGTTGTCAAGTGTGCAGCCATGTTGGTAAGTTATTTTCAGGTCTGTTTGGATCACCCTATATAGCGCCACCCTCCGGAGCTACTGAAGAACGGGGATGAATGAACACTGAGAGAAAGGTCATAAGTGCTCAATTACGTAAGGTCTTGAGTTTTCTTGCAGACAAAAATGGCTATGTTGTTCGAGAAGCTAGTTTGTCAGGGGGTACTGATGGTTGGCGAACATGAAATTATGTTCCTTTATCATCCTAGTTGTCTGCACCAAAAATCGCCAACCATCAGGGCCTGGATGTGATGCATTTGAATATTTCTAGATAGTCGTACCTCCAGCTGCGCGATACCAGGGTTAACCTGTCTCAGGAGTGTCTCCCCAGAAACCCCTGAAGAGGTCACGGCTTCCAAAGTCCCAGTGCATGGGGGCCATGTTCAGCAGCGTCCATTCGGAGCGAATGCTCGTACTCGGGTGGCGGGTGTCCAAAATCTTCATCACCTCGTTTGTAATTTCCACTTGCTAATTTTCTCTGAGGTGGCAAGGAGGTTGAGGACACACCCCACTGTATTGCCTGTAGGAGATCCCACGCCATGGGAGGTGAGGAGAAAAAGAACTCCCCTCTCCAAGTCCCCTCATACAACTATGTTACCAGGACATAGGGGAATTGTGGACAAGATTGAGCACAGAAAGCATATAAACTCCTTTTCCAGTCCGGAAACCATGCAAAAAGGCGCCTTTGAGCTCGAAATACACACCCAAGGAAGGACATGTGGCTGATTCAATAGACAAACGAGTGGTTGAGCCCAACGTGCTTACTGCATCCAACGCTATACCTTTTTGTAATTTTATGTTAACAGAGATGCAAATTCATTATAATTCTTACATTTCACAAGATTTTGAGCGTTCCGGGGTTTCAAACCATGGCCGTATCATAATATTAGTTGGTTAAGGTTTGTTTATTTCAAGAGTTGTGGTTAATTTATGGGTAATCTATTTCAAAAGAGTGCTTGCTTATAAGAGCGTTCTTAATAGTCTATGGTTAAACTTGGGGTCCTCTTGCACTGTTAATAATTCAATTACATTTCAGGATCATTTGGAGTCTCGACAAGAGATTCAGACTAATATTGTGTAGTCAATAATGGGCAATGGTAAAGAAAACCATAATGTACTTTATGTAACCGATTTAAATAACAAGCCAAGCTATGAAAACATTTTTTAAAGTAATTCTCTGAAGCAAACCTTAGTGACTCAATTAATTCGTTTAAGAAATTATTTCAAGCTCTCTTTGTTTCATTAGCGTGTTTTTTTAGTGCTTAAGAGAAGAATGGTAATTATTTCAAGCTTTCTTTGTTTCATTTATGGCTCTTGGACTTTCATTTGCTATTTTGGACATTAGGGTATGGTAGCTTTGTGTTCAAGTTTTTTTTTTGTTTTTTGCATAAGCCAGCATTCATTTTTTAGTTTTCATGTCTTTTTATGTGATAGTTGATTCACAAATTTTGAACTTCAACAACCGGTTATCCAATGTGACAGTTTCAAATCTTTTCTCCATAAAAATCATATTAAAAATCAATTCCTGAACTGTTAAAAAACCGCAACTTATCCAACATTTGAACAACCTACCCTATTCAGTATAGGATTCTCTCAGTATATGTTATGGAAAGCGGAAAGGTAAATTGATAATCAATTTATCAATTTACCTTTCCGCTTTCTACTTTCTACATTCAGAAAGGTAAATTGATAAATTGATAATTATCAATTTATCTTTCCGGATTGCGGAAACTCTACCTTGCGGAAAGTTGACGGTAAATGGTAAACGGTAAATTAATAATATAATATTAAATTAAATTGATAAATTGAAGGACAGGTTTTATGTTTCAAACACTTTTAGAAGCCTGTTGCTTTATGCAAACGGAGGATGCCAATTTGTGTCTCGGTGTATCACTTAATTGTCCATGCACTATTTGTCTGTGGAAGATACAACAATTATGAAAGGAATTGAAATTCAATAGGAAATGAATTAACACACAACATAAAGATTAAAATGCTAAATCAGAACAATAATATAAACAACACAGAATTCAAAAATACAGTAGAGGCAAAAAATAAGACCCTTCCTCATGGAAGAAAATAGAAAATGGATATAAATGACAACCTATCTCACAGGTGAAAAAAGAGAATGGAAATAAATAGCAGCCTCTCTCTAAATTTTATTAACTATCCCAATTTTATTTTGTGATTTTTGTTGTGGGAACACACAACAAAAAACTTTGGTACTTTTGTCATCCCACATCCCGCAAAATGTGGGATGTAGGATGTAGAGATATTTTGTGTGCGCGAGTCGGACATCCCGCAACCCGCATCCCACAAATTGCAGGTTGTGGGATGAAAACTTGACAAATTATAAACTTCAAAATCCCGCAATCCACATTGCAGGTTGCGAGACGCGCGATGCAGGATACGGAGAGATATTTTCTGTACACAAGTCAGACATCCCGCATACCGCAAATTGCGGGTTGGGGAAAGTGATTTATTTTGTGATATTGTTGCGGGAACACACAACAAAAACTTCGGTACTTTTGTCATCCCGCATCCCGCATCCCGCAATCGCGGGATGCAGATTGTGGGATAGTTAATAAAATTTAGACCTCGCGATAAGATCTCGCATCCTGTGAGGTTTAATCTCGACCGTTTATTTATCTTAACCCTACAGTCTTAACTAACCCCAGAAAATCTATATATAGGTCGGCCTTTTACGATTCCCATTGGCGAGATCTCTAAGGGTTTCTCCTTCGGTTTTGAGGTCTATAAACGAACGAGACCAACATGAAAAGTCTATTGCAGATAATTTGTTGCGGTAAAGATTCAATATTTTTACCCTCTCAGCGTTCCTTTGCACCTCCTGGTGCAAATGCTAGTATATATATTTTTAATCACTCTGTAAAAGTATACAGATATTTTCATAATATCACCAAAGAATATAATATTTTTTTTGAAAAGTATAAATATATAACAAAAATGCTTCGGGCTATATTTTGAATAAGTTAATTTGGTAGTAAATATGTATGTATATATATAAATAAGAGTTAGATCGAAGTACAAGTTTATGTTGATATTTATTATGATTTTAACTAGCGTACGGTGCTAAACATATTTTAAATAATTTTTATTTTAATTTATAAATTTAACTATGGATAAAAAATCTAATTTTATATATCATCGAATTTTAAAAATAAATTTATTATAATATTATATATGTCTTTACTTACAAAGTATGAAATTGATTTCAATGCAAAGTATGAGACATTGAAAAAATTTAAAAACCTAATAATTTTATATATTATCAAATTTTAAATTTTAAAAATAATTTATCAGAATATTAGATAAGTCTTTATTTACAAAATATGAAATTGATTTTCAATGCAAAGAATGAGACATTGAAAATAAATACAATACAAATTTAAAATTAAAAAAAAACTAGATTTTATATATATATATATATATATATATATATATAGGTTATATTATTATATTAAAAAAAAAGTTTAACTTGATTTAACTAGAATTAAAGTTAAAATGTTCATATATAAAATTAAAAGTTAAGTTTTTGATCCATAAAGCTCCAAAATAAAAACAAAAGTTTCTACAGTAAACAATGGCAATAATAGGATAAAACCATCTAGTCTACTAGAAAGACAAAGACTAGTTCTAGTTCAAAACTCAATCCTCAACAAAAAGACTCCCTGTAGGCGACTCTTTAATTAAAATAGAAAGTTGATCTAATAAAACTACATTGAGACCGAACTAATCATAGAGAGGTCTTTAAATTCCTCAAATGATAATAAACCCTCTCATAGAGACACTGCTGGTTTAGATAAACTACCAACCAAGACTTTTAACTCCTTGAATATGTGCTTGATTGTGAAACTCTTAAAGGCCTTCATTAGTTCTTTGGTTTGCTTGCACTGGTGTTGGAGTAATGGAGCTTTCAATGAAGCTTTTCCTAGTGACCAGTCCACAATCACTTGTGAATCACCACAAGTCTATATGGATGTAAGGTTCCTCCATTGCGCAAACTGTAACAAACCCCAAATTTCAAGTAGCTCCACCCTATTGTTTGAACCAGATCCACAACGCAGTTTAATAAGGAAATTGTGATTGTCATTCAGAAAGATAACCATGCCACCAACACTGTTGGCCGAATTGGAAGCTCTATCGAAGTATCCATATGGGATACCAACATAAAAAAATGGGTTCAAAGATCACCTGAGTAGTTTTTACATTCTGAGGTTTATGGAATTCCTTAAAGTAACAAACACATTTGAAGCCAACTACCATAGGAATTTGGGAAATATTTTCAAAGATAACGGCATTCCTTTCCTTTCAAATTCCCACGCACAAAAAAAACACATTAAGAAAAACTCAGGGAATTGCTTCTTCCAACTGCTAATATTTTCCTCCAAATAAGAGAGCATCCACTTATGTTTTACATGTATCCTCTTAATTACAGTAGATCACACCCATTGACAGAAATTGCAGGCAACGAACAAATGATGAACATCCTCCTTTGCATTCCTACACTAAGAGCAAAATTTTGACCAATAAAACCTTGCTTTATCAGATTGTCAAAAGTTAGAATTTTGTTCTCCAAACATAACTAGATAAAACATTGAATCTTTAGTGGAAATAACCATTGCCACAAAGAAATATACTACCAACAAAAATCTAAGAAAAGGGTTGAATTTGTAATCACATCGTAAGCTTTTTTTAACATTAAGCTTCCCATCACTAAAGTCTTCAACCCATACTAAAACATCCTTCTCCTCCCTTAGCCGAATTCCTAAATGATGCAACCTAGTAAGGAAATGATCACATTCAAGCACCAAAGGACTTGGCATATTCAAATCAGCTGCTAACTTCCAATAGGAAAGACTATGCATGTCTTTTCTGGTAGATTTGATATGAGCTAAATGATTAATACCCATACCTAAAGAAAACAAAACCAGATTTCTGGACAACATATAGAAAGACTCTCACCCAATGAAATGATCAACCCCCAAAAAAATATTGGCCCCATTGCCTATTTTCCAAGATAATCCCATGCTATGCCAAGCGAGATTCCTCATGAAGCCTTACCAAATATTTAAATACTAAGAAATCAATTTGTTTTATTTCCTAGCCCATACTTCCACTGAAACATTTTTGGGGTACTTGTCCCTGAAAAGAACAAACCATAAGCATGTACCAAAATGTCCCCTCTAGAAACTTTTAAGGCAAAGGGACTGACTAAACCAATATAAGTTTTTTATCCCCCAACCTCCCAGGTGCTTTGGGAGGCATATTTTTTCCTAATTTGCTAAATGGAATTTGTCACAATCCAATTTCCTTGCCCACAGAAATTCAGCATCCGCCTTCTAATCTTGTGTAGTATAGATAGTGTAATCTTGGCAAGAGCCATCCAATATACAAGAATGCTTTCGAGCACTGACTTTACCAAAATTAACCTACCACCTAAAGATAACCACTTGTAACACCAACAATCTATTTTTCCTCTACCTTTCTTAGTAGCTAAAACCAATCATTGACAAAATAATAGTTTGGATTTTATGGGTAACCCAAGTATTTTACCCCTTTCTCCAAGGGTTCAACCTGAAAGGTAAATTTTTCTCTTACCTCCCGCAAAGACTCTTCTTTGACATTGGAATGTAAGAGGCTAGATTTCTGAGGGCTTACCACCATCCCTGATGCAGAGAAAAAAAAATAATAATGCCATAATACTTATGTCATTCATCCATTGAACCAAGCAAACAAATGAGCACATCATCCACAAATAGTAAACGAGTGATGAAGTTCCTTTTGGATACATTTACCCCTTTCACTGCCTCTTCTAATTTTGCAAGACCAATTAAATGGCTAAGGGCTTCGATCACAAGCATGAACAACAAGGGTGAGAGGGGACACCCTTGTTCTCTCGAACACTTAAATAAAAACAAGGGAGAACCGTTAATAAGAACCATGAACATGGTTGAAGGGACACAGGACATAATACAATATGTAACCCCTAAAGGAAGACCGATTTGTAGCAACACCAACCTCAAAAAACCCCAATCAACCATGTCATAAGATTTTTTTAAATCTAGCTTCAAAATAATTGCAATTAAATTTTGAATTTTATTGAGTGAATCCCTTCATGGGAAATGCCTATGGCATCCAATATTTGGTGATTGGATAGGAAACCAAATTGTTCCTTCGACATGGTTTTTGTAAGGAAAGGCTTGATTATGTTGGATATGATCTTCAAGATAAGCTTATACACCAAATTGCATAATGAGAATAGCCTAAAATTGTTGAAGGATTTTGGCTTAGAGTTCTTTGGTATAATTGTGATAAATGTAGAGTTTAGAGAGCTAGACACATACCCCTTTACACAATATTCTTCAACCAAACCCAACATATATCTACCCACTATGCCAAAAAAGTGTGCAAAAAAATCCACAATTCATCCATCCGAGCTTGTACTTTTGTCTAGCAAATTTTTTCAGAACGACTTCAATTTTCCTCAAAGTGTCTTCCTTTCCCATCTGTCACCCTTCTTCATTTGAAAAAAAATCTAGGGTAGTGTTTAATTGCATTTAACTGGCCATTTATCCATGGATCATTAGGCTCTTTAAAGAGATGATTGAAATAGGACACAACCTCCTTTTCCAATTCAATCTAAGAACTAATCTCCTTTCCTCAAGAGTCCTTTAACTCCCAAATGGAAGTTAACATTTATGTGATGCTTTGCATAATTATGAAAAAACTCATAGTTACAATCTCCCTGCTTTATCTAGACAACATGACTCTTCATGTGCTAGGATTTCGCTTCAAAGTTCATAATTTTATTTTTCCTTGCTTCTAGATCCACTAATGTCACGTCCCCACCCCTCATACCAATGATGGAGAGGACGCGACTAGGCTACTCCTGCTATCAAACGGGTAATCTAGCCCCATGAACATGATAATTAAAATATTTACATAAAAACGTATACATATACATATAAAAACATATACAAATGCATAAGACATGTAAATACAGCGGAAGCAAATACATTCATTTCATTCAATCATTCATCATTCATAAATCATTAAACAAATAGTTTTGCAGAGATTAAGCACAAGAATACTTATCTTGAAAAGAAGCTGGCCCGCAACTAGCTATGTCGCTGCAATGTTCCACCCAACCATAGGCCAGTGTTCTCATCAATATCTCAGTGTCACTTCCACCCCCGAGCTACGCATGATTCCACAAGGCACTAGGGAACAACAGGCTCACACATAGCCAAAACCATACGTTCACAGTCAAGCCAACACAACATCGGGTTTCAGAGACTGCTAAGGAAACAAGCCAGTAACATGGAGGGGTACTTGGTCTTACTCAGCTAAGCCAAACCATACATCAAACACACAGTCATCCAATTAATGGATGGTTCCTTGGACTTACTTACTTTTCCAAGCCATCACAAGGATACACCCAACAACAAAATACCATTGTTGGGTAAGGGCCAAACGTCTTGGGAACCCAAAAACAAAAATGGAAATTGGGGAAAAAACACCCTGAGTGAACAATACGATCCCATAAAACGTTCAATGGCTATATTGAGGCAAAACGACCTCTACAAACCATCAAATTGTAGATATGAATTTAGGAAAAGGTCTATGGCCACCACGGGAGAAAATATGACCTCCCCAAACCCACAAATCGTGAATTTTCTCAGGCCATTCACACAACAACAACAAAACAGATTTCCTAGCTTGGAGAAAGTGAGGAAAAAGCAGAAAAACATGAGGGAAGCTCCCAGCTTGCTCACAGAGGCAAAAGGGCCGGCTCAAACCCCAAAATTATGGCACATTCCTTCCCATTCGCCCAACAACATAGAAAACAAATTCTAAGCATGGGAAAAAGGAGAAAACAGCCCAAAACGTGAGGGAATCAGGTATGATTTTGTCATAGAGTATTCCATCATTGTTGTCATAAAGTGCAGGGAATCGCTCTCCAAGTGGCACATATTTTCTTCCTAGTCTCTCCCTCTTCCATGAGGAGTTATTATTCTTGACCCATTTGAATCCTTTGGCTCATGACAAGTCACTTGAAACCTCTTCATCTCCCAAGAACGTTTCATTCCCTATAATCTTGAATTTGGGAGTAGGTCATGACAAGTGTAAGGAGGAATCTAGCCACCCAAGGTCTCCATGAACCTCCAAGTGTCACCATGAAACAATGCCACTTTACTTTCTCCATATTTATTATTTATATGACCCAATTTAATGTACAGATGGTAAACTAAGGTCCTCTTGGGTCTCATAGCTCCCTTATTGCAAAATTTAATGCCTCCACCCCAACCTAGGGAACTAGTAGGTTGGTGAAACATTGTTAACTAGTAGTCTCATTCGGATGGGGACATGACATAACCAGATATAGCATTCTTAACACTACAATTTAGTGTTGTTTACAAAAGGAAACCATTTTTAACACACTAAAGATCCAAAATACCATGATCACCTATAGTGGCCATTATTGCCATGTACCAACTTTCAACAACCAACTAACTAACCTGTAAACTTCCATTCTCCAATAGCCTATGGTCCTCATAATATTCAAAAAATATCTAGCCTTCGTTTAAGTTCAAAGCTTTTTTTGGAAGAGTCTTTGCTTCATAATTTAGCTTCCCATAGATATGACTGAAAGTAAGATATGTGAACAAAGATTTCATTTCCAAAAATATTTCTTTCCAATGTTTCAAAGTATTAACTTGAAGATTAAAGTTTCTCAAAACCTATTCCAAAATTACTTTAGAATCATCTAATACTTATAATAATAATAATATAGTATATTTTTAACAAGGAAAAATAATAAAAAACCGCATAAAGCCAATAATTCAGCCTTGGTATTTGATTCGCTCCGCATCCCATCCATAAGATCTTTTTTAACATATTATTTAATACACATACGAGCCCAACACACCATGTTGCTCATCCGAATAAAAAAAAGTCAATAGTAACCTGATTATTTATAACTAAAAAATTAATATAGTTGATTGGATTAGGTACAGGGTCATCTTAAACCTCTTTATAGGCTTTAATAAATTTACTTTATTATCAAAATTTATTTATTATATTTAAAATATAAGTATAATATATAAATAAATAATAAGCACAAACATATTTTACTAATTATATATTAAGTTAGTTAGTTTGTATGTTTCATTTAGAAATACATATAATGTAAATTTCCTCAAAACATACACATATATTCCAGGTTTATAAAAAATTAAAAAACTTGAAACCTATCCAATTAAATTTTAATGATTGTTTAAGTAAAAAATATTTATTAAAAAAATAAAAAAAATAAAAAATAAACTTTATCTATTACGATTTAATAATTAATGTTATTATTAAATTTAATAAATAATTGTTCATATAAATAATATTTATTAAAAATATTTAAAAAATAAACCTTACTAATTATAATTATAAATTTTTAAATTGTCATAAATAATTGTTTATTATTATAAAAAAATTAAATAATAAAAAATAATTGACTTGTATATTAATTTTTTTGAATGATAAATAATTTACTTACATATAGATTATTATAAAAAATTACTTACATACTTGTGATATTATTTCATATATAGAAGATTACTTTCATACTTATGATATTATTTTAAATAATTAATTATATATAAATTATTATAAATGCTTATTTGTATGTCTATAATATTATTTTAAATAATCTATAATATTATGAATTATATTTTATACTTTATTTAAAATAATTTTGTGTAGATAGATGTTTAGATATTATTTGACATTTTGAGTTTTATTAAGTGGATTAACAAGATTAATATAAGTGTAATAAATATCCATGTTTATATGTCACAAATTGAGTAGTTGTGTTAGTTATATCATTTTGTTCATTAAAAATGAAATGTTGTGTAATTGTACGAAGTTGTGTATTTTTTTGACAATATTAAAGTATATTTGGATAATTATTATAGTTATTTAGTTGGCAATTAATGTTAGGTGGTGTTGTTTTAGGAAGCATTGACATGGCTATTTCATATATAATAAATAAGTGGTTGTATGATGTGTAAAGCCATGATTGTTGGTGATTTTATTGGTTTATTCATTTTAAGTTTTGTTAATTATTTTTCTTCACCCTATATAAAGGTGGTGGTGGTTATGGTTCACTAAGATTAACCAGAAGAAAAAAAAAATTATTTAGTAAATATAAATATACATCATTTGATATTGATATTGGAAAACCCTAAACTAATTTAGCATATATTTTTTTTATTTATATTTTCAGTATGATGTTATCACTTTAAATGTTTATATTAAGTTATTATACAACTCATAAATAACATCATTATATTCACTCAATTACAATGCAACTCATAAATAACATTCTTATATCAAGTTACTATCAAGCTTATAAATAGAAAGACCTCTCCTATTACTAAATCAAACTCTTATTATTAAAGTGAATCATATTGAAAAAACTTCCTTAATAAATCCTTTTATCTCATAACTACTCATGGCTCTGATGGTCCTTAAAGTCTCATTTAGAGGCCATGATTGAATGAGGATCGTTTACATAAAAACTACTTTAAAATAAAAATTAAATTTAATAGTATATTAAATATATAATTATATAATATATTATTATATATGAAGAAAAAAATATATATTTATATATCAAAATTATTAATGGAAACAATGAAAATTATTTATATATCAAAATTAAATTTATATAAGAATAAATAAAAATTAACAGTTTAACGAGAAATCATATTGGAAACAATGAAAACAATGGAAACACAAAATAATGGAAACAATGGGAACGAAAAATAATTTAAAAAAAAACTCATTAAAAAAACCCCTACGAAGGACCTCCCATTACATATTGGCACATGAGTAGCCATACTGAGTATGGATGGATGAAAACGTCCCACTCTGGCTAGAATCTTAATTAAAATGTTTATTCAAATGTATTTAAGGAAAGTGGATGAAAAAAAATTCAAAGTTCTGAAAAGATAAAACAAAATATGCGACAGATTTTTCCGATTTCTGCATTTCGCACTGCTGAATGCGGAAATCGGAACTTTGATTTTTTTTAATCCACTTTCCGTAAATACATTTGAAATTTATTTAAAAATGTGTTTTAGTTCAAATGTTATTTATTCAAATGTATTTACACAAAGTGGATGAAACAAAAAATCAAAGTTCCAATTTCCACAAAGCGGAATAAGATAAAAATAATGTAATTGTTTCATTCCATTTCAAAGCATTGTTCATATTATTCAGTTTTAACTTAATGTAATTAGTGTGTTAGCACTATGTTTAAATTTGTGAATGATGGGCTTAAAGGATTCGAAATTGACCCTATTCGATGAAGAATGGTGGAAGCGCCTGTCAAGTTATCGGGTTAGCAGGTTCTATCATCAAGAGCCGTTAGATGGAGGGTAAATTCTGATCTACGGTGATAGATCCTTATATGGTCAAAACATGCAGCAGGGGAAACAAGATAACGAGTGTCATGGATCGACGGTCCAGATCCATGACTAGGAAGATCAACGACAGAGTGAGATTTCGCGGGCTGGAGGTACAAGGAAAAAATTGTGTTGAAAATCTGTGGAATCCCTTAAGTGGGTTCGAGGTTGAAAGGTCAAGATCAACACAAGATGAGATCAACAGCTCTAAGTCATCTCGCGCGGTGAACATGTACGAGGGGAGAAAATTTTCCAAATCGCAGAATGGATTAAAGGGCGAAAACATCTGACGACGGAGATAAGAGCAGAAGCAGATCTACAATTGTGGATGATTCTGCAATCCAAAATAGTGCGAACGAAGTCAGATTTTTGAATCACGAAAAGTGGTAGGGGCCATGGCGATCGACAGTATATATGTCATTTGATATTTGATTGATGGATTGAAAGTATTCCGCGAATGAGAGTTGCGCGATGGATTGAATGGGACAAGCTTGGCGAAATGCCAAACGTACCCACGATCAGGCGGTCCAGATGAAGGCAAGTTGCAGATCGAGGGTCTGTGTTGATTACGTTGAATTACATTGTGCAGGCGTTAGCCTTGGCTCTTGATATTGAAACGCGCATAAAAGGATCGGATCTTGAAAAGAAGCTGATCCACGGTGCATATAGCGGGAGAAGCTCAACGGTTAAGGGTTGTAAGGTATTATAAATGAAATCTGCGTGGAGCTACAGGATTCGTTGTTTTGAGTTTTGAGATCGACGGATAGCCTAATTGTGTACAAAATGCCAGCATGGAAAAAATATCCCGATGAACCTGGTACCAAAAGGACATTCCCACATACAATCTATTTTTTCTGACCAGTAATCGAGTCCCCAGACGCCATTCGCAACACCCCATAGGTGAATACCATGTCCCCAACATTGCCTGTTGTCCCAACTCTAAGGATCCATCATGAAATTTAGAGATTTGAAGCAGCAAATCTGGCCTCTACACGAAGCAAAGAAACGTGGCCAGCCTAATCCGCTCTTATCCCACCTCCAGCATAGGCGAAAGGGCAAGGAAGGTTAGGTCCAAATGCCTTGACCCACCTGGGTAGCAACACGGGAGAAGACCTAAGGTCTTATCCATGGCCAGTATGATAATTGAATATCAGAGGAGATGGCTTGACTAGATTCTCCACAAGGAATGAAGATCCTCGCCCACTTGTCACTTGTACTATTGTTATAATGACTAGTTGTCAAGTGTGCAGCCATACTGGTAAGTTATTTTATGGTCTGTTTGGATCACCCTATATAGTGCCACACTCCGGAGCCGCTGAAGAACGGGGATGAATGAACACTGAGAGAAAGGCCAGAAGTGCTCAATTACATAACGTCTCGAGTTTTCTTGCAGACAACAATGGCTATGTCATTCGAGAAGCTAGTTTGTCAAGGGTTACTGATGGTTGGTGAACATGAAATTATGTTCCTTTATCATCCTAGTTGTCTGCACCAAGAAATCGCCAACCATTAGGGCCTGGATGTGATGCACTTTGAATATTTCCAGATAGCCATACCTCCAGCTGCGCGATACCGAGGTTAACATGTCTCGGGAGTGTCTCCCCAGAAACCCCCGAAGAGGTCATGGCTTCCAAAGTCCCAGTGCATGGGGGGCATGTTTAGCGGCGTCCAGTCGGAGCGAATGCTCGTACTCGGGTGGCGGGTGTCCAAAATATCCATCACCTCGTTTGTAATTTCCACCTGCTAATTTTCTCTGAGGTGGCGAGGAGGTTGAGGACACACCCCATTGTATTTCCTGTAGGAGATCCCATGCCATGGGAGGTGAGGAGAAAAAGAACTCCCCTCATACAACAATGTTACCAGGACATAGGGGAATTGTGGACAAGATTAAGCACAGAAAGCATATAAACCTCTTTTCTAGTCCGTAAACCATGCAGAAAGGCGGCTTTGAGCTCGAAATACACACCCAAGGAAGGACACGTGGCTGATTCAATATACAGACGAGTGGTTGAGCCCAACGTGCTTACTACATCCAACACTATATCTTTCTGTAATTTTATGCTAACAGAGATGCAAATTCATTATAATTCTTACATTTCACAAGATTTTGAGCGTTCCAAGGTTTCAAACCATGGTTGTATCATAATATTAGTTGGTTAAGGTTTGTTTATTTCAAGAGTTGTGGTTAATTTATGGGTAATCTATTCCAAAAGAGTGCTGGCTTATAAGAGCGTTCTTAATAGTCTATAGTTAAACTTGGGGTCCTCTTACACTGTTAATAATTCAATTACATTTCAGGATCATTTGAAGTTTCGACAAGAGATTCAAACTAATATTGTGTAGTCCATAATGGGCAATGGTAAAGAAAACCATAATGTACTTTATGTAACCGATTTAAATAACAAGCCAAGCTATGAAAACATTTTTTAAAGCAATTCTCTGAAGCAAACCTTAGTGACTCTCATTTAATTCGTTTAAGAAATTATTTCAAGCTCTCTTTGTTTCATTAGCGTGTTTTTTTTAGTGCTTAAGAGAAGAATGGTAATTATCTCAAGCTTTCTTTGTTTCATTTATGGCTCTCAGACTTTCATTTTCTATTTTGGACATTAGGGTATGGTAGCTTTGTGTTCAAGTTTTTTTTTGGGGGGGGGCCTAAGCCAGCATTCATTTTTTAGTTTTCATGTCTTTTTATGTGATAGTTGATTCACAAATTTTAAACTTCAACAATGGGTTATCCAATGTGACAGTTTCAAATATTTTCTCCATAAAAATCATATTAAAATAAAATTCCCGAACTGTTAAAAAACCGCAACTTATCCAACATTTGAACAACCTAACCTATTCAGTATAGGATTCTCTCAGTATATGCTACGGAAAGCGGAAAGGTAAATTGATAATCAATTTATCAATTTACATTTCCGCTTTCTACTTTCCACATTCAGAAAGGTAAATTGATAAATTGATAATTATCAATTTACCTTTCCGGATTTCGGAAACTCTAGCTTGCGGAAAGCTGACGGTAAATGGTAAATGGTAAATTAATAATATAATATTAAATTAAATTGATAAATTGATAAATTAAATGACAGGTTTTATGTTTCAAACACTTTTAGAAGCATGTTGCTTTGTGCAAATGGAGGATGCCTCGATGTATCACTTAATTGTCTAGGCACTATTTGTCTCTGGAAGATGCAACAATTATGAAAGGAATTGAAATTCAATAGGAAATGAATTAACACACAACATAAAGATTAAAATGCTAAATCAGAACAATAATATAAACAACACAAAATTCAAAAATACAATAGAGGCAAGAAATAAGACCCTTCCTCATGGAAGAAAAAAGAAAATGGAAATAAATGACAACCTCTCTCACAGGTGAAAAAAGAGAATGGAAATAAATAGCAGCCTCTCTCTAAATTTTAGGCTGGATAAGATCTCGCATCCTATGAGGTTTAATCTCGACCGTTTATTTATCTTTACCCTACGGTCTTAACTAACCCCAAAAAATCTATATATAGGTCAGTCTTTTACGATTTCCGTTGGCGAGATCTCTAACGGTTTCTTCTTCGGTTTTGAGGTCTATAAACAAATGAGGCCAACACGAAAAGTCTATTGCAGAGAATTTGTTGCGGTAAAGATTCAATATTTTTACCCTCTCAGCGTTCCTTTGCACCTCCTGGTACAAATTTTAGTATATATATTTTTAATCACTCTATAAAAGTATACAGATATTTTCATAATATCACCGAAGAATATAATATTTTTTTTTTCAAAAGTATAAATATATAATAAAAATGCTCCGAGCTATATTTTGAATAAGTTAATTTGGTAGTATATATATAAGAGTTAAGTCGAAATACAAGTTTATGTTGATATTTATTATGATTTTAACTAGCGTACGGTGCTAAATATATTTTTAATAATTTTTATTTTAATTTATAAATTTAACTATGGATGAAAAGTCTAATTTTATATATCATCGAATTTTAAAAATAAATTTATTATAATATTATATATGTTTTTATTTACAAAGATTGAAATTGATTTCAATGCAAAGTATGAGACATTGAAAATAAATACAATACATATTTAAATAGAAAAAAATTAAAAAACTAGATAATTTTATATATTATCAAATTTTAAATTTTAAAAATAAATTATCATAATATTAGATAAGTCTTTATTTACAAAATATGAGATTGATTTTCAATGCAAAGTATGAGACATTGAAAATAAACAAATACAAATTTAAATTTAAAAAAAACCTAGATTATATATATATATATATATATTATATTAAAAAAAAAGTTTAACATGATTCAACTAGAATTAAAGTTAAAATGTTCATATATAAAATTAAAAGATAAGTTTTTGATCCATAAAGCTCCAAAATAAAAACAAAAGTTTCTATAGTAAACGATGGCAATAATAGGATAAAACCATCTAGTTTACTAGAAAGACAAAGACTAGTTCTAGTTCAAAACTCAATCCCCAACAAAAAGACTCCCTGCAGGCGACTCTTTAATTAAAATAGAAAGTTGATCTAATAAAACTACATTGAGACTGAACTAATCACAGAGAGGTCTTTAAATTCCTCAAATGATAATAAACCCTGTCGTAGATAAATTATCGGCTCTTGGTATTCGGCTGGATGACAGCCCTGATAAATTAGCATGGACTTTCAACAGGGGCGGTGTTGATATCACAGCAAAGGAGGCATATAATTGCATTTTTCAGTCCTCGATGGTTGGGGACAGTATGGCCGTTTGCCCTCCTGTATGGAACAAGTCTCTTCCTCTTAAAATATCCTGTTTCATTTGGCTGGCATATTGTAACAGGATATTAACTTGGGATAACATCCAGCGTCGAGGACTCTCGGGCCCTGGTATATGTTCGCTTTGCTATTCGAATCTGGAAACAGTCGATCATTTATTCACTTGCTGCTGGGTATGGAAATTGGTGGCAGGCAGTATTATGGACTATTTTAACCTCAAAGCTCGCATTTCTGATATTTCTTTTGTGGATTTAATCATTGGCTGGAATGAAACCATCCCTCAGTCCTCTCCTCTCTATACTTTGCTGTTTAAAGCTATATGGATGATTTGGAAAGCTCGCAACCAGCAGATTTTGGAAGGGAAACACAGGGATATTCACAGTATCATTCAGAATATACTGAGATCAGCAACTTCATCAATGAAGGGGACTGTTACGAAAAGGAAGAGATGCAGAATCATTGGTCCTCCGCCTGATAAACTCTTTCCCTGTGGCTTTATGGATGGAGCTTCTCAAAAAGGGATTGCTGGTGCAGGTATTATCATATTCATTAGTGACATCCACTTTCTGGAAATCTCTTTAGGAGTCGGACATGGCACTAATACCAAGGCAGAGTTGCTCAGTCTCTGGGCACTCTTGCACATATCCCAAATGATGGGGATTCCTCTTGCTCAAGTATTTGGTGATTCTCTGATCATCATCAATTGGGCAAAGGGATCATCTACTCTCTCCCCACCTGAACTTGTTCATTGGTGTAGGGAGACTAAAAGGCTAGCTACTAGCTTCCAGGGTCTGTCATTCACTCACATTTATCGAGAGCACAACAATGCTGCTGACCGTCTTTCTAAAAAGGCACTTTCCCTATCACAAGGAAAGGGCTGTATTATGGAACATGTTGAGAATCGCCTGGTTTATTCTGGATGTTTCCAGTTTTTCTGAAGAAGTATTTGTGGCTCACTGTACATGCTTTGCATGTTATTTTTGGTGATAAAAGGTTATTCCTGATTCTGTTTATGTACCACCCATGAAAGTGTTTCTCTTTAGAACGCTGTTCAGTTGGGTTATTGGCTCTCGATCGATGTGACTGAACTGACAGTCCCATTTCCATGATGAGTCAGATTACTGATGGGTTACTTCTTGATATTATGTGCCATTCCTCCTAAGATTTTCTGGGTGGTTGTCATGGTCAGTCCCTGCTGATTTTTGTAATAATGTCTTTTGATTCAAGTGAATAACAAAGGCAGATTTTTTCCTCTTGAAAAAAAAATAAACCCTGTCGTAGAGACACTGCTAGTTTAGATAAACTACCAACCAAGACATTTAACTCCTTGAATATGTGCTTGATTGTGAAACTCTTAAAGGCCTTCATTAGTTCTTTGGTTTGCTTGCACTGGTGTTGGAGTAATGGAGCTTTCAATGAAGCTTTTCCTAGTGACCAGTCCACAATCACTTGTGAATCACCACGAGTCTATATGGATGTAAGGTTCCTCCATTGCGCAAACTGTAACAAACCCCAAAGTTCAAGTAGCTCCACCCTATTGTTTGAACTAGATCCACAACGCAGTTTAATAAGGAAATTGTGACTGTCATTCAAAAAGATAACCATGCCACCAACACTGTTGGCCGAATTGGAAGCTCTATCGAAGTATCCATATGGGATACCAACATAAAAAATGGGTTCAAAGATCACTTGAGTAGTTTTTACATTCTGAGGTTTGTGGAATTCCTTAAAGTAACAAACACATTTGAAGCCAACTACCATAGGAATTTGGGAAAGATCTTCAAAGATAACGACATTCCTTTCCTTTCAAATTCCCATGCACAAAAAAAACGCATTAAGAAAAACTAAGGGAATTGCTTCTTCCAACTGCTAATATTTTCCTCCAAATAAGAGAGCATCCACTTATGTTTTACATGTATCCTCTTAATTACAGTAGATCACACCCGTAGACATAAATTGCAGGCAACGAACAAATGATGAACATCCTCCTTTGCATTCCTACACTAAGAGCAAAATTTTGACCAATAAAACCTTGCTTTATCAGATTGTCAAAAGTTAGAATTTTGTTCTCCAAACATAACTAGATAAAACATTGAATCTTTAGTGGAAATAACCATTGCCACAAAGAAATATACTACCAACAAAAATCTAAGAAAAGGGTTGAATTTGTAATCACATCGTAAGCTTTTTTTAACATTAAGCTTCCCATCACTAAAGTCTTCAACCCATACTAAAACATCCTTCTCCTCCCTTAGTCGAATTCCTAAATGATGCAACCTAGTAAGGAAATGATCACATTCAAGCACCAAAGGACTTGGCATATTCAAATTAGCTGCTAACTTCCAATAGGAAAGACTATGCATGTCTTGTTTGGTAGATTTGATATGAGCTAAATGATTAATACCCATACCTAAAGAAAACAAAACCAGATGTCTGGACAACATATAGAAAGACACTCCCCCGATGAAATGATCAACCCCCCAAAAAATATTGGCCCCATTGCTTATTTTCCAAGATAATCCCATGCTATGCCAAGCGAGATTCCTCATGAAGCCTTACCAAATATTTAAATACTAAGAAATCAATTTGTTTTATTTCCTAGCCCATACTTCCACTGAAACATTTTTGGGGTACTTGTCCCTGAAAAGAACAAACCATAAGCATATACCAAAATGTCCCCTCTAGAAACTTTTAAGCCAAAGGGACTGACTAAACCAATATAATTTTTTTATCCCCCAACCTCCCAGGTGCTTTGGGAGGCATATTTTTTCCTAATTTGCTAAATGAAATTTGTCACAATCCAATTTCCTTGCCCACAAAAATTCAGCATCCGCCTTCTAATCTTGTGTAGTATAGATAGTGTAATCTTGGTAAGAGCCATCCAATATACAAGAATGCTTTCAAGCACTGACTTTACCAAATTTAACCTACCATCTAAAGATAACCAGTTGTAACACCAACAATCTATTTTTCCTCTACCTTTCTTAGTAGCTAAAACCAATCATTGACAAAATAATAGTTTGGATTTTATAGGTAACCCAAGTATTTTACCCCTTTCTCCAAGGGTTCAACCTGAAAGGTAAATTTTTCTCTTACCTCCCGCAAAGACTCTTCTTTGACATTGGAATGTAAGAGGCTAGATTTCTGAGGGCTTACCACCATCCCTGATGCAGAGAAAAAAAATTAATAATACCATAATACTTATGTCATTCATCCGTTGAACCAAGCACACAAATGAGCACATCATCCACAAATAGTAAACGAGTGATGAAGTTCCTTTTGGATACATTTACCCCTTTCACTGCCTCTTCTAATTTTGCAAGACCAATTAAATGGCTAAGGGCTTCGATCACAAGCATGAACAACAAGGGTGAGAGGGGACACCCTTGTTCTCTCGAACACTTAAATAAAAACAAGGGAGAACCGTTAATAAGAACCATGAACATGGTTGAAGGGACACAGGACATAATTCAATATGTAACCCCTAAAGGAAGACCGATTTGCAGCAACACCAACCTCAAAAAAACCCAATCAACCATGTCATAAGATTTTTTTAAATCTAGCTTCAAAATAATTGCCATTAAATTTTGAATTTTATTGAGTGAATCCCTTCATGGGAAACGCCTATGGCATCCAATATTTGGTGATTGGATAGGAAACCAAATTGTTCCTTCGACATGGTTTTTGTAAGGAAAGGCTTAATTATGTTGGATATGATCTTCAAGATAAGCTTATACACCAAATTGCATAATGAGAATAGCCTAAAATTGTTGAAGGATTTTGGCTTAGAGTTCTTTGGTATAATTGTGATAAATGTAGAGTTTAGAGAGCTAAACACATACCCCTTTACACAATATTCTTCAACCAAACCCAACATATATCTACCCAATATGCCAAAAAAGTGTGCAAAAAAATCCACAATTCATCCATCTGAGCTTGTACTTTTGTCTAGCAAATTTTTTCATAACGACTTCAATTTTCCTCAAAGTATCTTCCTTTCCCATCTGTCACCCTTCTTCATCTGAAAAAAAATCTAGGGTAGTGTTTAATTTCATTTAACTAGCCATTTATCCATGGATCATTAGGCTCTTTAAAGAGATGATTGAAATAGGACACAACCTCCTTTTCCAATTCAATCTAAGAACTAATCTCCTTTCCTCAAGAGTCCTTTAACTCCCAAATGGAAGTTAACATTTATGTGATGCTTTGCATAATTATGAAAAAATTCATAGTTACAATCTCCCTGCTTTATCTAGACAACATGACTCTTCATGTGCTAGGATTTCGCTTCAAAGTTCATAATTTTATTTTTCCTTGCTTCTAGATCCACTAATGTCACGTCCCCACCCCTCATACCAACGATGGAGAGGACACGACTAGGCTACTCCTGCTATCAAACGGGTAACCTAGCCCCATGAACATGATAATTAAAATATTTACATAAAAACGTATACATATACATATAAAAACATATACAAATGCATAATACATGTAAATATAGCGGAAGCAAATACATTCATTTCATTCAATCATTCATCATTCATAAATCATTAAACAAATAGTTTTGCAGAGATTAAGCACAAGAATACTTATCTTGAAAAGAAGCTGGCCCGCAACTAGCTATGTCCCTGCAATGTTCCACCCAACCATAGGCCAGTGTTCTCATCAATATCTCAGTATCACTTCCACCCTCGAGCTATGCATGATTCCACAAGGCACTAGGGAACAACAGGCTCACACATAGCCAAAACCATACATTCACAGTCAAGCCAACACACCATCGGGTTTCACAGACTGCTAAGGAAACAAGCCAGTAACATGGAGGGGTACTTGGTCTTACTCAGCTAAGCCAAACCATACATCAAACACACACTCATCCAATTAATGGATGGTTCCTTGGACTTACTTACTTTTCCAAGCCATCACAAGGATACACCCAACAACAAAATACCATTGTTGGGTAAGGGCCAAACGTCTTGGGAACCCAAAAACAAAAATGGAAATTGGGGAAAAAACACCCTGAGTGAACAATACGATCCCATAAAACGTTCAATGGCTATATTGAGGCAAAACGACCTCTACAAACCATCAGATTGTAGATATGAATTTAGGAAAACGTCTATGGCCACCACGGGAGAAAAAATGACCTCCCCAAACCCACAAATCATGAATTTTCTCAGGCCATTCACACAACAACAACAAAACAGATTTCCCAGCTTGGAGAAAGTGAGGAAAAAGCAGAAAAACATGAGGGAAGCTCCCAGCTTGCTCACAGAGGCAAAAGGGCCAACTCAAACCCCAAAATTATGGCACATTCCTTCCCATTCGCCCAACAACACAGAAAACAAATTCTAAGCATGGGAAAAAGGAGAAAACAGCCCAAAACGTGAGGGAATCAGGTATGATTTTGTCATAGAGTATTCCATCATTGTTGTCATAAAGTGCAGGGAATCGCTCTCCAAGTGGCACATATTTTCTTCCTATTCTCTCCCTCTTCCATGAGGAGTTATTATTCTTGACCCATTTGAATCCTTTGGCTCATGACAAGTCACTTGAAACCTCTTCATCTCCCAAGAACGTTTCATTCCTCATAATTTTGAATTTGGGAGTAGGTCATGACAAGTGTAAGGAGGAATCTAGCCACCCAAGGTCTCCATGAACCTCCAAGTGTCACCATGAAACAATGCCACTTTACTTTCTCCATATTTATTATTTATATGACCCAATTTAATGTACAGATGGTAAACTAAGGTCCTCTTGGGTCTCATAGCTCCCTATTGCAAAATTTAATGCCTCCACCCCAACCTAGGGAACTAGTAGGTTGGTGAAACATTGTTAACTAGTAGTCTCATTCGGATGGGGACATGACATAACCAGATATAGCATTCTTAACACTACAATTTAGTGTTGTTTACAAAAGGAAACCATTTTTAACACACTAAAGATCCAAAATATCATGATCACCTACAATGGCCATTATTGCCATGTACCAACTTTCAACAACCAACTAACTAACCTGTAAACTTCCATTCTCCAATAGCCTATGGTCCTCATAATATTTAAAAAATATCTAGCCTTCGTTCAAGTTCAAAGCCTTTTTTGGAAGAGAATTTGCTACATAATTTAGCTTCCTATAGATATGACTGAAAGTAAGATATGTGAACAAAGATTTCATCTCTAAAAATATTTGTTTCCAATGTTTCAAAGTAAGTATTAACTTGAAGATTAAAGTTTCTCAAAGCCTATTCCAAAATGACTTTAGACTCATCTAATACTTATAATGATATAGTATATTTTTAACAAGGAAAAATAATAAAAAACCGCATAAAGCCAATAATTCAGCCTTGGTATTTGATTCCCTCCGCATCCCATCCATAAGATCTTTTTTAACATATTATTTAATACACATACGAGCCCAACACACCATGTTGCTCATCCGAATAAAAAAAGTCAATAGTAACCTGATTATTTATAACTAAAAAATTAATATAGTTGATTGGATTAGGTACAGGGTCATCTTAAACCCCTTTATAGGGGTTAATAAATTTACTTTATTATCAAAATTTATTTATTATATTTAAAATATAAGTATAATATATAAATAAATAATAAGCACAAACATATTTTATTAATTATATATTAAATTAGTTAGTTTGTATCTTTCATTTAGAAATACATATAATGTAAATTTCCTCAAAACATACACATATATTCCAGGTTTATAAAAAATTAAAAAACTTGAAACTTATCCATTTAAACTTTAATGATGGTTTAAATAAAAAATATTTATTAAAAAAATAAAAATAATAAAAAATAAACTTCATCTAGTACGATTTAATAATTAATGTTATTATTAAATTTAATAAATAATTGTTTATATAAACAATATTTATTAAAAATATTCAAAAATAAACCTTATTAATTATAATTATAAATTTTTAAATTCTCATAAATAATTATTTATTATTATAAAAAAATTAAATAATCATAAATAATTGACTTGTATATTATTTTTTTTTAATAATAAATAATTTACTTACATATAGATTATTATAAAAAATTACTTACATACTTGTGATATTATTTCATATATAGAAGATTACTTGCATAATAATAATGATATTATTTTAAATAATTAATTATATATAAATTATTATAAATGTTTATTTGTATGTCTATAATATTATTTTAAATAATTTATAATATTATTTTATTTAAAATAATTTTGTGTAGATAGATGTTTAGATATTATTTGACATTTTGAGTTTTATTAAGTGGATTAACAAGATTAATTTAAGTGTAATAAATATCCATGTTTATATGCCACAAGTTGAGTAGTTGTGCTAGTTATATCATTTTGTTCATTAAAAATGAAATGTTGTGTAATTGTACAAAGTTGTGTATTTTTTTGACAATATTAAAGTATATTTATATAATTATTATAGTTATTTAGTTGGCAATTAATGTTAGGTGGTGGTGTTTTTTGTTTTGCTTTAGGAAGCATTGACATGGCTATTTCATATATAATAAATGAGTGGTTGTATGATGCATAAAGCCATGATTGTTGGTGTTTTATTGGTTTATTCATTTTAAGTTTTGTTAATTATTTTTTTTCACCCTATATAAAGGTGGTGGTGGTTATGGTTCACTAAGATCAACCAGAAGAAAAAAAAATATTTAGTAAATATAAATATACATCATTTGATATTGATATTGGAAAACCCTAAACTAATTTAGCATATATTTTATTTATTTATATTTTCAGTATGATGTTATCACTTTAAATATTTATATAATTAAGTTATTATACAACTCATAAATAACATCATTATATTCAGTCAATTACTATTTAACTCATAAATAACATTCTTAGATCAAGTTACTATGAAGCTTATAAATAGAAAGACCTCTCCTATTACTGGATCGAACTCCTATTATTAAAGTGAATCATATTGAAAAAACTTAATAAATCCTTTTATCTCATAACTACTCATGGCTCTGATGGTCCTTAAAGTCTCATTTAGAAGCCATGATTGAATGAGGATTGTTTACATAAAAACTACTTTAAAATAAAAATTGCCTTAAAGTCTCATTTAGAGGCCATGATTGAATGAGGATCGTTTACATAAAAACTACTTTAAAATAAAAATTAAATTTAATAGTATATTAAATATATTATTATATATGAAGAAAAAAAAAATTATATATCAAAATTATTATTATTAATTAAATTGTTTATTATTATTATTTATTTTAAATTTAATTTAAACCAAATTATTATAAAAAAAATTAAAATTATTAAAATAAATCAAAATCAATTTTTCTAATAATAATAATATTAAATTTACATAAGAAATCCCATTTCAAATCTTTGAAGTCATCCATCATTCCTTCCTTTCAAGTTACATCAATTCAGATATGCATATAAAGGTTCTTTGGCAATCAGCAAAAGTAAAATCTCGTCAGTGAAAAATAAAGTGATTATAGAGAATCAGTTAATGGGAAATTTTAGTAAGAATATATTTTTTTTGTTTCTTATTTCAGGTGAATGACCGTGAAACAAATTTGGTTATGTCATTTCTCAGGTATAGAGGGAATTCAATGAAGAAATCAATAAATTATCGAAAGAAACATTTTCTTGTATAGAAAGTAATGATGATGATGATGATGATGATTAACGTCCCCTAAAACCAAACTTTGGTCTATCGGACCTAAAAAAGAGAGTTAATTAGTTTTCTTTAAAGTTATATTTCTATGCTCAAAGAGCTTGGAAAGAAGCATCCCGAGCTTACTATAATTTTGACAGGCTAAAAGGCTAGGAAAGTCGGTATTGCCATAAAGATTATGAAACTGGGATCTAATGTGGGTGTACGCAGGGCACTCTAAGAGGAAGTGATTTTCATCTTCAATGTTGTTACTCTCACAAAGGTGGCAGATCCTTTCTACCCATGGTGTTTTAGGGACAGTCCAACGACCAGTTTCACTATGGAGCTCATGCGAGTTCGTTCTTATCTTAGCTATGTTCATTTTTTTCTTAGTACTAATCAAAACCGAGAGATACTTTTGATCTTCTAGAGTAGGGTTGATGACCTCCTTATAATATCTTAATTTTCTTTTAGCCTCGAGATCTTTCTCACACCACAATTTTTCTTTAAACTTAGAAGAAATAATATTTTTAATGTTATTAATATTCTGCAAAGCAACATTTTCATCAATCTCCTAGTGATTTAGCCAAGACCTGGTATCTTTATACCACCCACGCTTGAGCCTTAAATGGTTTTGGCGGGAGTTTAAAGCTATCTTAGGGAGTCTATGGTCCCCCATGTTGTTGATTTTGTTCTTGTATAACAGGAGTCTAGTCATATGTATAACAGGAGTCTAGTCATATGTATAATAAAAGAGAGCAAAAAATATTTTACATGCATTAAAGTAATAAATAAATCGTATCATTGTGAACCCTGAGATCTTAATCTGTTTAAGATTAAGCTTGTGAAATCTTAATCTGTTTAAGATCAAGCATTTATTACTATACTGCATAATGAATGTTTATTACTATACTGTATAATGAATGTTTGCCATAAAAGAGCATCCAAAAGGAAAAGCTTTGCCTAAAGTGATAGAATCTATTTTCCAAAAAAAACTCTATGTTTTAAATAAATAATGAATAGCAGTGACATTCGAGATCCTTCGTGTTCAAAACTCAACGTTATCTTTAGACTTTAAAATGCAATTCATGTCTGTTTCTAATGTTTTAGAACCACTAAAATCCATAAGACTGATTTTTAAAATATAATAAATATACAGAATCTTTTCCAATAAAAACTCCTTTAAACTATATTAAACATTGTTAATAAAACAAACCAATTATTTATACAAAAGGCTTAACTAACTTCTGCCAACTAATGAATCATCATACAACACAATCATAAAGATTCGTTCAGCAACAAAGATTGGAGTATATTGAAAGGAATATAAGTCACGGGCCACGGCCATGATCGACTTTTAAAAAGAAAACATAACATACTGAAGCGAGGATGAATGTCGGCGCAGTGTGTACGGTCTAGAATATGTCGGCGGCGCAGTGTACGGGCTGGCGAACCGTCGTTCAGTTCTGCAACACAAACCTTAACCTCTATATGCGTTTAGGCAACCGACACATCGACCACGACACTCTCAGCCGTAGCTGGAGGGCGACTACGCCCATCTTCCTCCTGCAAAGCCACCGCAGCGCCACCACTCACACTATTGTTCGACTCGTCGCTCACAAAAGATGCGCTCCTCCTGCAAATGGGACAGACGGAGCACCTGGAGAGCCAAGCATCTGCGCAGTCCACATGGAAGGCGTGGCTACATACCGGGATCACGCGGCACCGTTGCCCGTTCTGGAAAGGCTCCAGGCACACTGCGCACTCGGCGTTGCCACACCCCGGAGTCCTATCTTCTTCTTCCTTCCAGCATTCGATGGCGGGCAGCCGCTGGAGGTCAGCCTCCGAAAGGCCCTGTTGCTTGGGACGCTTGGCGTTGTCCTCTAATGGCCGTTGCTGTCTCATCTCGTGCGAAGAATAATACGAGATGAGCCACAGATACGACGCCAGCACCGCCCCGATGGCCGCGCAGAGCAACAGCAACGACACCAGCACCGCTAAAACAATTTTCCCTATCATTGTTCTAGTCCTACTATAATTTTTTGTGTATTCACATCCCGTCTCACAGACTGATATAGCAGAACAGGACGTTCTGGTATGGGAGGGAAGGCGCTGGGCCGTTCAATTATTAATAAATATTTGCTACAGAGCGAGGCCGAGAAACTAATGATTCCCCGTCCCGCGGCCTTTAAATAAAAAAATCAGTATGTCAAGCCCACAATCCATGCTGTAGTGTTGACAAAAAATGTTGGAGATTTACAATCTTTGATTCGCCCTACAATCTTTGATTCGCCCGATTTGCCACGTGGACGCTCTGGATGCGATCCAGCACGTTAATGGTTTTATCATTAGATATTATATTTATCTTCTTTTCAGGATTTATCCCTGGCCAAGAGAAATCAAATTTGAGGTTTGCTTCTTAATTAAATTAAGAGTTCAAAATTAATAAATAAATTATTATTTTATTCCCTTAATCCTTATCAAAACTTTATACTGAAATATCTAATCATATTCAAAACTTAATAATCAGTAAATTAACACCCACCAGTTTTGATAATTAATAAATTAAAAGTCAAATTTAATATTAAGTTAAGAGTTCAAAATTAATAAAAAATTATTTTTTTATTCACTTAATCCTTTAATTTTTTATTCACTTAATCCTTATCTAAACTTTATACTGAAATATTTAATCATATTCAAAACTTAATAATCAGTAAATTAACAGGGTCCACCAGTTTTGATAATGAATAAATAAAAAGTCAAATTTAATCATAATCAAAACTTGATAATTAGTAAATTAACTATGAATTAAAATCAAAAGTGGGTTGATTGAGATTACTTGCAATGTGATTATTCATGAACCTTATCTAAATTGCACTAACAACATTATTTTTACAGCCATATATATCTATGGTACTTAACATTAACATTAAAAATAGATACACTAACAATAATTAATGGGAGCTACCATTTTATTTAGTTTACTTAATCATGTATCTTTATTGTATTAAATGTCTTATACTATGACTACTTCAATTAGTTATTTTAAGTCTTTTTAAGTATGGTTATTGGTTTTATATATTTGATTTTTTTTATTAACGGAGTATATATATGTTAGCCGGAGTGGTCAACATTAGATGCAGGGGTGAGATTAGTAGGCCTAAAGGGATAATAAATAGTCTTATAGTTTTATGGAGTTAGGCATTTGATTACATAATAAAACAAATAGGTCTAGTTTTGCTTAGCTCCTTCACTTGAGGGATAACTTCTATTACAACGAACTCTTTCACTATCATTGTGGCACTGAAAGAACTCAATGTCATCTTATTTTCTTTGTTTCTTGTATTATCTAGAGAGATAGGCTTCCTCAAGAAATTCCATTCCATGAACAATCCCTCTTTTCTATCCTTGGGAAAACAATTATAACACAAAAGAAAGATGAATTAAAAAACCATTCTTGGTGAAGGCATTATCATTACTAACAAGGATAGGGTGGCCCACCATACCTTCACCCTACGTCCATGATCAAGCCTAAGGGGAAATTCAAAATGTTTCAAAGGGGGATTCCATTCTCTCACTATCTAGTGAAGTCAATTTAATGCAGCTATGCGACATAACTCCACACATGCTAACCAACTCCCCCCATCCTTGTTCATGTAAGATATTAAAGGGAGGGTTGAAAGTGCACTTCCCCCATGAGGCGATGAAGCCTTCCTACTAAAGTCTCACCCTATTCTCCTTATGACTTTCCAAACTCTACTTCAATCATTGCCTTGATTGTGTGCATTACATCATGATGGCCTCAACTCACGTGTGCTACATCTATTGTCTAGTCAAAAATCTCTAATCCCTTCACACCAGGGTAAACAAATGTGAACATAAATATAAACAAGCTCAATATGTTGCATCCCATGATGACTTGATCATAGGTGGTTGCAAAGTAAGGCTAGATATCCTGCAATTCAAGGGTAGAGAAGCATATTCATTACCCCACGATGATATGCAATGTTGCTTATGATAACTCCAAGCTTGGGAGGCTAAGACTCATCTATGTCTCTCAAAACTCCAACAATTAGTTACAAGCCAGAACCCAAAATTTAAGATGGCATTCGATATATTGAAGAACTAAAACTCCAATTGTAATCTCCAACCATAGTTTTCCCATAAGAAAATGTACCCCTTGCATTGTTAGAAGATACAATGTTGACCGCTCTAGATGCACTAGAATTGGTAGTAATCACCACCTGGCACTTTAATTCTCCAATTTTTTATAATCTTTATATGATTTGTTATTTTATTTTCATATTAAAAGACAATCTATAGGTTTTATACTTGACAAATTTTGAATAGGAACGACTACTTTATAATGTTACTATCTAATGTTATGCACTTTACTAGAAATTTTGGAAGCACTATGTCAGACTTTGAATAACAGTTTTGTACTTCACCCATGGTTATGGACAACAACATTCTAGTATAATATAGTAATTGTTTATATTAGAAAAAAATGTTGTATGTACATCTTAAATGAATGAGGTATAATTGTTGGTCTTCTACATCTTATTTAGTATCACTCAATGGGGGCATATATGGCATTAAATGTATATGTAATACGATTTAACATCCTAAAGGGTCCACATGTGTAATGAGTGAGAATATCTATATATAGAGGGCCCACATTATTTATTGTGGATAAGATCTCTATTGAAACGAATTTAATTTATAATGAAAATTCTTGATATTAAAATTTTGAAAAATGATAATAATTTTTTTAATGATAACTTTCTCTTTATTGATTTCATTTTTTCATAAGTAAAATATATATATTTTTTGTTTGCTACAATATCCACTTGTGGGAGTGGCCTTTGGTCTAAAAAAACCATGACCCAAGGGCATCTAATCCATCAAAATCACCTAGGGATCACATCCATCCTAGGCCACACCAACCCTCAACTAGTTGGATTTTGGGTGTCTCCTTCCAACTAGCTCATCCCTAAAGGGAATTGAACCCAGTTCACCCTGCTAACGAGACCCACACCTTAATCTAATGAGCTTGCGAGATTTGACTTTAATAAATCAAATATTAAAATTATTTAATTCTTTTAATAAATTTACTTTTTTTAACTATTCAATATATTTATTATATTTGGAATTTAAATATACTTTAAAATACAAATTCTATAAATAATAAGTACAAATCTATTTTATTACTTGTGTTGATGTTGTTGATGATGATGGTAGTTAACGTCCATTAAGTCTGGTTACTATAGTATATCAAAACTTAAGAGGATTATTTGGATTGTTGTAAAATTTTATATCTACCAACAAAAGGCTTAGAAATAAGCATTCCTAGGTCCCCATAGTTTTTACAAGTTATAAGGTTAGGGAGGTTCGTATTGTAGCAAATATTATGGAATTGAGATCTAATATGTACAAAAGGCATTCTAAGAGAAAGGGGTTTTCATCCTCAATGCTCATAGTCTCATAGAGATGGAAGATCTTTTCCACCCATGGTGTTTTAGGAATTGTCCAATGTCCTGTTTCACTATGAATCTCATGAGAGTTCATTCTTATCTTGGCTATGTTAATTTTATTCTTCAAACTACTAAAAACAAAGAGATATTTTTTATCTTCCAAATTAAGGTTAATGACCCCCTTATAGTATCTTAATTTCTTTTAACATCTAATTCTTTATCGCCCCACATTTTCTCTTTAAACGTAGATGTGATAATATTTTTAATGTTATTGATATTTTTTTTAACAGAAACCTAGAAGATATTGTATTTATTTAAAAAAAGTTGTAGCCAACCAAGCATACAAAAAAAGGAGGTTTGAGACCTGCATAATGTATTGCAGGTACCCAAAGTTTTAGAATTGTTTGAGCATAAAATTAAAGACTTAAACCTACAACTATACCAAAATAAACTTCTATCACCCTTCGAAGGGTATATTCAAACATAGACCCCTAAAACAAAAAAGCAGAAAACATGAAATGCCCATTGAGATAGAGTTACTCCCACTGCTTTCCCTTGGGATCTTTGACTAGATGGACCATAGAGGTTTCCTCCATTGCCTAGTCTCTGACAGGGGATTCATGGATATGGCTTCTTTGATTGATATTAATCAAATACTGTAAATCCTCCTTCATACAGCCTATTGTGCCCATTATATCATGAAGGTCTCGATGATTGTCTTATATTCGAGCATCACGATTTCCCATCTGACGGGCCATCCATTTTACTTCTTCCGTTGTTGTGCTACCTTCAGATACAACTTTGTTCATTATGTCGTAGAGCCATCTTAGATGTTGCTTGCTGTCCTGGAGAGAATTCTGGAGGTCGTCAAAGGTGACTTCCTTATCTTCCATGGCTATCTGGGGCGAAATCAAATTGATGTGCCCTGTTGGGACCTTCGCTTGCGGGTTGAATAAACAGTCTGTGTCCAATATGCGTAAGGAATCTAGAGAGAAAGAAAAAGGATCTGCAAAGGACATGTCCGTTGATGCACTAGACATCCTATTCACTGCTCCATAAGAATAACCCTTCACTGCACTAAGATTAACAATCGTTGCACTAGCCGACCAGTTCACAACACCTATAGGATAATCATTCACAGTGGCATGAAATTCATTCCCTGCTTCAGGAATACCAAAACCTTTCGTGACACTAACAGCTTCTAAGCCGAGGAAAATGCTCATTGCGTCGTGGTATTTCACTACACCGATTGAAACATGCTCTGCACTTGATGAAACAAAAGCGAAATGAATGAGGGGATCCAGAGGAGGCGTCATTAGGAAGGTTTCCTAAACTCATGCGAACATTCTTGTCCATCTAAGTAGGACATGGGCTGCATTAAATCCCATCACATGGGATGTGAGGAGATAGGTGGGCGTCGAAAGCCATGCAGCCTGCCAACTGGAGGAGCATCAAAAGATGGAGGATTTCCTGCATTCAAAAAAATTCAATTTTTCTATGATTGGCATATAAAGCATGAGGGGAGGTCTAGCGCTAGGATTAGACCACCTTTGGACCCCATAGTCCTTGCAAATGTTCCTAAGGGACATAAAAAATATTGTTTGAATTTCCCTTGACCTTGGAAAATCCCATTTTTAACTTGGCACCTTGGTTTTCCAGCTTGTCTGCCTTTGTATTATTACCTCTGAGGATATGTAAATAGGAGACTTGAGAATTTGTTGAGATTTGTCGAATGCGCTCATAAATTATTCTTATTTTTATTTCTCCTTTGTTGTAACCATTGTTCATTTTGTGGATTACTTGTTTGGAATCACCCAGAACAATTATTTTGGTAATATTGAGTTGCTTTTCCAGTTCCAATCTGAAGAAGAGCGCAAGCCATTCAGCTTCATTATTGGTTTTGCGTCCAAGTCCCCAGGCATAAGACCACACTATATTTCCTTCGAGATCAAAGATGATCCCACCCGCACCTACCTCCCTAGTAATGTTATTGATATCTTGAAAAGTGGCACTTTTGTCAATCCCCCAATTATTTAACCAAGCCATGGTGTCTTTATACCATCCTATCTTGATCCAAAGTTGGTCTTGACTGGATTTTAAAGCGATTTTAGGAAGTATTTGGTCTCCCATGTTATTTAACTTGTACTTGTAAATTAGGTACGTGGTCATATAGATGTTCTCTATGGGGGTAAGACCCACTTCTAGAAGGAGAATAGGGTAGAGTGTATTTCTTTTAATTTTTAAGTTATCCATTATGAAATGCGTCTGGATTTGTTCAAACTTTCTCTGAGATTCTCTAGAGATGTTGCGACCCCAAACTTCACAACCGCACAAGATAATGGGAGTGATGAGAATTTCAAAAGGAAACTTCTTTTTATCCCATGTCACAAGCTTTGTTGATTTACAATTGTTTTCAAGACCAAAATAAACTTTCCACCCTCCATTAATCAATTTCTCAGTGTTATAGTTCCAGTTGAGCTTGTGATTAATATCAATTTCAAGATATTTGTAGGATGAAACTTCCTCCAAGTTGTTATTATCATATACAAAATTAGCGTAAGTGACCATCTTCGAGTTAATAATGATATCTTTTGTTTTGTCAGTGTTAATAGTCATACCCATATTAGAGCATAAATCCTTGAGAATTCGTAATTGCTTGTCAAGATTATTAGAATTAATGCGCCATTGATCTTCATGAAATGAGTTCCATTAGATTTTAATTATTGATGCAGTGAAAAGGAATGAATAATACACACTGAACAAATCAAATCGCACATGAAACAAACAATTATTGCTTAGTATAATTACAGTATAAACTTCATTAATTCCAACAGTATACAATGGTGTTACATAAAGGAGAATTTGAATCATGTGGATAAGATTCGAATCTACCAACTCAAAATGACTGACTGGATAACTAGAAGTTTCTAAATCACTATTTTAGTTCACTAGGCTAACTCCACATGTCTAATTCAGTCTCTCCATTAGTTATAATTAGTTAAACTAGTTGAACTAATGTGGTAGGTGAGAACTGGCACCTTCCCACATGCAACTATGCAAGACTGGAACTAAATGAATTGGAGGAGATCTAACTGAATGTAACTAGAGCATAACTTATCTTGACTAGTTATCGACTACCAACAACTGAAGGATGTTGGTGGTGGAAGTCCCAGCATATCCTAAATTGTAGGGATTCATCTCGGAGGCACATAAACTGATTCATGAAGGTGCAGTCAGTTGCAGTTAACCTCTATCTGTGTTCCCCACACTCTAGTGACTAGTATAGGTGGCCCCATTATCCCAAGTGGACCCAATGGTACTAGTGGACTCAATAATAACTAAATGATTCCTAAGTTAGGAAAATATAATCTAATAGACTAGTTTGGACAAGGGAGGATTATAATCCTGACACCCCCCCTGAATCCTAACTGGGACAACTGCGAGACCTGGAAACAAGGCCAAAATTCACCCATATACAATCTAAAAGAATAAAAAGTGTTGCTTAATTAATCGAGAAAATAGGCGAAAACCTCATGGGAACCCCCCCCTCAAAATAAGCAGGAATCGGGAAAAACAAGTTAAAAAATTGCAAAATCTTTTACTGTAATTTGCAGCACTATGCAGCAACAAAGCAGTATTCTAGTTCTTATGTGCAACAAAATCCTGAATATTTGCATGTGAACCTATGAATCCAAACTAAATGATTATGTATGGAAGAATCTTCCTCTTTGGAAGAAAAAGAATATGCTCAACTGAATTAGAATTATAGACAGTCGTTAGATGAAAACTGGACCTATGTAGAGCAACTAAAATCAACTGACGAGAGAGAAAAAGTTCTTGAGAATTCGAACCACATGAGGAAATACCAAGCAAATGATATATTTCAGACTTGAACATCAAACCGTGTGAGGCAAAATCAGCCCCAAGTGTTAGGAGCAAGTGTCTAGGCGAATGCAGAATGTCTCCATCTTTACTAGTTATATGAGGAGATGAGCATGTGATCAAATAGATAGGTAGAGAATCCCTAGGACTATGGAGAGCGAATGCTTGAGCTCCATAATATGATATATCTTCATAAATAACCAATGATTCACAACATATAATATCAGTAAACTCATAAGATAAAACTAAAATAAAATCCCTAGCAGCAAGTTTGAAGGAGACTTGCGGTACTTGATTTGTCACACCAAAATTGATGAGACCAACTACAAGCATGACTGAAGGCTCTTGAAACTTAAAAATTGTACCAAATAGTATCAAATCAGATCCAAATAAGTTCATATCAGATCCAAGAGTGTGGAATGATATCAAATCCCCAACAACAATTTTGAAGGAGACTTGCGGTACTTGATTTTTCACACCAAAATTGATGAGAACAACTACAAGCATTACTGAAAGCTCTTGAAACTTAAAAACTGAACCAAATCAGATCATATCATATCTAAATAAGATCATATCATATCCAAATATTTTCATATCATATCCAAGAGTTGTTGGAGACATTTACCCACCATGCACACTTAATTGGGTCAATTTGACCTTGTTAAACCATTATCCTAAGTTTTATTGACTTAATTGACATGAGAGGACCACTGTATGACATCAGCATGAGCACACCCACACCTACCTTCAGTCAAGGAGGCCAACTAAACCTTCTCCTTCATTCAGGGAGGCTAACTGGAGCACTCCAGGGGTGATCTGAGTGTCATAAATGCATCTAATTGATAACTGATGGTTACAATCAATTAAGGTGAGTGGTAAAGGCACCTCCATTCATTATATTAATTATTTTATTAATATTTAATGAAATGGAGTCAACAGGGGTGCCTCCAACCACATCTAATGGCCAGCTTGACTTCAGTTAACCTCATCGGGATTCATTAGAGTTATTGATGCACTACCACTTGTTGGTTGGCATGCAGTGACATGTGTCTGAGCTACTTTCAGTTAGACTCAGTCATTCATTGCACTCCGACTTCAGTTAGGACTCAGTTGAGTCAATCGGCACTTGATCAGTTGGTTAACTAGTGTGTTTACTGTGGCTTACAGTCAGTTAAGCTACACCCATTCATTCAATTCGAATGACCTCCTTGGGAATTTGAATTGTCTTGGAATTCATGCATCTTGCATGATCATTGTATTGTATTATTCATTATTCATTTGATTATACAGAGCTGCTACTTCCATTGCAGCACCATTTTGCCAATTTTATGCATATTTGTCTGTATTCTTTGTGAGACTGTGTTTTCAGTTCGTAGACCACTGTGACAAATTAATAAGAGTGTGATCCACTGAGATGGTAGCTACACAATTTTCTCCTTCTTCAAAATTCTAAGTATTGGTGCATTCAATCATGTAGGAATTTTCTACAAGATCAAGATCGATGAGAGTGAATGGATCACTCCTAAAATATGATATTCTTTCCAATATATCAAAGTATGGATAAAATATAATATCAGCAAATTCATGAAGGAATACTGACATCAAATCCCCAACATAAATTTTGAAAGAGATTTTTGGTACTTGATTTTTCACACCAAAATTGATGAGAACAGCTACAAGTGTTATTGCAGGCTCTTGAACCTTAAAACTTGAACCAAATAAGATCATAACAGATCCAAGAGTGTGCTCCACTGAGATGGCACATGCCCAATTTTATCCTTCTTCAAAATTCTGAGTATTGGTGCATGCAATCATGTAGGAATTTGTTGGAAGCTCTAAATCAATGAAAGTGAATGAATCACTCCTACAATATGATATTATTTCCAAAATATACAAAGTATTACTTATTTTCACACCAGCAACAACATTAGAGAGAAACAAATCGAATTCCTCTTCATTTTCTGAAGCAATCACTGGTAAACTATGCACATAATTTAAAATAGAAGAATCACTGGAGAATGTTTACATAGAATAGAAGGAGAGTATTTCTTCAATAACATAGATTCAAATGTCTTCTTCTGGATCATCCATATGAGAATATGAGGTATCAGAGATCTCATAAACATTCCGATCAGCAGGAGAAGGAGTCACTCCAAGGAGACTTTCTTCAATTCGAATTGACTGTGTGGAAAATTATGCTTCTTCTTCATCTTGAACAACTTCATCAGAGAGAGTAGAGGCTGAGACTTTTGAATAAATAACTCTTTTGGTGTTGGGTGTGCTCTCCAAATTTCTATAATTTTCCTCACTTTGTTTGCCATAGGTTTTATCCAATTCTGTCCAGAGATCCTTTGGGTATTCATGAGAATCGATAAGGTAGCGCAAGCTTGGAGAAAAGGCCAAAAATGTTTTCTAAAAGCTCTATCACCATCATTTAGCCAATAATTCTCATGTTCATAAGACTCTTTACCAATTCCAATAGATACATCATAGAGACCTTGTCCCTTTAGAGATGAAATCATATTCAATTTCCATTCTTAATATCCTGTGGATGGAGTAAGAAGAAGAATTCATAATATCGAATCCATATGAAGTTGTACCTGAAAAATATCGCTGCAAAACCAAAAATAATTTGCACCATGTCAGAATCAAACCTTCCCTCTTGACATGTACAGTGTTTTACAGTCTGTCATGCCCACATTGCCATTTTGAATGAATTCAGAAGAAACAAGGCACTCTTTGCGGGACTTCTGTGAAAACCCAGCTTCTTCTAGTGTACAATGGAGAGTAGACACACTTGAAGCTTTCCTAAGGATGCTCTGATACCATATTAGAATTAATGTGCCATTCATCTTCAGGAACCATTAGATTTTAATTATTGATGAGGTGAAAATGAATGAATAATACACACTGAACAAATAAAATCTCACAGAAAACATACAAGTATTGCTCAGTATAATTACAGTATAAACTTCATTAATTCCAACAGTATACAATGGTGTTACATAAAGGAGAATTTGAATCATGTGGATAAGATTTGAATCTACCAACTCAACATGACTGACTAGCTAACTAGAAGTGTCTAAATCACTATCGGATTTCACTAGGATAACTCCAGATGTCTAATTTAGTCTCTCCATCAGTTATAATCAGTTAAAATAGTTGAACTGATGTGGTAGGTGAGAAGTAGGTGAGAACTGGCTCCTTCCCACATGTAGCCATGCAATACTGGTGCTAACTGAATTGGAGTACATCTAACTAAATGTAAATGGAGCATAACTTAGCTTGACTAGTTACCAACTACCAACAACTAAAGGAGGTTGGTGGTGGCACTCCCAGTGGCTCCTAAATTGTAGGGATTGGTCTTAGAGGCACATAAACTGATGCATGAAGGTGCAGTCAGTTCCATTTAACCTCTATCCGTGTTCCCCACACTCTAGTTAATAGTATAGGTCGCCCCATTAGCCCAAGTGGACCCAATAATAACTAAATGACTCCTAAGTTAGGAAAATATAATCTAATAGACACGTTTAGACAGGGGAGGATTATAATACTAACAAAGATAAAAGGGGAACACTGCCATAAGAATGATATGGTCAGCATAAAGAAGGAGGATGAAAACTATGCCAGCTAAGGTCATTCCAGCACAACCTGCTTCTTCTAAACAACCTTCTATATTATCAATGCAAATGCATAAAAGGGTAGGGGAGATGGGAAAACCTTGCTTAAATCCAATATTGCAATTAATATATTTTGACCACCCCTTAGTGCTCTTAAATTTTTCAATCATAGTCTTGTACAACCTTATCGCAACGACTCTCAACTCAAAAGGAACTTTTATCTCTTATAATCTATTCCACTAGTTATTTCTAGGTACCATATCAAAAGATTTTCTTAATTCCACAAAAAAGCAAAAGAGATTGGATTTACTACTATGAAAATCCTCCAAAATGATCCTAAGCGTAACAAGGTGGTCCATGGTAGAGTGATGTGTTCTCAATCCCACCTAACCTTTAGACTGCTTGCCTTCACTTTCTAGACATACACTCATTTTCTTTTCTAAAACAACATCATAAAGCTTGGCCAAGAGATGACTACTATCATAATGGTCTGATAATTAGAAGGGTTATTTGTATCACCTCTTTTAAATATAGGAATAATGAAGCTATGATTCCACGCATTAAGGAAACCTACCTTAACTGCTAGATTGTAGAATTTGTGTATGTGAGGAATGAGGACCAACCCATCAACTTCTAAGATGTATTCTTGGTATCCTTTAATGTCCTTGGATTTTCCATTTGCAAGGTGTTTAACCCCAAAATTAATTTCTTCTAATGGGAAAAATTCTTCCATTGTAAGGATGGCGTTGGCACAAACTCAACCTAATCCTGGTTCATATCGCAATACACCAACAAAGACCCAAGGTACCATCCCAACGAGATTTTAACCCTATCGAAAACACATGCTCAGCAGAAGAGGTCTCACCCGAGATACCTATGGGAGCTGTAGGAACCAAGTTTCTGTAGTGACGAAGGGGATATTTATCATACCAAACACCGACATAATGTATTGTGATAGATCAAGGGTTGCAACCATTAACTAATAATCATTTACACATTACCCATTTTCATATCATTGTTTAAATAGTCACTGTGTTTGATTCATACATTTATCCATAAATATTCATTGATGCATGGGAACATAACAAAAAACATCATGAAAATACATCACACACAGTCGTTACAAGGATTTTAATGTGGTAACCCAATTGGGAGAAAACCACAAAATTTCTTATTAATTAAAAGAGTTACTTATGAAATGATTTTAGTTTGTGCACACAACCTACAGACATTTCCCAACACCCCATTACATCATATATGTGCACACAACTTGTAGATTGACTCCATACATGCAACTCTTTCCAAAATAAATACATAGTCTTCGACAAATATAACAACTTAGCTTATTTACAAACTCTCTTACTCTAGGCCAACCCTAAAAATACCCATCCCTAACATATATATAGGCTCTAATGGATGATTTACATCCCAATCCCACTATGCTGTAAGTGGACACAAACTCTAACTAACCAACCAACCTTTCTATTCGACTTCATCAAAATGGATACTTTTCCTCAAACTTCACCCAAAACTTCAGAGTTTCCATCTTCCTTGACCATTATTTCACTTCTTCATTCACACATCAACCAAAATTCAAAACTGGCACCAAAATTAACCAAAACTCACCCATGGCCAATAGGACCACAACACTCACATGTGGCTCATCCCGAGCCACTTCAGGCAGAAAGATCTGGTTGTTGGAATATAATAAACTCATTCATAAAATAATTAATCATTATTTGATTAATTTCCTACCCACTAGCTTAGATAGTTGGCATCCACTTGCACCTTAGAGTCAACACTTGCCATCTATATCCTAGGAATGATTTATTTCTGATTCTGGGTTGATCTTGACCACTTTATGGCCATCCAGAATTGGTAACTGTGCTTTACAACAGATTCTGCTTTATCCTGCCTTTCTATGGATAAGGTAAATCTAGTCAACTAGGAAACAGACAACTTTTGTTGCCAACCCATCCTCCATTATTTTCTCTCCATATTCTAGGATTAGTAAGTCTTTCCTTCACTCATCATCACTCACACATGCTATTGCTAATTCTTGAGGTGCTTGGTAGATTGGGAAAGTGCTTTAGACAACTATGGGGTTTATCATAATCAGTAAGCCTGCTTTATGAGCTAGATTGAGTTGTCTTCTAGCAACTCCTTTTTCCATTATAAGGATGTATTACCTATGTATTAATATCATTTATGATTTATTGATCATTCATTAATGTGTGTTCATTAATTCTTCTTCTTCTCTCCTTATGCTAATTCTCTATAATTCTATGTGAGGTTAATTGTGTGCCTAGATCCTTAGCATCTTTATGAAATTCCTTATACCATCAAGGCTTAGAATTTCTACATGGTATCAGAGCTAAGGTTCTCAAATTTCTACATGGTATCAAAGCTGAGGGTATCAAAGCTCTACATGATATCAGATCTTTGAGAGTTCATTAATTAATCCTCCTTTTCAGTTTTGCAGGTTTATTTTGTAGGTTCAACTTCAAATGGATTCAAGAGTATCAGTTCCTCTTCTTTCTCCATTCACAAACTATTTAGAGTGGAAATTGAAGATGATTTCATATCTAAAGAGACAAGGTCTCTATGAGATATCTATTGCAGCTAGTGAAGAGTCTTATGAAGAGCCAAGTGATTGGTTGAATGACTGTGATAGAGCAATTGGAGCTATTTGTCTAGCTATCTCTCCAAGCATGCGCTACCTTATTGATTCTGTTGAATACCCAAAGGATCTCTGGACAACATTGGATAGAGTTTTGGGAAAGGACAGTGAAGATCCTTCTAGCTATGTGGAGAGTGCCTCTAGCTCCTCAATGATTTCTCTCGCTCAAGATGTCTTGGCCTCTACAGTCTCTGATGAAGTTGATCATGAAGAATAATTTTCTCGTACAGTTCTTATTGCTAATACTCTCTTTGATCCGAATGCTTCCTCTTTCAATCAAGAAGCAAATATTGAAGAGACATATTTTTCTGTGTCTCTTGAAGTAGAAGATCTTGATTCATCTTCTTATGATGTTGTTGATGAAAAAGAAGTGACTAATGGAGTTGCTATTGCTATTGATGATTCACTCACACATTCAGTGTTCTCTATGTCTTCTACCATGGATTTTGAGATCCATATGCCAGACCTCTCACACTTTGTGCATGCCTCTCTTCTTGATAGTGCACAACCCAGTGACTTCCAGGATGTTTGCTTAGCCAAATCAAGTCCTTCTAGTGTTTTGCCACTTACCATACTTGATCCCATGTGCTTCTGTATCTCCTCCTTTGTTCTTGGCACTCATTCTCAGATCCTCCTTGAATATTTTGAACATCACTATCTTTCCTCCTCTCATACTTCTACCATAGAGGATTCTTTACCAGTATATTCCCATGAGTCTACTGTTGTGCTTATTTGTGATCTCTTGGATTCTTTGGAAGATAGATCAAACCATGGAGCCCATGCATTCGCACTTTTTGATCCTATGCCTTCTCTATGTTCCTACAAGATCACTTGCACACATCCTCTCTCTGTAAATGAATATGGAGACATTATACATTCACTTGGACAGTTATTTCACCTATCTGGAGCTCATTTCATCTCTACTGGTTTGAAGTTCAAGTCATCTCATCATCTTGGAGCTGATTACAAGTCTCAAGATCCTTTAGTATTTCCTTCACATCATTGGATCTCAGTTGTTCTACATTGTCCCAGTTTCCATCTTACAGCTGTCCTTGATCCAGGTGAGCAGATTTATCTTCTTCCCAAGAAGAAGATTCCTCCAGACATCAACATTTAGTTTGGAGCAGCAGCACTTCACCATTTTTGGTATTGCTTTTCATGTCCTTTCTTGAGGGAGGATTTTCCCCTTGAGGTTTTCCCTCTTTCCTCATTTCTTTGGACAAGATAAATTGTAAAAGGGTGACCATAGCTTTGTTGTTGGGCCCTATATGCATATATATTTCTTATTAGTTCAAGGATATCATCATAAAGTCATGCTTAAAGGGGGGTGTTGGAATATAATAAACCCACTCATAAAATAATTAATCATTATTTGATTAATTTCCTACCCACTAGCTTAGATAGTTGGCATCCACTTGCACCTTAGAGTCAACACTTGCCATCTATATCCTAGGAATGATTTATTTCTAATTCTGGGTTGATCTTGACCACTTTATGGCCATCCAGAATTGGTAATTGCGCTTTACAGCAGATTCTGCTTTATTCTGTTTTTTCTGCTTTATCCTGCTTTTCTATGGATAAGGTAAAGCTAGTCAACTAGGAAACTGGTAGCTTTTGTTGTCAACCCATCCTCCATTATTTTCTCTCCATGTTCTAGGATTAGCAATTCTTTCCTTCACTCATCATCACTCACACATGTTATTGCTAATTCATGAGGTGCTTGGTAGATTGGGAAAGTGCTTTAGACAACTATGGGGTTTATCATAATTAGTAAGCCTGCTTTATGAGCTAGCTTGAGTTGTCTTCTAGCAACTCCTTTTTCCTTTATAAGGATATATTACCTATGTAATAATATCAATTATAATTTATTGATCATTCATTAATGTGTGTTCATTAATTCTTCTTCTTCTCTCCTTATGCTAATTCTCTACAATTCTATGTGAGGTTAATTGTGTGCCTAGATCCTTAGCCTGTTTATGAAATTCCTTATGCCATCAAGGCTTTAGAATTTCTACACTAGTGTAGTCACGGTGTAGTCAACTTCACCCAAAATTGTTGGAATACTTTCTTCACATCCTCAACCCATCGATGAACATCTACTTTGACTTTTTTAATGTCTTCGATAGCTTTAGAACTTGTGTGCTCTGAAGTGTGCACCCCAATGGAGTATAAATCTCGTTTTGCTTCTACATGAACTGGACCAATGGTCGTAGTCACCTTTTTTGCCTTAGCTTGGAGCTCTGCAAAATGATCTATTTGCCTTTGCTACTATGTGTGGATTTTATTAACCTGCTGCTGCAATACTTTAGGCTCAACATCCTTTCTCATCTTTTCGACTAGTGGCAGAGTCATTAAGGAACTCCGCAAACTAGCCAAACTTTGCTCCGTTGCACTAATTTTCTTCATGATACCATGCAGCTCGACATCATCCAATAGGGACCCCATTCCTGGAAGACCTCATCATATGCCTTAGTACAATATGTTTCAACCTTCTAAATTTCTCGAATATCGTCTGCAACATACTTCTGTCGTTTCTCCAGTACTTCAAGAGGTGTACTAGGAGCAACCTTAGCTTCCAAGTCTGCAATATTTTGTCAAAAGTCATTGACGAATTCACATAGTTTCCTGCTTCCTTGACCAGTATGTCACTACTTCATTCACACATCGACCAAAATTCAAAACTGGTACCAAAATTAACCAAAACTAACCCATGTCCAATAGGACCACAACACTCACATGTGGCTCATCTCAAGCCACTTCAGACATAAATCTCTGGTGTAGTCAACTTCACCCAAAAGTGTTGGATTACTTTCTTCACATCCTCAACCCATCGATGAATGGATACTTTGACTTTGTCAATGTCTTCGATAGCTTTGGAATTTTTGTGGTCTGAAGTGTGCACCCCAACGGAGTATAATGCTTGCTTTAATTCTACATGAACTGGACCAATGTTCGTAGTCACCTTTTTTGCCTCAGCTTGGAGCTTTACAAAATTATCTATTCACCTTTGCTACTGTGTGCAGAGTTTATTAACCTGTTGCTGCAATACTTTGAGCTCAACATCCTTTCTCATCTTTTCGACTAGTGGCAGAGTCATTAAGGAACTCCGCAAACTAGCCAAACTTTGCTCTGTTGCACTAAGTTTCTCCATGATACCATGCAACTTGACATCATCCAATCGAGGCCCCATTCTTGGAAGACCTCATCATATGCCTTAGTACAATATGCTTCAACCCCCTAAATTTCTCGAATATCATCTGCAACCTGCTTCTGTCGTTGCTCCAGTACTTCAAGAGGTGTACTAGGAGCAACCTTAGCTTCCAAGTCCACAATATTTTGTCGAAAGTCATTGACAAATTCCCCCAGGTTAATAACTAGAGATTGAAAGATCATTTCTGGTATGACCCCTACCTATGGAATATCTTGTTAAGGTTCCATATGCTAATCTAGATTATCAGCATTCAATTTCAATTTCATAACAAAAGCCTATAGACAGGATCACTAAAAGAAAACAATGTCACAAGATCAACACAAATTTACCCTGGGAAAAACCCAACAAAAGCTTCCTCAATATAGATTATCAAAGATAAAACCCCAGACTGATTCTTCTCCTCCTTGTAACTACAACTATCTCTCTCTCTCTCTCTCTCTTATGCGCTACACAAGTGAGTGTTAGTGTGCAGAAATGAGGAGAGCCTCACTTCTATTTATATTCTTTTGTTCACTTGATTTTTCACTTAACAAGTCGGACCCACTAAAAATGACTGGGCCGACTTCTCTAGGAGGACACAAGCAACTTAATATTATATTAATTACGATGCTAAAGACCCGACTTACAATGGAGGGAATTTCCTCATGACTCTTAGTACTTCTCCCGATAGGATCATCAGGGTATAATGAAATACAAATGATTCTCTTGATAGGAACATTGGGGATAATAAGTAAATACACTTCAAAGTTACAATAATTCAACACTCCCCGTTAACGAGAAGGGTATTCTACAACAACATCAACAATAGCAGCAGGATAAGGAGAGAGATCATCTTCAACATCATCAAGGTGATACTTCTATAAATCATATGATTTTTTTCAACATCTTTGACATATAGTATTCATCTTCAATTTCAGCAACAGAAACACTTTGATCGACAACAACATCATCAACGCTTTGGTATTCATCAATCAGCAGCATCATCATCAATAATACTTTGACCTTTCGATCATCATCATCATCAGCAACAATTCTCTAAGCAACATCATCATCACACTCTGATCTTTCGACCAACAACATCATCATCATCATCATACTCTGATCGTTCGATCAACAACATCATCATCGTCATCATACTCTGATCTTTCGATCAGTAACATCATCATCATCAACAACAACCTGCAATCCACGATATGAAGATGAATGTCTTCAGATCACTTTTGGACTTAAGTCCAGGGTTGATACAATCTTACCACATTCTCAATGACCGAAGTCATCGGATACAATTACGGGATAATCACTCCCTATCACTTTAGGACTAAGTCCAAGGATGATGCAATCCTACCACATTCTCGACAACCGAAGTCACCGTATACAATTATGGGATAATCACTCCCTATCACTTTAGGACTAAGTCTAAGGATGATGCAATCCTACCACATTCTCGAGGACCAAGGTCACAGGATCCATTTTGAACAAAAGTTCAAGGATGATACAATCCCACCACATTCTCGAGTACCGAAGTCACTGGATCAAGTCTGAACAAAAGTTCAGGGATGATACAATCCCACCACATTCTCGAGGACCGAAGTCACTGGATTCGTTCTGAACAAAATTTCAAGGATGATACAATCCCACCACATTTTCGAGGACCAAAGTCATCGAATCTGTTCTGAACAAAAGTTCAGGGATGATACAATCCCACCACATTCTCGAGGACTGAAGTCATCGGATTACTTTAGAACAATGTTTAGGGATGATACAATCCTTCTTCTTTCTCGGAGACATAATTCTACGGATCACTTTAGGACAAATGTCCAGGGATGATACACTCTCACTACAACATCACTACTCCCCCTTTTGAGGAATGTCTTTCTAAACAACACCAAGCTTGTCTCGAAAGTATTCGAACTTTACTTGAGACAGAGGCTTCATCAGCACATCAACAACTTGTTCATCGGTACTCACATATTGGAGCTTTATGGCTCCCTTCTACATCATATCTCGAATGTAGAAATACCATATTTCTATGTGCTTCGATCTATCATGGAACACTGGATTCTTCGTCATCTTTATACAACTCTGGTTATCACATAGAATCGTGGTGGTATCCAACTCCGGTTTGAATAAACCTGACATCAGCTTGCGAAGCCATATGGCTTCACAACTAGCAGAGCAAGCTGCTATATATTCTGCTTCAGCCATGCTAAGAACAACACTGGACTGTTTCCTGCTAAACCATGAAATCATAGCATACCCTAGACTATAACATCCACCTGATTTGCTTCTTTTGTCTGAGACACTTCCATCCCAATCTGCATCTGTATAGCCATACAATCTGTAATCATGGTTTCCTTCATAGTATAGACCAAAGTCTATAGTCCCTTTTATATATCTCATCACATGTTTTGTAGCTATCAGGTGAAAACGTCTAGGTTGAACTAGATACTGACTCAAGGTGTTCATAGAAAAACAAATGTCTAATCCGGTATTGGTTAGATACATCAATGACCCAATAATCTGTTTGTATTGAGTCACATCCACCAATTCTGATGATTCATCAACCAACAACTTCAAGTTGGTATCCATGGGTGTGTCCATGGCTCTACATTCCAACATATCAAATATTTTCAAGATTTCCACTACATAATTTCCCTGGTTGAGAAAGAGTCCTTCTGAGTTCTGCCATACCTCCAGACCTAGTAAATAATGCATTAACCCAAGGTCTTTAATCTCAAATTCTTCAACGAGCTTCTTCTTGCATTCCTCAATCCGTTTCTTATTCCTTGTCAGAAATAGATCATCCACATACAGTAATAGTATGACGGGGTCATCTTCTATAACCTTGAAGTAAAGGTTAGGATTGTCTTTACTCTTGGTAAATTCCAATCTCGTCAGGAAACTATCTATCCTTCCATACCAAGCTCCAGGAGTTTGATTCAGACCATACAGGGCCTTCTTCAACTTGCATACGTGATTCTGTTTGTCTTCAACTTCGAATCCTTGTGGCTGTTCTATGTATACTTCTTCTTCAACCACACCATTCAGGAAAATTGTTTTCACATCCATCTGGTGTAAGTCCCACTTCATCATGGATGCAAGTGCCATGATAGCTCTAATCGAAGTATACCATGCTACTGGTGCAAATGTTTCTTCATAATCAATTCTCTCTTTATGAGAGAAACCTATAGCCACAAATCTTGCCTTGTACTTCTCTATACTTCCGTTAGCTGCATGTTTTATTTTGTAGATCCATTTGGAGGATACTACACTCTTTCCTTCTGGTTTGGGAACTATATCCCAAACATCATTCTTCATTATTGACTGGTACTCTTCCCTCGTTGCTTCTACCCATTCTTTCTTCTGTACAAATTCTTCATAGTTTGTAGGTTCTTGATCTACAAGATCACACATCAAAGCTACATAGTTGGAAAATGTCTTAGGCTTCTTGCTTATCCTTCTGGAGCCTTCAAGAGCTCCATATCTTTATGCTTCTTGTATAATTTCTCTTTCCCAAGCAGGCTTTCTCTTCCGTGATATTTCCATTATAGGGGGTTCTATCATATCATGTCCTTCGGGTGCTTCATCGTCAAGGAGGAATGTAGCCTCTACATTTATGGGAGGTGCATCTTCCTCATAAACTTCTTCATGCTGACATTTTCTGGATCTCTTGTGAGCTACTTCTTCATCAAATGTTACATCTCTACTAATTTCCATGTGATGGAATCCAAGAATGTAAATTCTGAATTCCTTGGATACTTCACAGTATCCAACAAATATTCCCTTCTTTCTGGAAGGGTCCAACTTGGTTCTTTTCTCTTTTGGTATATGAACATATACTGGACAACCAAATATCTTGAGGTGACTTACCTCAGGCTTCTTTCCTGTGAACGTCTCTTTTGGAGTCTTGAATCCAAGAGCACTGTGAGATATTCTATTCTATGCATAAACATCAGTTCTTGCCGCTTCCTCCCATATATGCATCGGAATATCTTGATCATATATCATTGTCTTCACTACCTCCATGATGGTTGTGTTCTTTCTTTCCGCAACACTATTTCGTTGAGGATTGTAGGGAGTAGTTAGTTCCCTCTTGATTCTAGCATATTTGCAAAAGGCTTCAAACTCTTTTGAATTATATTCTCCACCATTGTCTGATTGGAGTGTCTTTATTCTCTTGTCTAAAATATTCTCTATCAAGGCTTTGAATTCCTTGAATTTCTCAAACACCTCTCTCTTTGCTTTCAAGAAGTATATCCATGTCTTTCTTGAATAGTCATCAATAAATGTAATATAATACTCAAAACCACTCAAATATGTGGAGGACATTGGACCACACACATCTGAATGAATCAATTCCAACATGCCTTTAGTTTTTGTTTCACTCTTTGGAAATGGATTCTTGATATTCTTCCCTTTTGCACATCCTTTGTAAATGCCTTCATGGTTGATCTTCAAGTCTGGTAATCCCGACACTACTTTGTTCACATGAGGTAGTGTTTTGTAATTGAGGTGGGAAAGCCTTTTATGCCACAGTTCACTAGGGTTAGTGGAATCATGAACAAGGGTTGTTTCTGAATGTCCATTGAGTTTATATAGGCCTCCTTCTTCTTCACCGATGACAACTGCATATTCAATTGTCTTTCCTTTGGGCCACATGAGTACTTGGCCATCTATGAATCCAACTCTGAATCCTTTCTTATGTAAATCTGAGATAGAAAGTAAATTCTTCTTTAGACCTGGTACATATAAGACTTCCTTCATCTTCAGGGGATTTCCTGAATCAAGCTTGTAGCTTGCTTCACCAATTCCTTTGATTGGATATTGATAGTCATCTCCTAGAGATACTTTATGAGGAGATTTCTTTTCTTCAAGTTTTGACAGAGTTTTCTTTTTTCCTGTCATGTGCTTTGAATCACCACTATCAATAAGTCAAGTGTATTCTCCAGGTGTTATAGACCCAGAGAGTGCAGAGAATAATACATACTCTTCTGCATCTTCTTCTCTTGCTTTCTTTCTTGGAGGTCCTTCCTCTTCTTGTATTCTTGTCTCTTCAAAGGACAATTTCTGGCAATGTGTCCTATCTTGTCACAATGAAAACATTGAAAGCTAGATTAGTCCTTATTGGAGAGAATTTTTGTTGTTTTCTGGAACCTTCTGGGAGCTTGAGACTCCTTGTGGTTTCCCTTCTTGAAGTTTGGTTGACTTCTTCTTCTCTTTGTATGGGTGGCTAGGGCTTGATCATCCTCCTTCAGTAGAGCTTCTCTATTTGCCACTCTAGTCTCCTCTTGAATATAATTTTCCCATACAACATCAAATTTGATGCTTTCCTTCCTGGCACACATCATCTGGATGAATGACTCCCAGGGTCTAGTGAGACCTGTTGGCACCCCAACAACTCCCCTTGATTTTGAGAAAATAAATGGGTCCTCCCACATAAAATTTTGTAAATACTTAGCTCTTACTTTTCTATTATCCTAGCTTACTTGATTTAGTTAGTTGCTTGGCTTTCTTTCTTCGATTAACAAGTGTCTTCGATTTCTAGTTATAATTGAATAAAAGAACACTTCAGTAGATAAAATCTATTAAATGCTTGTTTCCTAAAACTTAGGTCTACATCTTGGAAGAATTTCTATTAAAAGATTGAAGTGAGCCTTTATCTTGAACTTAGCATATTCTATATCATCTTACAAGCTTTAATCTTTTAAATTTGAATTTTGCCTTTTTTTTATAATTTCATAATTTTGGACAAAATAAAAATTAATTAATTAAAGATTTCTTGAAAACAAATGTGTTGCAAATTGAGAAAATATATTTACAAACCAAGATACAATATTTAGTCTTATAGATATATATAAGTTTGTAAAATAATTCCAAATCTTCGAAGTTGATTCACTTTAATGATTTTATTTATTTATTTTATATTTTTTAATCTAAACTTACATTATACATCCATTATTCATGACTTGCTTTTGGTTACTCCCTTTTTAATACATTTGAAAATGTGTCCTTGTTTATTGGAGCTCTTTTGACTTTTGAACACATCATATTTTTAAAAGGGTTACATAACACCATTACAAATAGACATAGCGGATTGGTTAGAGATTGATTACAATAATGAAAGGAATTTATTACTTATCTTTCTTTGTAGGAGATGTACATTGTATTCTTTATCAAAGCTTATTATGTTAATCTCTGTCCGATTCTAGTTTTTATTTTCCTATTTTTTCTTCTTCTTCTATGAATGAATCTTTCAATCATCACAAGTGTTATGACTAGGCTGCCAAAACGTGTTTGTATTATACATTACTGTTTCATCAACACAAGATTATATTATATTTCTAGAAAATTCTATTATATGACAATAATACTAAAACTTGTCATTGTTTTAATATTTTAATGCTTATGTGGGAGTTTGTCCGATAACGGATTTTGTAATATAATGATCTTACGTTGACAAAGGATTAAGGGAAAGGAGAGACACATTTGTTGGTTGTGCATATTTTAAAAAAAAAAATTGATTTTAGACTGATCATTAAACAAGTCAAATTTGGTAAAGAGGATTCACGCCATCTGCCATGTTAAATGCCAAATTTCTAGTAGACGAAGCTACGACGAAAATGGTTGCTAGAATAATATCTTTTAATTTCTATGATCATTTAATTATATGATATTGTTTTTGATGCACAAACTTAGTCTTTTATGATGCAGATCAATGAAAACGTTCGCCAAAATCCCAAGCCAGTTATTAACACGATTAATTCACCAACAGAAGACATCTTCTCATTTACTGCATCACCGTTAGATTCAACATATTCTTACTACACGTTTAATATCAAGAGAACATAGGCAATCTTGGAGTGTGAAACGACGAATGAAATAAACATAAAATTAATGTAGGTTCTATCTAGTCAAAAATACTAGAATCAAAACACCATGTTTGGGTCATTGGTGCAATAATGGAGCTGTAGCGGTTATGGTACACTGCTATTTAGGTGCGGAGATCATTCCAATATACTGAGGTTTGAAAATCCAAGTGTTGGAGATCGCGAGTATGAAGGAAAAGTTCAACTAAAACTCGTGAAACTGAGTATGGATCAAGCAGTTGGAGAAAATACAGTAATTCATTATAAAAACAGTTTTGCCTTGTCAGATTAACAAAGATGGGGATTAGATCAACCAATGCTTATGATAAACCTCACCTGTATTAAATCATTGGAGAATTCTTGATTTATCATCGCGTCAAATTTTGAGGATTCTTGTTATTTTCACTTCCACGATAAGCCATCCTGTAAAAGAATTTTGCCACGTATGGAGAAATAAGCATAATCCCATGAATTCCTGCATATGGTATTGTAAAGATTCCAGCTCGTGTGGTAAGCTCAACGGCCTCACTACTGTGTGAATGTGTCAAGACTACGCACGAAGAAATCCAGGAAAGATGCTCACCTAAACCAGTGGCACCACATTTCTCAACAGATTTCTAACCACGGGGAAGAATTGTACAGGGTCAGATAAGTTCATATTGCAGGTTTGACAAATCATTACATATTGGAAGCATGTGGAGGATCAATGGGGTAAAAAAGGGAAGTTTATCTTTCTTACCATTCCAGATAAATCTTTCATTCATTCGTTGTTTTTAATGGTTGATAAATCCACACACTTTGAGACATATTGTTATTTAATATGAATTTTGATGATGCAGGGCGATTGGGATATGAATAACATTGCTATAAAGAGCTAGTTCAATCAACGCAAAGGGGTGAAAGTTGAAGGAATCTTTGTGATGAGAAATAGTTTTACTTCCGGGGAGTCCATAAAAACTGCAGTTTTGCAAATTCGACGGCTGAATTTGTTCAAGAAATTGAATGTTGTAGCTGATACAAAGGAGACGGTTATGAGTCCTTCTGTCTATTTAAGCTGAGACAATTTGAATTACCAGTGGGGGGTCTCCACAGATCAGAAAGGATTTCTCTTTTTGTGTACTATGTTTCTGTATGTAAAGTGATGTTTGCAAACAAAAGGGAGACGCTGCCAGAGGGAGGAGAGCTACAGTTCCGAAAGGCTGTTGCCAAAGAGCTGTAGGATATTTATTCTTTTGTAATTTTTATATTCCAGAGGAAGAATCAATGATCCTCTCTGCGAGTGTGTTTTTGGATACCGAATGAATCCTGTATTGTTTCCAGTTAAGCGTAATCAGAACTAGAGATCACTACCATTGCAATCACTCTCATAGTCGACCGTGATTTGTAAGATTTATTTTTATTTTTAATATAGTTGAATACAAATCTGATAAGAGATGTTAGGCTCTTTTGAAGGTTAAACATTTCTTATTTTATCGATTACTTGAAGCGACTGCAAATTTGATGTGTAAATAATATTTATAGGATTACTATTATATGGTATTCATGTGCTTCAAATGTTTACTATTTATTTAAACTTTGTTTTTAAATAAGGCAGTGAACTAAAATTATATCATTTTACATGTCAAACTCAATTATGCTCCTGCGCGCAGGATAGATTAGGTAGAGTTAATCTTTTCAAAATTAGATTTTAGTTTTATTTCATGTTGAAAGCTACAGTTTAGCAGTCATTAATCCTGTGAGATTTAGTAGCTGCTAAATCTGTATGTTTCCAGCTAGTTAACTTGCACTCAGATGTATTTTAGTTTATATTTCTTAGCTAATTTTAGAACCTGTTGAATTAGGCATATTAAGTTAGTTGTTTAAATTATTAGATAAACTCTTATTTTAAAACAAAACCAGAATTGAGACTCTCCTTAAGACAGCAACACATAAAGTAGACATAATAGTTAAACTTCATTCAGTAGTCATTCATAGGAAATTCTTTTAGTTCGCAGATAAATAAAATAGTGTAATTTTAGTAATAGCTTAATTTAATTTATAGATTATTATTTACATTTCGTTTTAATAGTTTTAATTGCATTAATTATAATTCAATAGCATAAAGTACTTTAAAATATAATTTTCTAGGTTTAAGTTTAGATAACTTTCCTCAAGAGAATTAAAACCTAGAGGTAGCTGGGCGTTTTCCCGTGAGTGTTAGACATACCAAACATACCGGGGGTTGTTTTAAGCACCTTGCATGGGCTGATTCTCCGTAGTTTGCCTAGTTCATAAAATCCGGCCAACAAATGGCACTAGAAGGAGGGCCGAGGTAAAACAAGTGGTTATTTTTATTTTTTCAATTATTTTGATAACCATTTTTCCTCTAGCTCTTGTTTTTTAGTTTTATTATTTTATTCTCTTAGTCATCACATATATGCTTAAAGGTTGGTTAGACGACAAGCTAGCCATTTGAAGATTCAATTAATCTTGATTGTTTATCATTCATGGCTCATGCCCAAATTCCTGTTTGGGAATCCGTTTTTAATTTCACATTGGTTAATATTCGCAATGAAACAATTAACCTCCTGTCGAAACTTGAATTTGATGGCGAAGGCGATATATCTGCAAAAGAACACCTTAGGAAGTTTTTATGTAAGTGTAACAAACATAAGATTGTTGATCTTAATGCTACTTGCAGGTTATTTGCCCTTACTCTCAAAGGATGAATCAAATGTTGGTTGGAAACTTTTCCACCTAATTTTTTTTTTACATGGTTTCAATTTGCACATGAATTTTTAGACACATTCAAGGATTATAATTCTAATAAACTTTGCAATGAATAGCAGGCTATTCGGAGGAAGAAAGGTGAGTCTTCAGAAGACTTTTCAGTAAGGCTTTCTCATATTCTTTGCAAATTTCATATTATTGATTTACCTTCTGAATCTGATCTTTTAAATATTGTTTTCAACTCTCAAGTTCCTCTTATTCAACAAAATCAAGACGTTTTTCAAAAGGATGATAATTCACTAATCTTCCTAGACACTTCCTCCTCTATTATTGATTTAGATACTTTTATAAGTTCTACCCAACCCCTAGGTGAGAAGATCGAAGTAGAAGAGGTACCAACTTCTTCTGATCATTAGTCTCCTCTCGAAGGAGGAAGTCATAATTCTTTTATCCGAAATCTTGAACCTATAAACATTAATGAATCAAATGAGAAAGAACATATTCATGATAAATTTATTTGTACCAATACGGAAGTTGATTGTCTTAACGAACAACAAGATTCAGATTCTATTATTACGAAAATAGATCAAGATGAATTAATTATAAATCAAACTATATGTTCATCATTTTCTGATTTTTGTACTAATTCTTCTTTCGATTCAATTATCAATGAACATGAATATGTTAATTATAATTTTATATGTTCTGACAATTCAATAGAAAAAGTCGAAGAAGAAGACATGAATCTTAATCACTCGACTAAATGTTGTCCGAGAAAAGAGATTAATATTTTTCAAGAGAATGTTAATAAAAGTTTTGATTCACATGAAAGATTATCAATTGATCTTGATCTCAAATCAATTTCATATGAAATGCTGAAAGGTACATCACCAAATTTTATTCAAAATAATCAGGTAATAAGAGAGAAATATTTTGGAAATTTAAATGATCTTTCTTAGTTGAGAAATTCTTTTAATTTCCTCACTTCTAATTCTTACTATTTTTTATCCTGATTTATTTTTTGATTTTGATATGCATAAGATTTCATTTGAAATATCTAACTATGTGGCATCAAAATTGTATTTCTATGAGATATCTAATAGTGATGATTCTCTTATTAAACATGAATATGAGAGATTGAGACATATTTTATTATTAGATCATCATCTGATACAATCTTTTAAAAAGAATGAGGATCTATTACAAGATAAATATAGTCAACCAATTTTTGATGAGACCAACACATCAACTTTTATTAAAACTAAAAATGTTTGTTCTCATCAAAATCATTTATATGGGAGATCTAATTTTATTGGTGAAAATAAAATCTTTGTCGTAGAGTTTTCTATAACTTGTGATCACCAAAACCTTGTATCTTCTTCAATTGATTCACCTTTAGCAATAGACCCTATTAACAAGATTACTTCTTTCGATATTGGCCAACTACCGATTCATTCACCTATTACATCATTTCATAATCCTACTTTGTATTTGAAACCAATTCTTCCAATTGTTAATGTGACTAATGCTAGTTATTTGATTCCTCAAATTGATTCACCTAAGATATGTTTGCCACCTATGGATTTAATGTTGTTAGATTATACTTTGCATTCTAAGTTTTATGACAGGATTGCGGAGTGGCTCGAAAATTCTTATCTCAAAAGGTTTCAAAAAACTGGTAAATTTGTCTTATCATTATATGTAAATAGAGTTTCAAATGGTAAGGATGGTAGATTTTGTTTTAGTTTTCTTTTATATTATTTCTGGTTATTATTAGAAGAACATATTATTCTTGTAGAATTAGAAATGTTTCGTTGGTTTCACTGGTTATTTCACTTTACTTAGTTCATGTTGTATATTTGATTATACATATGTACATATTCAGTTTAGAAGTAATTCTAAATTTAGTTTAAGTTTGTTTTTCTTATTTTGCTTCATTTTCAATAAATGTGCAGTTAATAAAGGATGTGTAAATGTCAGGATGAAAACGAATCGTCATTTAGGGAAGCACTCATTATCTTTTTATCTCTTTTTGATTATTTTTCTCTTACTATGAATAAATAAATAATGATGAAATGCTTACATAAAACGAATAGTGAGAGATTTTAGTCATACATAATTTTGCACTCTTCTGAACACAACTCACTCATCCTGTAATTATTCTCACAAAACTGTACAACTTAGACTTTTCATTTTTCCTTTTGTAAATAATGATGAATAAAGGGATTTGACTTATTCAATCTTCTCATCGATTAATTAAATGAATCCTAAAGAATGAAAAATTGTTTTCACAATTGAATGATTATGTAATATTTTCGAAACTTTACATCAATGACAAGCTTATAATGCTTTTTGTGAAAATCACCATGTTTTGACATGTGTATTATATTTGTCTTTGCTATTTTCTATTTTATTTATATTGATCTTTTATTTAAACTTTAAATCTTTATTTTGGTCTATTTTAATATTAAGAGATTTGACATTATTTCTTACGTATGTCATAATTTTGTGATTTTTACGTTATTTTGGATAGCTCATCACATTGAGAGTAATCATATCTTGAAACTTGATTTCTGAGCTTATTTACCTTCTTCGACTCTCAATTAAAGTTTCGATAAATTTTTCTTTTTGAATTTTAATACATACATTTTGGTTGAAATTTGGATTTGATTAGGTTCTATCTTGTATATAAGTTTTTGGATGTTTTGTTTCAATTAGTGAGTTTTTCCATTTTTTATTTTCAAGTTTGTTTAGTTAATTAGTTTCAGTAGTGAATTTGATATTTTTCAGCTTTATGTTTTCCCTCTTTACTTTTACTAAGGGAGCATTGTAGATAATTAATACCATAATGACACACTGCTTAGTGTTGATATGTTTCTCTATTAATCAAACTGATATCTTTAAGGGAAACCATTGTAAGGAGTTTCTTGCCATATCAAATGTTCTTACTGTGAATGAATCACTCCTAGCCTTGAAAGATTTCTTATGAACTTAGCTAAATCAGTCAGTTGAACTCACGGTTATTATTCTTGGACTTTATTTTGAGAATGATATCATTGGCTAGGCAAGTTAACTTGTCGGGAAACTTTTCTCTCGGAGTCTTTATGAATCAATGACATTAGCCATCTTTAGGCCTTCCATGCTATTATAGGAGTATTATCTGGATTTGTTTCCCATCTACTAGACAAATATTATAAATCTAATTTTAAAAAAAAAAACTTTGATTGAAGAATAGGAGGTCTCATCACGAGCCGACCTAATCATGATCACCAGCCCTGTCAGAAATAACATCATTTCTGATCACCAGGGTGATGGCTCTTGGTCATAAGATTAAGGAACATGAGGTCTCATCACGAGCCGACTTGTTTATCTCTGGCAGTTCTCATGAATGATGCTATCAATATCTGGTTACCAAGCCAGGATAGTAGTTTTGAATCAAAGATATAATTAATATTAAAAAAAAGAAAAAAAATAAGAGAAAACAAATTTTATCTTCCAGTTATTTATATCTAATGGATGGGGAACTTATCTAGATATCTTCTTAAAGTATGGAGGTCATATCTTTATGCTGGTGTTATTCGATTATCCTTAGCTGTTGAGAAAACATTCTTGATAAGGTTTATTTGCTATGCATATATTTAAAAATCATTCATTTTTATGAAGTCTCTGAATAATAGTTGGGATAATTCATTTGATTAGGCTAGTGATGTGAGAATGTCATGTGATGTGAAAATTTGATATTTTGAGAAAACCTTGATTTTGTTTTCCTATATCTATAACCTTTAGGTAAACATGTAGAGATAACTGCTTCGCCCAGCATGTCACCATTTGTTGGCACCCCAACAACTGTCCTTGATTTTGACAAAATAAAGGGGTCCTCCCACATAAAATTTGGTAAATACTTAGCTTTTACTTTTCTATTATCCTAGCTTACTTGATTTAGTTAGTTGCTTGGCTTTCTTTCTTCGATTAACAAGTGTCTTCGATTTTTTGTTATAATTGAATAAAAGAACACTTTAGTAGATAAAATATATTAAATGCTTGTTTCCTAACACTTAAGTCTACGTCTTGGAAAAAATTCTATTAAAAGATTGAAGTGAGCCTTTATCTTGAACTTAGAATATTCTATATCATCTTACAAGCTTTAATCTTTTAAATTTGAATTTTTCCTTTTTTTTATAATTTCATAATTTTGGACAAAATTAAAATTAATTAATTAAAGATTTCTCGAAAGCAAATGTAATTTTGGACAAAATTAAAATTAATTAATTAAATATTTCTTGAAAGCAAATGTGTTGCATATTGAAAAAATATATTTACAAACCAAGATACAATATTTAGTCTTATAGATATATGTAAGTTTGTAAAATAATTCCAAATCTTTAGAGTTGATTCACTTTAATGATTTTTATATTTTTGAATCTAAACTTACATTATACATCCATTATTCATGACTTGCTTTTGGTTACTCTCTTTTTAATACATTTGAAAATGTGTCGTTGTTTATTGGAGCTCCTTTGACTTTTGAACACATCATATTTTTAAAAGGGTTACATAACACCATTACAAATAGACATAGCGGATTGGTTAGAGATTGATTAAAATATTGAAATGAATTTATTACTTATCTTTCTTTGTAGGAGATGTACATTGTATTCTTTATCAAAGCTTATTATGTTAATCTCTGTTCGATTCTAGTTTTTATTTTCCTATTTTCTTCTTCTTCTTCTATGAACGAATCTTTCAATCATCACAAGTGTTATGACTAGGCTGCCAAAACGTGTTTGTATTATACATTACTGTTTCATCAACACAAGATTATATTATATTTCTAGAAAATTCTATTATATGACAATAATACTAAAACCGGTCATTGTTTTAATATCTTAATGCTTATGTGGGAGTTTGTCCTATAACAGATTTTGTAATATAATGATCTTGCATTGACAAAGGATTAAGGGAAAGGAGAGACGCATTTGTTGGTTGTCCATATTTAAAAAAAATAAATTTGATTTTAGACTAATCATTAAACAAGTCAAATTTGGTAAAGAGGATTCACGCCATTTGCGATGTTAAATGTCAAATTTCTAGTAGAAGAAGCTACGACGAAAAAGGTTGCTAGAATAATATCTTTTAATTTCTATGATCATTTAATTATATGATATTGTTTTTGATGCACAAACTTAGTCTTTTATGATGCAGATCAATGAAAACGTTCTCCAAAATCCCAAGCTAGTTATTAACACGATTAATTCACCAACATAAGACATCTTCTCATTTACTGCATCACCGTCAGATTCAACATATTCTTCCTACACGTTTAATATCGAGAGAACATAGGCAATCTTGGAGTGTGAAACGACGAATGAAATAAACATAAAATTAATGGAGGTTCTATCCAGTAAAAAATACTAGAATCAAAACGCCATGTTTGGGTCACTGGTGCAATAATGGAGCTGTAGCAGTTATGGTACATTGCTATTCAGGCGCAGAGATCATTCCAATATACTAAGGTTTGAAAATCCAAGTGTTGGAGATCGCGAGTATGAAGGAAAAGTTCAACTAAAACTCGTGAAACTGAGTACGGATCAAGCAGTTAGAGAAAATACAGTAACTCATTATAAAAGCAGTTTTGCCTTGTCAGATTAATAAAGATGGGGATTAGATCAACCAATGCTTATGATAAACCTCACCTATATCAAATCATTGGAGAATTCTTGATTTATCATCACGTCAAATCTTGAGGATTCTTGTTATTTTCACTTCCACGATAAGCCATCCTGTAAAAGAATTTTTCCACGTATGAAGAAATAAGCATAATCCCATGAATTCCCGCATATGGTATTGTAAATATTCCAGCTCGTGTGGTAAGCTCAACGGCTTCACTACTGTGTGAATGTGTCAAGACTATGCACGAAGAAATCTAGGAAAGATGCTCGCCTAAACCGATGGCACCACATTTCTCAACAGATTTCTAACCACGGAGAAGAATTGTACAGGGTCAGATAAGTTCATATTGCAGGTTTGACAAATCATTACATATTGAAAGCATGTGGAGGATCAATGGGGTTAAAAAGGGAAGTTTATCTTTCTTACCATTCCAGATAAATCTTTCATTCATTCGTTTTTTTTAATGGTTGATAAATCCACACACTTTGAGACATATTGTTATTTAATATGAATTTTGATGATGCAAGGTGATTGGGATATGAATAACATTGCTATAAAGAGCTAGTTCAATCAACGCAAAGGGGTGAAAGCTGTAGGAATATTTGTGATGAGAAATAGTTTTACTTCCGGGGAGTCCATAAAAACCGCAATTTTGCAAATTCGACGGCCGAATTCGTTCAAGAAATTGAATGTTGCAGCTGATACAGAGGAGACGGTTATGAGTTCTTCTGTCTATTTAAGCTGAGACAATTCGAATTACTAGTGAGGGGTCTCCACATATCAGAAAGGATTTCTCTTTTTATGTACTCTGTTTATGTATGTAAAGTGATGTTTGCAAACGAAAGGGAGACACCGCCAGAGGGGGGAGAGCTACAGTTCCGAAAGGTTGTTGCTAAAGAGCTGTAAGATATTTATTCTTTTGTAATTTTTATATTCGAGAGGAAGAATCAATGATCCTCTCTACGAGTGTGTTTTTGGATACCGAATGAAATCCTGTATTGTTTCTAGTTAGGCGTAATCGGAACTAGAGATCACTACCATTGCAATCACTCTCATAGTCGACCGTGATTTGTAAGATTTATTTTTATTTTTAATATAGTTGAATACAAATTTGATAAGAGATGTTACGCTCTTTTGAAGGTTAAACATTTCTTATTTTATCGATTACTTGAAGTGATTGCAAATTTGATATGTAAATAATATTTATAGGATTATTATTAATCTTATGGTATTCAAGTGCTTCAAATGTTTACTATTTATTTAAACTTTGTTTTTAAATAAGGCAGTGAACTAAAATTATATCATTTTACATGTCAAACTCAATTATGCTCCTACGCGCAGGATAGATTAGGTAGAGTTAATCTTTTCAAAATTAGATTTTAGTTTTATTTCATGTTGAAAGCTACAGTTTAGCAGTCATTAATCCTGTGAGATTTAGTAGCTGCTAAATCTGTGTGTTTCCAGCTAGTTAACTTGCACTTAGATTTATTTTAGTTTATACTTCTTAGCTAATTTTAGAACCTGTTGAATTAGGCATATTAAGTTGGTTGTTTAAATTATTGGATAAACTCTTATTTCAAAACAAAACCAGAATTGAGACTCTCCTTAAGAGAGCAACACATAAAGTAGACATAATAGTTAAACTTCATTCAGTAGTCATTCATAGGAAATTATTTTAGTTTGCAGATAAATAAAATAGATGTAATTTTAGTAATAGCTTAATTTAATTTATAGATTATTATTTACATTTAGTTTTAATAGTTTTAATTGCATTAATTATAATTCAATAGCATAAATTATTTTAAAATATATTTTTCTAGGTTTAAGTTTAGATAACTTTCCTCAAGAGAATTAAAACCTAGAGGCAGCGGGGCCTTTTCTCATGAGTGTTAGCCATACCAAACATACCGGGGGCTGTTTTAAGCACCTTGTATGGGCTGATTCTCCGTAGTTGGCCTAGTTCATAAAATCCGGCCAACAAGACCATTGAGAGCAGTCATAGCCAATTCATCTTCATCAAGTTTTTCTCCAGTGGCTTCTAGTTGTTCCTTGAACTGGGAGACCCTTGTGAAGTAGTCCCGGATGGATTCTCCATGACTCATCTTGGTACTCTTCAATTGAGCTCTTAGATTCATCTTTCTGTTGATGTTTCTTCCTTCATACATTCTAGATAGGAAATCATACATTTCTTTCAGAGTCTTCTTGGATGACACTTGAAAGATCAAGTTATCCTTGATGGAATCAACAATAATTCTTTGTGCCCTAATCAGATCCTTTTTGTGATTCTCCTTAGCTTCAACCTCTTCAGTTTCTGCAACTTCATCCTTGATATATTTATCAAGTTCATTCTCCTTTAGAATGCGACCAATTCTATATTTCCATGCTTGGGGCCATCTTGTCAGGAGATCACTGAAAAATGAAATTCTGAGGAATGAGAAATTGAACTTACCAGGAGATGTGCTTGACTGAGGTGATTGGATTGATGTGCTTGGTTTCTGGAGATCTCAAGTCTTCACCTTTCAAATCTGACTTGCGAGATTCAACACTGCAGCTTCTAGCAGTTTTCTGGTTCATTGGATTTGCAATTTTTTCTGGTGCAGTGTCAAACTAGGGTTTGAATTTTCTGGAGATATGCTCCTCCAAAAAATTTGATCCCAGGCTCTGAATATGTGCTCTAAGAGGGTGAAACTTTCTATGCACTCAGTTATTCAAAACTCAAAATTTTCTCGAAACCCTAATTTCTTATCGGGGAGAGAGAGAGGGATTTTTCACTTTGTGAAATCTATCCTATTCAGTTTAGCTCTGATACCATGTTAAGATTCCATATGCTAAGATATATGATCAACATTCAATTTCAATTTCATAACAAAAGCATATAGACATGATCACTGAAAGAAAACAGTATCACAAGATCAACACAGATTTACCTTGTGAAAACCCTAATGAGAAAAACCCAGCAAAAGCTTCCTCAATATAGATGATCAAAAGATAAAAGATAAAACCCCAAACTGATTCTTCTCCTCCTTGCAACTACAATTATCTCTCTCTCTCTCTCTCTCTTATGCGCTACACAAGTGAGTGTGAGTCTGTAGAAATGAGGAGAGACTCACTTCTATTTATATTCTTCTGTTCACTTGATTTTCCACTCAACAAGTTGGCCCCACTAAAACTGACTGGGCTGAGTTCTCTAGGAGGACACAAACAACTTAATATTATATTAATTAGGGTGCTAATGACCTGACTTATGACGGAGGGAATTTCCTCATGACTCTTAGTAGTTCTCCCAATAGGATCATTGGGGTATAATGAAATACAAATGATTCTCCCGATAGGAACATCGGGGATAATAAGTAAATACAATTCAAAGTTACAATAATTCAACATATCTCAACAAGCATCATGAATAGCTTGCTCCAGTCACTTCCTGTCCTATCACAATTGCTCAATTTGCTTGTCATGATCTACTAACTTGGTTTCCAAGTCACTCATTATGTTCTTTGACTGCTTCTGCTAATCATAGATCATGTGCTCACATGCCTTGATTTCTTCGACTACCATATGCTAAATGTTATGCGATATAAACATGGATAACACAAACATGTCCAAATTGACATAGGAAATATCCTAAATGGAAGCATTCATCTTTTCATTTCCCAAATTGAGTGCTTTGGGAACTATCTTAACTTTAAGTTCCCTCTTTGATGTTGTTGTCTCAGTGGGTCGATCATCAGAAGGGTCAACTTATTTTGACGTCGACTCCTTCCTACTAAACCACGACCTGAGCTTCTTTCATTTCCTTGCTAGTACTTGTAGTAGGTCCATGACCTCTTTGAAGAACTCAACATTCATCTCGTCAACTTTCTGTCGAGTCTCATCAAACAAATTGTAGTCGTCGTTAGTTAGGCCAATAGGGTTAGCATCTTTGAAAGCCTTTTGTTTCTTACATGCTTTCTTCTGTAGCTTCCAACTTTTCATTTATCCCAGACATCTGGATCCATTGGTGTAGCACTAGAATCCCGGTCACTTTCATGATGTGAAATGGGCGTATTTTCTTCATATTGATTCCCACCCTTCTCATTTCTTGAAGTGCCCTTCTATTGTGGTTCCATCTCGCTATAGAACTGGTCATCTATGGAAGGTTCCTTCAACTCCTATGACGAGTCACAAACAATAGCATCTATCTCTTCCTTGGTCATACAAAATTCCATCTTCAACACTTGGTTCTGGGGGAATCGCCTCAACTAAATATAGATACGACAAGGACCCACAATAAATATGAAGATATTTTTCTAATGCAACACAGTAGCAGCTTCTAATCTGGGAATATTTTGAATATGATGCCTTGGAGAATCAGCTTGCATGTAGAACTTGACATTATTATCCGTCTGCCTCTTTTTTGTGTCACAAAACCACAAATTTTGATATCTGGCCTTCCAAAAAGGGACATTCATATCCATTCCTTGGTAATTCAACAACTATGCCCATGTGACAAATGAAATTAAAAGCAACAACCAAGAATAGGTAAAGGGGTTACCTTTTTCTTAGGCATCCACAACATCGACCAACAATTGCTTAGAAGCTTAGTGGACAGTTCCTTCATTGCAAATCGAATAGCTTGGTATTTAATGGAGGTAATGTCAAAGTCCCGCTTATCTCTGGCTAGTCCATACTTCTAAGTTCATCTGATTTTCCAAGTTCTTATCCTACTCCTTTCCAAAAAATTATTTTGTTGAGTCGACCTCGACCTTTGACAATCTTGTAATGCTAGAAATGAGGTCGACATCAACATAAACTTTGGTGTCTAACCAGAGACACCCATTATGAAATCACACCAACAATTGCTTAATGCAAGTTATTACCTCTATGGTTTAACCAAAATGAGACATACACAGTAGTGACAAAATACATGACCTTTCCAACCCACGAGCCCACTACATGGGTACCAACTCAATTGGCTCGCCTTTTGTAATCCGTACCTTCTCCATATAATGATCTTGCTTGAATTTAGGGTACTTATTTAGGTCATGGTCATAAATGACATCTTATTAAGACTAGCCAAAGTGTTTCCTATCACCAGGACACTTTTCGAAAAAATAGGATCCTCCAAGCTATATTTGGCATTCTTCTTAATTGACACATGAGGAGCATCATTTTTCTGAGGAGGAATGTACCCTCTCCATATCATCACAGAGCCCAACCCTGAAGCTTCAACATCATGGGTCACCTTCAGAACTCATCTCTAGGTTTGCTTCTTGGACCCTAGTTCATTTATTCTTTGGCGGATTCATAGGAATAAGCATTGAGATTACTTATGGTTTCTCTTCGACAATTGGTATAGCAAGAAGGCTGGAAATAGCAAACCCCAGAGCAATACTGGTTCTCTATACGTTAATTTCTATGAAAATAATCCATAAATTCGTAGAATCTGGCTTCAACAGCTGTTACATCTCTATCTTTCTCAATACACTTTGCACAAATGACACAATGAGTTTGGATGACAGCCCAAACTTCCCTTTTGAATTTATTGAAATTTGCGGCTAGCCTATCTGATCACGTGGTTAATTAATATGATTAGATATTGGCAATGATTACAAGGGTGACCACCAATCCATTCACATGCTCATAGCTTTTTCGATTTATTTATGACAAGTCTCCACTAACGTCGCCACTACATCCGTTATAAAATATGTTATTTAAAGAGCATTAATTACCGAGTTGACAACTCAAGTTTACTGAAAATCCCAACTATGACATAGGAAAAACCACGACATATGATAGAACATAATCCTTTTGATATATAAGTACATCAAGTAGTTTATACATTACTATGACACAACACACTTCGACTTAAGCAAAGAACTTCAACCTTTTTTTTTGCTTCTATATAAAAACTCAGTCAAGGGGAATGCTGCTATCCTTATAAGATTATATCGGACTCCCATTCACTAATCCTTCTACAGGCGTCCCATCTAACTTTTGTAATTGAATCGTGCCGGACCCTCATTAATAAAATTGACAAGATATAGCCCCGATCAGTGTGTTTGGAGATTGCCAATGTTCTTAAAAAAAAAATTCATAGAGGAGGACTAGATCCCCATGTTTGAACTGCTTCTTTTTAATACGTTGATCATGACAATATTTCTATCTCTCTTTTTCGACTCGCTGATGGTCAGGGTAATTTTTAGGGGCGAAATTTTGCCAATTGGCTATTTTTAGGGGTTTTTTCAAACAATAAATTCACTATTTGGTCATTTTTAGTGTCTAATATCACCTATATTTACATAAAATATGTTTTTTTATCATAATATTTGCCAAAATTTACACATTTCAGTGTTAATTTTATGTTTCATATTTAATATTCGCCTACCTATCTATAAACATGTTTTTTTCAATCCAAAACAATCGCCTAGATTACTATACTGAAGTATAATATTAGAATCCTTAAAAAATACCTTGCTGGTGGTATCTCGCAATGAACCGATCTTCTTCTAGATTCAATAAATTTGACAACCTTTCCTTGATATCACTAGCATTAGACATACCATTGATAACATCTACCCTTAAACTGGTCATAATATATTCTATAGGCATGACAACCTCTTGTCCATAAACTAATTTGAATGGTGTTTTCCTAATCAGTTTTTTACAAGATGTATGATAATCCCATAATGCATGTGGGATTTTTAAATCCCAGTCATCGTGGTTCACATTACATACATTGGATAATGTATTCTCCAATATTTTGTTAAAGGGTTTGACAATACCATTTGCTTGAGGATGATAAGGTGTAGTCTTTCTACGTTGAAGCTAGAATTCCTCTGTCATCACCTCTATCATTTTATTAACAAAGTGAGTACCCTGGTCACTCAATAATATTCTTGGACATCCAAACCTAATGACCACATTGTCGAACAAAAATATTGCAACAGTCGCAGCCGCACAATCCTTAATAGGGCTTCTTCAACCCATCTGGTCAAGTAATTCGTCGTAGTGATTATGTATCTAGCACCTATTCTTTTACTAGGTGGGTTGATGGGACCCACAAAGTTGACAACCCATTTGTCAAATGCATGTATAGTAACTTGTGGTACCAAGGGAATCTCATATCGTTGTGATGGATTCCCAGTTCTTTGACATATGTCACAACTTTTTCAATATTCATGTGCATCCCAATGCAGCGTATGCCACCAAAACCCATCCCTAGTTAGTATCTTCGATGCAGTTGTTTTCCTCACATAATGGTCTCCTGACACCCCCTCGCGAGCCTCAGCTAAGGCAGTGGTTGCTCATGTTCCAATACATAGCGATGCAATATTTCATCATGTCCCATTTTATATAACTTCCCTACTATCAATTGGAAATCCACATCCTTAACAATTAATTGCTTCTTTTGTGTTGTGTTATACCCTTCTAGTGCACATCTCGTGGTAAAAAAATGTACAATGTCTTCATAGTAATCATCGTCCATTTTTACTATAAAAATGTGTGCATCTGGTAAATTATCATCCAAGTTGGTCAATTCTTCCCCTGTCTCCAACCACAACAGGTGATCAAGTCCAACATTAAGTCACCCTGGTTTAACAACAATCTCAAATTCAAACTTCTGGAAGAGGATTAGCCACTGGCAGATCTCCCCCCAACACTGGCTTATTAACTAAATATTTCATAGTATAATGGTCTGTGAACATATTAAAATGGCCACCCAGTATATAATGTTGAAACTTATGTAATGCATAGACCATGGCAAGTCCTTCCCTCTGTATTGTCATATAGTTTTCCTTTGTAGTCGACAATTTTCTGGTGGAAAATACACTCGGCTGGTCGATAGATTGTTCACCTAATTGTGCTGGTACTAAAATTGAAAAAAATATCATAATTTAACTTTTCTTTTATTAATTTTGTTTAATAAATCAGATATTAAAATTATTTAATTTTTGTATAAATTTACTTTATTTTTAAAAATTATTCAATATATTTAATATATGTGATTCAATATTTTATTTGTATTATTTTATGAAATTATTTTATTTTAAAAATTATTTAATTTATTTAAAAAATAAATAAATAATAATCACAAATATATTCTATTAATTATATATTATCTTAATTAATTTTTATTTATTTTATTTTAAAAAAATCAATATATCTAATATATCTAATTTAATAGTTTATTTGCATTTTCTTTTATAAATTTACTTTATTTTCAAGAATTATTTAATATATTTAAAATATAAATAAATAATAAACACAAATATATTTTATATTTTTATTAATTATATATTATGTTAATTACTTTTTATGTTTCTCATACATATATAGAATATGTTTATGGTTTAAAAACTTAAACCATATCTATTATAATTTTTATTTATTATAACTTTAATTTATAATTTTTATTTATTATAATCATAATTATAATTTGTAATAATTGATTCCTATTTAAATTATTAATGATTATTCATATAAACAATGTTTATTAAAAAAATAAAAATTAAACCCTATCAACTATAACTCTAATGATTGATTATTGCTCTTTATATTAGCATAAATAATTACTTCCGTATAGATTATTATAAATGAATACTTGCAGTGTTATTTTTTAATTGAATTTCATGAATAGTTTATATTAGATATTATATATAATTTTGCTCCTAAGAATGGAATGTTGTGTAGTAGTATAAAATTGTGTATTTTTTTCAATATTAGAGTATATTTGTATTATTAGTATGGTTTTTTAAGTTGGTAATGAGTGTTAGATAGTGTTATTTTAGTTTTGTTTTGGTTATAATTTAATTATGAAAAAAATAATGCTTTCTTTTATAGTGGGATTAAATTGTGACTTATTCACTTAGTAATTTCATATATAATAAATTAGTGGTTGTGTGATGTGTAAGGTCATGGTTGTTGGTGGCTGTATTAGTTTACTTATTTTAAGTTTTGTTAATTATTTTTTTTTACTATATAATGATGATGGCGATTATGGTTAATATTCACTTAAACCTATTATAAAAAAATAAATTATTTGATATTGAAAAACCCTAAACTAATTTAAAAAATTAACACTTAGCTTATAGTAATATACATTTAATATAAAGTATATTTTTATTTATTTATTAAAATTAATTTGTATTTTTATTATAATATTATTACTTTAAATCTCTATATTAAGTTACTATGTAACTTATGGATAACCAAAAACCTCTCTTATTACTAAGATGAATTACATTGAAACAACAACTTCAATAATGGATCTTTTCATCTCATAATCCTTTGTGGTTTTGATTATCTATAAATTGTAATAAGAACATTTATATAAAAACTAATTATATTAATGGCTATGTTTGAATAAAGAACATTTATATAAAAACTACTTTAAAATAAAAGTTAAATTTTACTTATATATTAAAATTATCATATATATAATTACACTTATATATAAGAAAAATTACACTTATTATTATAAATATTAAAATAAATTAAAATAAATTATTCTATTAAAAGTGAATCTCATTTATATTCTTAAACTAAATTATTATAAAATATAAAATTATTAAAATAAATCACAATCCAATTTTGTTATGTAAAATTAAATTTCAAATTCAATTTTAACTTTTTAAGTCATCAATCATTGCTTCTTTTTTCAAGTTATGCATCAAATTAGTTCCAAAGGTTAGTTCAATTGGTAAGACGGGTTTGAGGGGAGGTCACGGGTTTGAGCCTTGAGTCCTCTGGGGTTAGGCCTTCTGCTAGGATGGCCAGCGGTTTACCACCTCTACTATCCACGAATGTGGGGAAGTATTGCTGGGTTTCCCCTGGATCTTTTCATTTGAAACAAAAAAGTTATGCATCAAATCAATATGCATATAAAGGCTCTTGGAAATCAGCAAAAATAAAATCTGGTTAGTAAATAATAAAGTGATTATAGAAAAAATATTGTGATTATTTCATTTTATGGAAATGATAGGAAACAAGTAGAGAGAGAATTCAATAAAGAAGCAAATAAATTATTGAAAAAAGATATTTTCTTGTGAAGAAAGAAAGGAATATTGATAATAAAAGAGCAGGAATATTGATAATAAAGAGCACAAGGAAGAGTTCTCATTCATGTAAACTGAATCTATTTTCCAAATAAATAATATATTTTTTAAATAATTAATCTCTTCTATTGAAAAGTCAAGGCTGTCTTTATATTTGCTTACAAAATAGAGTTTAAAATACAATTCAGGTCTGTTTCTAATGTCTTAGAACCACTGAAATCCATGACTGATTTTTTAAAATATAATATATAAAGATTCTTTACCAATAAAAACACAATATATATATTAAATAAAAAAGGCTTCACTAAACTATATTAAACCATATTAATAAAACAAACCAATTATTTATACAAAATGCTGAACCAACTTTGCTAACTAATGAATCATCATACAACATAATCATAAAGATTGGTTATTAAGATGGCTGGAACAAAGATTGGAGTATATTCAAAGGAAAATAAGTCACCATGATCGACTTTTAAAAAGTAAAACATAACATATGAAATCGGGGATGAATGTCGGCGCGGTGTGTCCGGGCTGGAATATGTCGGCGGCGCAGTGTGTACGGACTGGAATATGTCGGCGGCGCAGTCTAGGGGCTGGCGAATCGTCTTTCAGTGCTGTAACACGAACCTTCACTTCTGTATGCGTTTAGTTAACCGACACATCGACCACGACACTCTCAGCCGTAGCGGGAGGGAGACTACGCCCCGTCGATTCTTCGTCCTCTTCTTGCAACGCCGCCGCAGCGCCACCATTCAGACCATTGTTCGACTCGTCGCTCACACAAGCGGCGCTCCTCCTACAAATTGGACAGACGGAGCGCCTGGAGAGCCAAGCATCTGCGCAGTCAACATGGAAGGCGTGGCTGCATGCCGGGATCACGCGGCACCGTTGCCCGCTCTGGAAAGGCTCGAGGCACACCGCGCACTCGACGTTGCCCCACCCCGGAGTCCTATCCTCTTCTTCCTTCCGGCATTCGATTGTGGGCAGCCGCTGGAGGTCAGCCTCTGAAAGGCCCTGCTGCTTTGGAGGCTTGGCGTTGTCCTCTAATGGCCGTTGATGTCTCATCTCGTGGAAAGAATCATACAAGATGAGCCACAGATACGTCACCAGCACCGCCCCGATGGCCGCGAAGAGCAACAGCAGCGACAACAGCACCGCTAAGACAATTTTCCCTATCATTGCTCTAGTCCTACTATAAACTTTTGAGTATTCACATCCCGTCTCACAGACTGATATAGCAGAACAGGACGCTCTGGTATGGGAGGGAAGGCGCTGGGCCGTTCAATTTATTAATTAATATTGCTACATAGCCAGGCGGAGAAACTAATGGTTCCCCATCCCGCCGCCAAAACAAAAAAAAAATCAATTCGTTGTAAAGTAACATATAAAGATGTCAACTACAATAACTGTTTACAAAAAATGTCGGAGATTTACCATCCTTGATTTGCTAGATTTGCCACGTGGACGCTCCCGATGCGATCAGGATTTATCCCTGCCCAAGAGGAATCAAATTTGAGATTTGCTTCTTAATTTAGTTTAGAGTACAAAGCTATCAAATAAATTATGATTTTATTCACTCCACTCATTAAAGCCACAAAAACAAAAAAAAATAAAGTTAATTATTATACTTTTAATCCTTATCGAAACTTTATACTGAAAGATTTAATCATAGTCAAAACGGGATAATTTGTAAAATAACACGATAAGTTTTGGTAATTAATGAATTAAAAATCATTGGTTGAAATTATTTGATTAATTACACTAACAACATTTTTTTTACAACCATATCTATAACCTTATCTAAATTGCACTAACAACACTTTTTACAACTTTTTCAAAGAACACTTTTTACAACTATATCTATATTAATTAATATTAACATTAAAACATATACACTAACAACATTTAATGGGATCCACCAATTTATTTGGTATCACGTATCCCTCTCAATTGAATGTCTTATACCATCGCGAGACTACTTCAAATAGTTATTAAGGCTTTTTAAGCATGGTCGTTGTTTTTATACAATGACAAAGTATGCATATGTTAGGGGTAGGGTGACCAATATTAGGAGGCAAGGGTGAGATTCATAGACCTAAAAGAATAATAAATAGTTTTATGGAGTTAACCATTACATTTAATATAGTTTCATGGAGTTAACCATTGCATTCAACTGAGTAAAACAAATACATAAGTAACATGATAAGGTTTAGTTTTGCTTAGCTCTTTCACTCAAGGGATAATTTTATTATAGTGAATTTGCTAATTATCATTGTGGCATTGAAAGAACCTAATATCATCTTACTTTTTTTATTTCTCGATTATCTAGAGAGCTAGACTTCTCCTCAAGAATTCCATTCCATGAAGAATCCCTCTTTTATATCATCTAGGAAAACAATTACAACACAAAAGAAAGCTGAAGTAAGAAACCATTCTTCGTGAAGGAATTCTCATTACCAACAAGGATGGGGTGGCCCACATTACCTTCACCCTACATCAATAATCAGCCCTAAGGGAAAATTCCAAATGTTTCAAAGGGAGAAGTGCTTCCCACACTATCTAGTCAAGTCAATTTAATGGAGTTCTGCAACATAACTCCACACATGATAACCGATTCCCCCCATCCTTGTTCATGTAAGATATTAAAGGGAGGGTAGAACATGCACTCCCCCCATTAGGTGATGAATCCTTCCTCCTAAAGTCTCACCTTATTCTCCTTACGACTCTCCAAACTCTACTTTGATAGCACCTCGATTGTGTGCATTACATCATGATGACCTCATATCACTTGTGCTACCTCTATTGTCTAGTTGAAAAGCAATCCCTTCACACCAAGGTAAAGAAATGTGAAGGTAAATCTAAACAAAGTTTAGAGGTTGCATCCCATAATGACTTGATTGTAGTTGATTGTAGTTGGTTGTAGAGTAATGCTAGATATCCTGCAAATTGAGGGTAGAGAAGCAAATTCATTACCCCACGATGATATTAATGTCACTTATGATAGTTCCAAGCTTGGTAGGCTACCACTCATCTATGTCTCTCAAAACTCCAACAATCGGTTACAAGGAAAAACTCTAAATTTAAGGTGACATTCGATATATTGAACAACTGAAACTTCAGTTGGAATCTCCAGCCATAATTTTCCCAAAAGAAAATGTACCCCTTGCATTGTTAGAAGGTACAACCTTAACCGTTCTAGGTGCACTAGAATTGGTAGTAATCACATACCTAGAACTTTAATTCTCTAATTTTCACCATCTTTATATGATTTGTTACTTTATTTTCATATCAAAAGACAATTCTATAGGTCCTATACTTGCCAAATTTTGAGTAGGAACACCTACTTTATAATGTTACTATGCACTTTACTAGAAATTATGGAAGCACCATGTAAGACTTTGAATAACAATTTGTGTACTTCACCCATTGTTATAGACTGCAAAATTTTAATATAATATAGTATTTTGTTTATGTTAGAAAAAAATGTTGTATGTACATGTTAAACGAAAGGGTATAATACTTGGTATCTTATTTAGTATCACTCTAATGGGGGCATATATAGCATTAAATGTATATGTAATAGGGTTCAACATATTAAAGGGTCCACATGTGTTATGAGTAAGAATATATAGAGAGATCCCACATTATTTATTGTAGATAAGACCTTTATTGTAATTAATTTAATTTATAATGAAATTCTTGATATTAAAATTTTGAAAAATGATTGCAATTTGTTTTAGTGATAACTTTCTCTTGATTTCTTCTTTTAATAAATAAAATGTTGGCATTATTCAATTCTTTTAATAAATGAATTTAAAAAAAAAACTATTCAATATATTTATTATATCTGAAATATAAATATAATATATATATTACAAATTATATAAATAATAAGTATAAATCTACTTTATCACTTATGATGTTGGTGTTGATGATGATGGTAGTTAATGTCCACTGAGACCAGTTACTTTAGTCTATCAAAACTTAAGATGATTATTTGGATTGTTGTTAAATTGTACTTCTATCTTCAGAAAACTTAGAAAGAAATGTTCCTAGGTCCCCATAGTTTTGAAATGTTAGAAGGTTAGGGAGGTTTGTATTGTAGCAAACACTATGATTTACTGCAATCTAATGTGGGTGTACATAAGGAATTCTAAGAGAAATTGACATCCTCCTTAATGCTCATAGTCTCATAGAGATGTCATTGTCCTTTCCACCCATGGTGTTTTAGGAATTTTCCACCATCTTGTTTCACTATGAAGCTCATGAAAGTTCGTTCTTATCTTAGCTATATTAATTTTCTTCTTCGAACTAGTTCAAACAAATAGATATTTTGTATCTTCCAGATTAGGGTTAATGACCTCCTTATAGTATATTAATGTTCTTTTAACCTCTAATTCTTTATTGCCCCACATTTTCTCTTTAAACTTAGTTGTGATAATATTTTTAATGTTATTGATATCTTGCAAAGTGGCATTTTTGTTAATCCCCCAATAGTTTAACCAAGCCATGATGTCTTTATGCCATCATATATTAATCCAAAGTTGATATTGACTAGATTTTAAATCAATTTTAGGAAGTCTTTGGTCTCCCATGTTATTTATCGTGTACTTGTACACCAAGTACCTAGTCATAGAGATGCTCTCGATGGGGGTAAGACCCACTTCTAGAAAGAGAATAAGTAGAGTGTATTTAAGTTTTAATTTTGAGGTTATCTGTTATGAAACACTTCTATATTTGTTCAATCTTTCTCCAATATTCTCTAGATATGTTGCAACCACAAAATTCATAATTGTACAAGATAACGAAAGTGACAATAATTTAAAAAAGAAACTTATTTTTATCCCACAACATAAGCTTTGTTGATTTACAATTGTTTTCAAGACCAAAATAAAAATTTCACCCTCCATTAATCCATTTCACAATGTTATAGTTCCAGTTGAGCTTATGAAGAATAGAAATTATGAGATATTTGTAGGAAGATACTTCCTCCTAGTTGCTATTGTCATATACAAATTTAGTATAAGTGACCTTCTTGGATTTAAAAATCATAACTTTTTTTTGTTAGTGTTAACAACCATACCCATATTGGAGCATAAATCCTTGAGAATTATTAATTGCTTATCAATATAAAAGGGGAACTTGACATGAGAACAATAAGGAAAACATAAAGGAGGATGATGGCTATGCTAGCTAAGGTCGTGTAAGCACAACCTACTTCTTCTAAACAAACTTCTATATTATCGTTGTAAATGATGAAAAGAATAGGGGAGATGGGGAAACCTTGCTTAAACCAAAATTGCAATTCATATATTTCGACCACCCCTCAATGCTCTTAAATTTTGCAATGAAAGTTTCGTAAAACCTTATCACAACAACTCTCAACTTGAAATGAACCTTTATCTCTTATAATATATTCAACAAGTTACTTCTAGGCATTGTATCAAAATCTTTCCTAAAGTCCACAAAGCAACAAAATAGATTGGATTTACAATTACGATAATTATCCACAATGAGCCTAAACGTAACGAGGTGGTCAATGGTAGAGTGATGTAATCTAAATCCCACCCAACCTTTAGACCGCTTACCTCATTTTCTAGTCATACTCTGATTTTCTTTTCTAAAACAATATCATAAAGCTTCTCTAAGAGATGGCTAATTCGAAATGGTATGATAATTAGAGGGGTTATTTGTATCACAACTTCTAAAAATAGGAATATTGGGGCTCTGGGTCCAAATATTAAGGAAACCTTGTTATACCGCTAGATTGAAGAGTTTGTGGATGTGAGGAATGAAGACCGACCCACCAATTTTTAATATTCCTGCTTGGTATCCTCCAATGTCTTTGGCTTTTCTATTTCCAAGGCGCTTAACCGCAAAATCAATGTCTTCTAACATGACAAATTCTTCCACTACAAGGAGTGGTTTGAATGTTAATAATGACATCATAAGATTTGTAAATATTTTTAAGATATGCATTCCAATATTCCAAAAAAATCTTATTACTATCTTTAGATTTACTAGGTAGAATTTGCCTCCAAATTTTCTTAGGAGCTACCTTAAAGAGGTGTAAATACTGTCCTGCTTTTTATTTATATAGTGTGTTTTTTTCTTTTAATTAGGGCTTTGTTTCTATTTATCTTGTCAATTTTTAGAAACTCTTCAATAGCTTCCTTGATGGCTATTCTTGCATTTTTACAATCTTTATCAGACCAAGGGTCGAATCTTTGATTTTTCCTTTTACTCTAAACTTCGATGGAGAACTCATTAATGGAATATGAGAGGACATTAGTAAAATTACGATAGAGGCCTTCTATATTGTTTGTACTTGATAGAGAAAATAAGTCATTTTTTAACTCATTTATGAAAAGATCATCCTTATTTATGTCAAAAATCAAGTGTTTTTTACTATGAAAATTTTCTTCTGTGGGATCGCTATGAATGACAAAATTAAGGGTAACAATTAAAGGCCTATGACTTGATTCATGCTCGTGGTTGGTTAAAATGTCTAGATTTATCATTCTGTTGTATAAAGGGATATTAGATGTGACATAATCTACCACATTGCTGCCAAGTCCATGAATGCAAGTCATTTAGATAGAATTTGTCCACTTCATTATACTGTTACAAATTATAAGACACTGAGCACTACATAGTTTGATTAGCTCAAAGTTGGACAAATTTTCACCGAGATCTTCATAAATTCTTTTATACGAGTAGTCTAGAGCGGGGTCTTTGTTATTACAGTTGGAATAATTAGTTAGACTATAAATAATTACTTAGGGTTGGAATAATTACCCACTAAGAGGATATTTCCTTCATTCCTTAGACTAGAAATATTATTTTCTAAGCCATTATAAGGGAAATTTTTATTTATATTGCTTTTCTTATAAAAGTTATAATTAATAGGGGTGAAATAACATATTGCTGTGCAGGTATTTTTTGCATTAATGTTGGAAATCTCTATCCAAATATTTTGGTTGTGAGGGTCTTTCTTAAAATCTTAGCGTGGGAGGAGATGTTTTCCCTAATGTAACAAGTTATACCTCCAATTCCTCTACAACAAGATCGCTTGTTCCAAATCGACCACAGGAAAAATCCTTGAATGTTAGGAAATTTAGATTCCTTGTGCTACCACATTTCAATAAGAAGAATAATATCAATTTCACTCGATATCCAACTTAGCTTGGGATTTGTGGTCCATTGGAAGCCTCGACAACTCCAAGAGAGGATCTAAAGCATGTCTAGTTGCAATTTAATATTATTTTTTATGATTATGTCCCAAATAACAAATTTCTATTTCTAATTAATGCCCATTTTCCTTTCTTCCTAGATTCCTTTACCTTTTGAACCTCCTTTATTAATTCGGCTTGGTCTTATGGAATGAGACTTTCATTTATAAATATTCCCAATCCTTTTAAACTTGAGTTTTTTCCAAGTATGTCATACTTATGGTCAATAGAGCTAACTTTGACCCAGATCAGCCTTTTTTTATTCTGAATTAATTTCCCTATCATATTTTCATTTGTGAGGCTGGTTGTTTCAATTTGTAGCATACAATGTAGTTGTGTCTTGACTACGACTAATGTATCATCTTCTTGATCTTCTTTTAAAGTGAAAATTACAAGGTTCAACACTCGTTTGTTGCATCTGTGATCTAATTCTAACTTCTTCATCATTTCCTCCTTAATTGGTTTGATATATAATTGACCCTCTATGCTATATAGGTCAATTTTTTTGTTGGTTTTTCTTCTATCTCTTTAATCATTTCCTTCACTTTAATATTTTCTAATGTATCAACCCCTCCTTGTTGGATTGACTATTTAGTTTATTGGTGTTTTTCCATTACCTGTAATCTAGTCTCCATTATCTCCATCTTATCCTCCATCGCATATTTGTTTTTTACTTATCTTCAAAGGATGCGAATTTATTATCGAGCATGGTTGCAAGTTTATTTTCTAGCATGGCTGCAAATTTATTATCGAGTATGGCTACAAATTTATTCTCAAGCATGGTATTAAATTTATTTTGAAGTATGGATTTTAACTCTATTTGAAGTTTAGGATCCCTTTCCTCGCCACTTTTCTCTAATGAGTCTATGTGATCACCAAGGCTTTGTATGGTAGTTGTGTTAGGTATCCCTTTTGTATTTTTTGGTATTTGAGGTGGATTGTTCATACTTGTATGAGTATTTTTAAGAGCAACAAAAAACGACCGGAGAAGAAGAGGAACTTTGTGCACCTGATGTTTATCCATCACTAGTCGTAGTCTAACAGAGATCAGATGGAGAATACCACCCTCTCCCTAGCTGCAGTCTCTCTCAAATCAAAATATATTTCCCTAGTTAATAGAGAGCCACTCCATAGGTACATGGATGATTTATTCCTCACAGGTAATGAGAAGCAAATCTCAGAGTGTAAGAAGAAGCTTGTTGCAGAATTTGAGATGAAAGACCTTGGCTAGATTCATTATTTTCTAGGTCTTGAAGTATGGCAGAGCCCAGAAGGAATCTTCCTTAACCAAGGGAAGTATGCAATAGAAATCCTAAAAATGTTTGATATGTTGCAATGTAAATCCATGGCCACACCCATGGATACAAATTTAAAGTTGTTGGTTGATGTTTTGTCAGAGTTGGTAGATGTGACACTATACAGACATATTATTGGTTCATTGATGTATCTGACGATTACCCGACCAGATATATGCTTTGCTATGAACACCTTGAGTCGGTATCTGGTTGAGCCCAGACATGTTTGCCTATTAGCTGCAAAGCCGTTGTGATGAGGTACCTGAAAGGTACGGTATACTATGGTCTTAGTTACACCAGAGACCATGATTTCAGACTATACAGTTATATAGATTCAGATTGGGCAAGAAGTGTCTCAGACAGAAAGAGCACTTCAAGTGGATGTTTCAGTCTGGGGTCCGCCATGATCTCATGGCTAAGCAAGAAGCAGTCCAATGTTGCTCTTAGCACTGCAGAAGCGGAATATATTGCAGCTTGTTCTACCAATTGTGAAGCCACATGGCTTCGGAAGTTGTTATTAGGTCTATTCGATCTAGAGATGGATGCCACTGTGATTCTATGTGATAACCAAAGCTGCATGAAGGTGACATAGAACCATGTGTTCCATGATAAGACGAAGCACATAGAAATCCGGTATTTCTACATTCCTGACATGGTGCAGAAAGGAGTTAAGCTCCGATATGTGAGCACAGATGAGCAAGTTGCAGATGTGTTGACTAAGCCTTTGTCTCGTGTGAAGTTGAACACTTCCGAGACAAGCTTGGTGTTGTCCATAAGGACTTCCCTTCAAAGGGGCAGTAGTGTTTATGATTTCTATGGTATCCTAATCACAACAGGTAGCTCAGTTGGGATAGATCATCCTTAGACTTGATCCTGTAATTTTGAAAGGAAGGATTGTCTTAAATGTTGATCTTTAGACTTGACCCGTAATTCCAAAAGGAAGGATCACCTAAGATGTTGGTTGGTGGACTTGATCCCGTAATTCCGAAAGGAAGGATCGTCTAAGAAGTTGGTTGGTAGACTTTATCCTGTAATTCTGAAATGAAGGATCATCTAAGATGTTGGTTGGTGGACTTTATCCCATAATTCTTAAAGAAGGATTGTCCACGTTGAATTTGATCCTATAATTCTGAAAGGAAGGGTCATCCAAGTACCTGTGCACATATGTGTCAGCTATGATCAGTATTGGTTGCTCCGTAAAGACTTGATCCTGTAATTATGATAGGAAGGATCGTCTGAGCACCACAGACGTGTTGGACTTAATCTCGTAATTCCAAAAGGAAGGACTGCCCATGATCCCGTAATTTCAAAAGGTAGGATCATGTTGGTTATTGATACATCTGCCCCATTATGTTGCCATAGATGATGTTGCTCCAGTCTTGAGTTGTTGATGATGATGTTGTTATACCTGTCACATATAGATGATGATGTTTTAGCTTTGTGTTGCAGATGATGATCCAACTTCGTGTTGCATGTGAATCCTCTGTCTCGTGTGAAGTTTGAACACTTCTGAGACAAGCTTGGTGTTGTCCGTAAGGACTTCCCTTGAAAGGGGGAGTAGTGCTAATGATACTATGGTATCCTAATCACAACGGGTATCTCAGTTGGGATTGATCATCCTTAGGCTTAATCTCCTAATTCTGAAAGGAATGATAGTCTTAAATGTTGATCTTTAGACTTGACCCATAATTCCAAAAGTAAGGATCATCTAAGATGTTGGTTGGTGGACTTGATCCCGTAATTTTGAAAGGAAGGATCGTCTAAGATGTTGGTTGGTGGACTTGATCTCGTAATTCCAAAAAGAAGGATGGTCTAAGATGTTGGTTGGTGGACTTGATCCCGTAATTCTGAAAGGAAGGATCATCTAAGATGTTGGTTGGTGGATTTTATCCTGTAATTCCGAAAGGAAGGATCGTCCATGTTGAACTTGATCATGTAATTCTAAAAGGAAGGATCGTCCAAGTACCTATGCACGTATGTGTCAGTTGTGATCGGTATTGATAGATCCATAAAGACTTGATCCCATAATTTTGATAGGAAGGATCATCTGAGCACCACAGATGTGTTGGACTTAATCTTGTAATTCTGGAAGGAAGGACTGTCCATGATCCCATAATTCTGAAAGGAAGAATTATGTTGGTTGTTGATACACCTGCCTCGTTATGTTTCCATAGATGATGTTGCTCCATCCTTGATTTGTTGATGATAATGTTGTTATACATGTCACATGTAGATGATGATGTTCTAACTTCGTGTTGCGGATGATGATCTAGCTTCATGTCGCAGATGATGATGTTCCAACAAGTTGTTCCAATTGTTGATATTGATGTTGTTCAAAACTTCCGAGACAAGCTTGGTGTTATCCATAAGGACTTCCCTCGAAAGGGGCAGTAGTGCTGATGATACTATGGTATCATGATCACAACAGGTAGCTCAGTTAGGATAGATCATCCTTAGACTTGATCCCATAATTTTGAAAGGAAGGATTGTCTTAAATATTGATCTTTAGACTTGGCCCATAATTCCAAAAGGTAGGATCGTCTAAGATGTTGGTTGGTGGACTTGATCTCGTAATTCCGAAAGGAAGGACCATCTAAGAAGTTGGTTGGTGGACTTTATCCCCTAATTCTGAAAGGAATGATCATCTAAGATGTTGGTTGGTGGACTTTATCCCATAATTCTAAAGGAAGGATCGTCCATGTTGAACTTGATCCTGTAATTCCAAAAGGAAGGATCGTCCAAGTACCTATGCGCATGTGTGTCAGTTATGATCAGTATTGGTGGCTCTGTAAAGACTTGATCCTGTAATTCTGATAGGAAGGATCGCCTTAGCACCACAAACATGTTGGGATTAATCCCGTAATTCTGAAAGGAAGGACTGCCCATGATCCTGTAATTTCGAAAGGAAGGATCATGTTGGTTATTGATACACCTGCCTCATTATGTTTCCATAGATGATGTTGCTCCAATATTGAGTTGTTGATGATGATGTTGTTATACCTGTCACATGCAGATGATGATGTTCTAGATTTGTGCTGCAGATGATGATCCAGTTGCGTGTTGCATGTGAATCCTCTATCTCATGTGAAGTTTCAACACTTCTAAGACAAGCTTGGTGTTATCCGTAAGGACTTCCCTTGAAAGGGAGTAGTGTTGATGATACTATCGTAACCTGATCAAGCAGGTAGCTCAATTAGGATTGATCATCCTTAGACTTGATCCCGTAATTCCGAAAGGAAGGATAGTCTTAAATGTTGATATTTAGACTTGACCCGTAATTCCAAAAGGAAGGATCGTCTAAGATGTTGGTTGGTGGACTTGATCCTGTAATTCTGAAAGGAAGGATCGTCTAAGATGTTGGCTGGTGGACTTGATCCCATAATTCCGAAAATAATGATGGTCTAAGATGTTGGTTGGTGGACTTTATCCCCTAATTCTGAAAGGAAGGATCATCTACGATGTTGGTTGGTGGATTTTATCTCATAATTCCGAAAGGAAGGATTGTCCATGTTGAACTTGATCATGTAATTCCGAAAGGAAGGATCGTCCAAGTACCTGTGCATGTATGTGTTAGTTGTGATTAGTATTGGTGGTTCCATAAAGACTTGATCATGTAATTCCGATAGGAAGGATTGTCTGAGCACCACAGATGTGTTGGACTTAATCCCGTAATTCCAAGAGGAAGGACTGTCCATGATCCCGTAATTCTAAAAGGAAGGATCATGTTGGTTGTTGATACACCTACCTCATTCTATTTCCATAGATGATGTTGCTCCATCCTTGAGTTTTTGATGATGATGTTGTTATACCTGTCACATGTAGATGATGATGTTCTAGCTTCGTGTTGCAGATGATGATCTAGCTTCGTGCTGCAGATGATGATGTTCCAGCAAGTTGTTCCAATTGTTGGTATTGATGTTGTTCAAACCTTCCAATGATCTATAGATGTACCAGACAATGTTCCAAATGATGTCGTTGATGATGCATCTTCCTCCCTCCTTTCGATGATGTTGTATAGAGCCACACCTATTGTTGTTGTTGTTGTTAGTAGAATACCCTTCTTGTTAAGGGGGAGTGTTGAAATATTCTACTTGTACTTTACATTATTATTGGTCCTCTTTCGAGAGATGTCATTAATGTAAAAGGCCATGTAAAAGTCATGAGGTAAATCATCCGTTGTAAGTCAAGTCAATAGTACCCAAAAGAGTTTAATATAAATATTATTTTTAGTTTTTCCTAGGTAGGTCAACATTGTCAATTTGATAGGTCGGCCCAGTTAGGCTAAAAAGTCAAGTCAAAGTTAAGTATAAATAAGGAGGTTCCCTCCCTCATTTAGCCACACAACTCACTCAAGCATTGCACAAGAGAGAGAAAGAGGAAGGATAGCGAAGGAGGAGGAGAAGTGTTTTTGGTGTCTTTGACTCTTGTGTTAGGGTTTGGTCTCTCTCTCTCTCTCTCTTATGAGACCTTGTTCTTTGGGCATTGTACTCTGGTAATCTATATCAAGGAAATTTTGTTGGTTTTTCTTCCCCTTGTGGGTTTCCTAGGATAAATTGTTGTGTACCTTGTGATTGTGTTTCTTTCAGGGATCCTCTTTATGTTGTTATTGTGAAAATGTATTAAATGCTCATGAAGTTAAGAATTAAGTTGTAACAACATATAAAATTAACACAACCCACAGAGAAGAATCTCTACTTACTTGATCAGTGACCAACTTAACCAATTTTGCATATAGACCTTGTCCTTCGTTAGTCACCAACTCCTCTGCCATCCATTAGTCTCCAACTCCTATATCAACAACTCTCCACCCAACCAACTCCCAAGAGAAGCTGAGGCCCATGAGCCCTCAACAATTAAACCTATGCCAAACCAGGTAAGACCTTACTCTATTCTCTATCAATCTCAATACAACAATCTCCTCCTCCTTAGCCTACCCCTTCAACAGATGCACTCACAAACAACTAGAAACCAACATAAAACAAGCAAACAACCCCAAAATCCACTAGCAAGACTAGAGCCCTTTCCTCTTGGTCTTGCCCCCCTTTTATTACTTAATTTTCATTTTTTTCTCAATTTATTAAGTTTGCATGGATGGCACTTCTTGTCATCCATGCACCTAAATTAAATTACAATGCACATATTCATTTTTATGTTTATGTATTAATTGATCTTTTTACCACTACCATATGCTAGTTATACGTATACTAATGTCTAAGGTTGGAGTGTTACAAGTTCATTATTGTACTTGACCATTCTTTGACTTAACATCTATCGTAGGTATTGGCATTGGATCTGAAAATTCCTATCCCATTAGATAAAAGTTCTTTGCGACTTGACTTAATTCCTCCAATGCTTGAATTGGTAACTGTGTTTTTCACTTTTACAAATGGCAAGTGCTCTCCTATCAGAGCAATACTCGACAAGTTAAAATAGTGTATTTTTAGTGTCACTGTACTCTTATCAAGAGAAGCTTGATTGAAGATGCCTTGGCTTATTATCAAGCTTCTCCACATCCAATTTATACACATTGAAGGAACAATGTTGATGCTGGGCTCCTCTTTGGAAAAGGAGTAACTAGAAAAAGAGATTACACAATGATTACGAGACCTATTAACATGTTCTGCACACTGCTCCACTGAACACGATTTTACTTACATTGTGCTGTCACGTCCCCATCCCTCAAACCGGCGAACAGGACGCGACGAACACCACGTTAACTGGGCAAGCAACCCCATGAAGATGAACAAAAGAGATCAATGCTGAAATTACAACGCTTCAACATAATGCATGCGAAGATGCATAACCATACAAGCATACACAGATGCATGATTCTTTAATCATCCAGCGGAAGCAAATATATACATTCCAGCATCCCCATGTTCATTATAATTCATTAAACATCAATATAATTGCAGAGATGAAGTAACAACAACACTTATCTTTTGATGAAGAACTTGCCCCGCAACCAGCTACGTCGCTGCAACGTTCCACCCAACCATAGGCCAACGTGCTCATCAATCTCTCAGCAACGATGCCACCCCCAAGCTGGGCATGATTCCTCAAGGCCTAAGGGTCAATTGCAGGCTTACACATAGCCAAGGGACACAAATCAGCAAACCAACACGGCTGGGTTTACCAGGCCTTCCACAATCGGCCAAGCCGGCACAGTCCAAAGACCAATCATTGCATACCCGCAGCATAACAATCCCTTCACAGCCCTGTGAAGAGGGTAAAGACAACCAGGGATAATCCCAACAAAAGATGAGCACAACTTTGTTGTACAGGATTATACACCTAATAACCTAAGGTCTGGGGTTACCAACATACTCAATTACTTGCAGACAATTGACTTCTAAAGTGCAGAATAAGAAATAGGAAGATCAAAAGGACTTACTTGTTAAACGAAGGTCGATCCTTGCTAATCTTCTTCTTCTTCTCTGTTCCACTTCCAAAGTCTTCAAGATTGCTCCTCTTTCACCTGTCAAGAAACACTTTTCCAGATACAAAATGATTCATATATGTATAAGCAGGTTAGATAAATCACATATAAGATGCATAAGCATAAATAATTATCAAACCAATACACATGAAACACATATGGAAGAAGTCATCTCTTTATTATCAATAATGGAAAGAGTTCAGATACAACCCAACCCCTGAGACAAGGACTCCTCTGCAACCAAAGGATTCTGAGTTCACTGCTCCAAAGACTTCTGTATAAACTCCACTAGCATAACTTTGCTTTCCAAGTGTCAGTAATCAATACCCTCCCCAAGGCCTGTATTTATATGGGTGAAATAAGGCAGTTCTCGAAGGTTAGGGAGGTTACAGCAGTTAAGGAAATTAAGTTAAATAACTTAACTAATCTCCCATTAGCGTGAGTGTTTTTATATTTTAATGTTGAGACACATTCGCGGTCTGTAGTAGAGCAACCCACGAATGATTCGCGACTATGTATAAGCGCAACCCGTGAATACATGGATTCACGACTTGCTGTAAAGGAGACTCGCGAGTGATGCGCGAGTTGTATATAAGGATAGTCGCGGATACATCTCAACATAGGCAAAATGGCAAAGTGACTAGCTGGATGGTGAAAGAATGTATTTCATGACAAGCCAAGCTATAGTGGTTTGGGAAAACCTCTATCCATAAATGTCCTTTTGTGTGCCAACATGAGGGATGTCGGCACTTGGACGGAGAGGTGCCATTCAAGTGTATAACAGATGCCCCCTAATGTGTGAGGTCAGAGGGGAACGATGGCCGAAATACATTATAATATTCATCTTTGGAGAACTCAGAAATCCAATGGAGCAGAGAGAGTACCTAAAACAAAGCATAGTAATGTCATATACAAAGTTACATCTGAGGATGCTATGTTCAATTTACTGGAACATTAGCTCCTTTACAATATTTGATTACATCATATGATACAGGTATAAAACCACGTATATTACAAAGGTGGATCGAAGCCACAATATACAATAATGATGAGTCTTCAAAGATCTGGAAGCTATGTAGATAGATTGAACATAATCTTGCGCAACTTAGTCCATATGTTAGAGACTAAGGTCTTCATAAAGGATCCCAAAGAAACAGTACAATCCAAGCCATGTGAATAAGGGTAAGCTGAAGTCGAACATGGAGAGGATTCAACAGTTTGTCAACCAATAGGTGATAATTGACAACTGAAGCAAAGGAGTTCACCAATGATGAAAATGAATCCAGAGGTACGATCGTCAAAAATCTAGGTCTTCGTCATCGGGAAGTACTGAAACGGAACCATGCTATGATAAGGAAGGCAATAGATCCTCCAACGGATCACAAGAGTGACTAGGAACTGGGCAAAAGAAGGGAGACACAAATAGATAACAAATATAACAATGATGGGATCAGGTGATAGATCAGACATTGGGTAGAGTCCTTGAACAGTGAGCACAACACAGAGATGACCCAAGGCAGCATACAACAGATAGATAGAACAACTAGACTTATATGTCATGTAGGAGACATGAGCAGATTCCCCAGGATAATGGACAAGAGGAGGAGTAAGAAACTCAAAGTGATAGCTGAACACAAGTGTATACTGAAACATGGATATCGGAAAGCAAAGAGTGCTATGTTCAAGGACAACATGTTGCCATTACTAAAAATAAGAGAAAACTTCTTCCTTACCTTCCCTGTTAAATTTTAACGAGTCCAGGAAAGTAAACTCGGTTCCCTCTTCATTTTTTAACAAGCTTGAAGAGATGGGAAAATAATGCTTGATACACTGATCCGTGGATTTAACGAGCCCGAACTAGTACATGCTCATACGGTGTTTTCACATTTAGAGAGTCTAAAAACTCTAAAGAAGACTCCAGGGGGGTCCTTTTTCATCCAATTTAGTCTCCTGAGGCCGAAAAAGTATAAAACAAACCATAGAAGAACTCTCTTAACTTCCGAAGAAGAAAAGGTGCACATTTTTCGTACTTAGTCAGGGAGGTCCGAAAAAGGTTAAATTACCACCTACCCAACGCTCCTTCCAGAACAACATAAGATAGCTTGAGTTTTACGAGTGTGAAGGAAATCAAGATCACTCGGAAAGATCCATTTAGTTACGAGAAATGGGGCTTACAACAATAAACTCGTTTCTTTCTTCTTTAGTGTTTAACGAGCATGACAAAGACACAAAGTACACTCGGAATCTTTTTCATGTTTGGGTCCAGAGCACGAAAAAGAGAAAACTAAGCTCAAACCGGGTGTTCCTTTTCCGTAAATTTAGTCCCTCGGGTCCGGAAAAGTGATAAACCTATACCTGAGAATACTCTTCTCAATTCAAAAAGAAAAGAGAGTGATCATTTCTCGTATTATTCCGCATGGTCCGAGAAAGAGATAACCTACCACCAATGCGGATGCCCGTTCACATATTCTTAATGAGCTTGAACGGACGAGATAACTCGGCAGTCAAGTATGTTTTGAAGGAGTCAGACCTGGGCCTAAAGAAACTCCATAAGGTCGGGGAGTCCTATAAAGGGATAGCTTGTAAAAAGAGATTCAGAAGAAGCTCTATTTGGCGTGAAAAATAGCTATGAGGAAACCCCTGGGCCTGAAACAGTGACGGTATGAGTACCAAAGGATGACAAGGGCATATAAGGATGATACTCATGAAATAAGGATCCTAGCCACGGAAGAACAATGGTAGAGACACTACTACATTTCGATCCAAAATCCGACGGTTTTTTCCAACGGCGCGTGGATTTTTTCTTTTAACCGTGCCAAAAATCAAAAAGATAAATTTTTTTTTTGAAATGGTGGGGATAAGCGTCGCTTAAGCGACGGATATCCTCCTAAGCGTCGCTTAAGCGACGGCGCTTAAATTGCTCATTCATTTAATAATTTCTTAAGCGTCGCTTAAGCGACGGCGCTTAAATTGCTCAATCATTTAATAATTTGTCGTAATTGGTTAATTATTTAAAATG
>LPNX010184152.1:0-21764 GCA_001517045.1 Pseudotsuga menziesii
TTAGGAGGATAGCTGTCGCTTAAGCGACGCTTGCAAGCCTAGCCGTCGCTTAAGCGACGCTTGCAAGCCTAGCCGTCGCTTAAGCGACGCTTATCACTACCATTTCAAAAAAAAAAATTTATCTTCCTTATTTTTGGCACTGTTAAAATAAAAAATCCACGCGCCGTCGGAAAAAACCGTCGGATTTTGGATTGAAATATAGTAGTGTGTCAGTGACATTAGTTGGGGTAGGAAAATCCTTTATGACTCGAATATTTTCCGGATCCACGGCTATTCCTGCCTTGGATATGATGTGACCTAGGTACTGTATTTGTGGTTTGTAAAAATCACATTTACTAAACTTAGCATAGAGCTAGTGTTCTCTCAACACTTAAAGTACTATGCGAAGGTGCTCTTCGTGTTCCTCTTTACTCTTGGAATAAACCAGAATGTTGTCAATAAATACTAGTACAAACTTATCCAGATACTTACTGAATATGTTGTTCATCATACACATAAAGTTTGTGGGTGCATTGCTCAACCCAAACGGCATCACTACAAACTCGTAGTGCCCGCACCTCGTACGAAAATTGGTCTTGGGAATATCTTCGTCTCGGATCTGTACCTGATGATACCTGGATCCCAGGTCAATATTCGAAAATATTTTGGATTCTCCCACTTGATCGAACCAATCATCGATCTTGGGGAGCGGGTAGCGGTTCTTTATAGTCATTTTGTTCAACTGACAGTAATCAATGCACATCCGTATCATATTTTCCTTCTTCTTTACGAACAAAATCGGTGCTCCCCAAGAGGACACAATGGGTTGGATATACCCTTTCTCTATTAACTCCTGCAACTGCAGTTTGAGTTCCACCAATTCTGGTGTACTCATGCGGTAAGGGGCTTTGGAGGCCGGAACTAATCTTGAGTCTAGTTAGATGGAAAAGTCTAGGTCTCGTTTTGGAGGTAAAATAGGGATTTCCTCAGGAAACACGTCCTTGAATTTTTCAAGAACAGGGAACTCTTCTATGCATTCTTCTCTATCCGACTCTACATCTCAGATGTTCACTGCAAATAACTTGTAGCCCTCCCTAACACACTTCTTCGCTTGTAAGGCAGACATTTGTCTTACAGAAACTTTCTTGGGGATGCCTTGAACCTTCACTTGGTTCCCTTGGCCATCAATACACAAGATAGACTTGTGTTGACAATCGAGCATGACATGGTGTTTTTTCAACTAATCCATGCTAATAAGAATATCGTACGATCCTAAAGGTAGGATGTTCAGGTTTACCTTAGTAAGGAAACCATTCAGGTTTACTTCACATTCTTTAACAATTTCCAAAACCTTTCGTTTCATACCAGTGGCTAACTATACCAGCCAAGGTTTATCATTCTTTACTTTTCCTAACTTGCATAAATCAACAATCTTAGGTGCAACATAGCTCCAGCAAGAACCGGGATCAATAAGTATTGAAACAGAGGTGTTCAAGATCTTACCTGTCAGCCATCTAATGCTGCATAGATTCGTGGGGTTCCCACTACATCCCCAACGGTAGGTTCTTCTTACAGGTTATGCAAGACTCCATTGTTCTTGTTCTTACAATCTCGAGCATAATGCAGCCCGTTGCATTTCCAGCACTTGATTGCAAAATGGGTAGCATTGGCTCCACTTTCCACTCGCTTATTAACATTAGGAGCTGGTACATAAGGTTTTGTACCTGGTTTATTAAAGTTCATGTTCGCTTGAAAGCTATTATTTTGCTTTCTATAAGGCTGTAGGTTTGACCCAGGCTTGCGGTTATCAAAAAAATTTCTAGACTTTTCTTTGTTTCGGTTCTGGTTTTCTTGTCATAACTGCCCATGCTCATAGTAGAGTCTGGCCTTGTGTAGTGTAGTATCCAACGTCTTTGGCATGTCAAATTCAATCTTGTCCCGAAAACTGGGAGGAAGACATCCTAGGAACTGTTGGATCTTCACCTTCTCTTCTTTGATATACGGTACATAATGCAGCAGATCTAGAAATATGTTTATAAATGCATCCATAGTCATGGACCCCATGCACAGTTCATGGAACTCTTTTTCCTTGCGGTCAAATAATCTTTCCGACATGTATTTTTCTTGGAAAATATTTCGAAAGTTTTCCCAGCTTATTTCTCGCAGCTCATATTTCTTGGTGTGCTTTAAATCTCGCCACCATCTTGCTACCTTACCATTCAGGTTGTAAATGGAAAGCCTAGCCTGCATCACACTTGAATAGTTATGAACCTGGAAATACTTACTCATTCCCAGCAACCATTCTTTAGCCTTTTCTCTCGTATTTACTTCACCTTCATAGGTCGAGGCTCTTATTTTTCGAAACCCCCCTGAAGACTAACATCACTTCTTTGCCTCTTTCTCCGTGGAGAGAGTGAGTCATCACTAGCAGGACTATGATGATCTCCTTTGGTTGCTTCAGGTGTACCTTATTTTTCTACTTCTCTTGGGCTACTAGCCCACTCATGGTACAGTTCTCTTTTGGATCTATTGGTGGAACGGGTAGGTTTACTTTGCGGACTCCCTCGCATCATGTTACGCAATAATGCTTCATTTATAGCTTGCTCTTCCTTTCTTTCATTTAGATTGTCTTCTCTGAAACTCTTCAGTTCAGCTTGAAGACTGTGCAAATTTTTCAACACATCAGAGTTTAGCTCGACCACCAAGTTCACTTCCGAAGTGGGGGTTGTCATTTCTTCTTGTCAGCTGTTTTCTTCCTCAGTGTTCATAAACTGAACAATGCTGTAAAAAATTTCCTGTAACACAAAAAAATTTAATAGCAACAAAAATTTATGTTAGTAACAAAATTTACTTATCATACTTTATTTTCTCTGCGTGAATGCTTGGTGAGCCCATAAGTCTCTCAGTATTGAAACTGGGCTATGATACCACTTGTAATGTCCCCAAAAATGTAAAATTAAAAAAAAAATTATAGGCTAGTAAAAGAACTACCCAGAGGGGATCATTATTACTCATGCGGAATTACATGTGCTACTTAACTTTCGATCATTTCAGAAACTGCTCATACTGTCTTGTTAATCTCTTCTCCATTCAATGATTATTAGTTCATTTACTTCTTATGTCTTAATTTTGTTATTTAAACTATTTAAACATCTTAGTTATTACTGTCGGTGAGTTAGTGAATTGTATAGTTCATTTATTTACTTCTGCACATGTGTTCTTTGTTTATTAAGTATAAACTAACTTAACTTTGTTGATGGAAATAAAGTGGTGGAGTGGCGGGACTAGTTCTCCCATGACAATCTTAGAGGTAAGATATTACTTGGTTACATAGGCTTACTTAGTTCAATCGAACTAAGGCACCTTTCTCCTTTGTCTACGCAGTTCATTACTTGTGATGGGATTAGATTTATAGTGTGTTGACACCCTTGGTCGTCGATAACCTGCTGCTAGTTATTACATTGCCTATCGACTTGGTTTTGTTCAAACTTGGTAAGTGTCGTTATCATCAATTTAGTCATTACAGCTAAATTTCTTGTACATTGATTATTCTTCATTATAGTCTTAAATTCGTCATTTTTATATGTTATTAATATATTTTTCGTGCTATATATATTTTTACTATATATTTTTTTAACTTTTCCTATGCTCTCTTATCGGTAGGTTATTAATGGTTTGAGAGCAGAGCTTTGGATTTGATAATTCAATAGATTTACATGGCATACTTTGTATGTCATGGTGCTTAATCCTAAACACCTTAACACTATGATATTTAGACCCTAAGTTCTAAACCTATGGACTAACTTTATCTACAATCCTAAGCAAGGGTATTAAACTTTGAACTAGCGCAACCTATGACTATGTATTATGGTAATTCTATCATAGTGCAAGATTTGTAATGTGATAATGTTGATGTTTAATGTTTGGGGTGACATAGTATATGGTATAAACCATATGTTCCAGGGTTTAAGCAATGGTATGAAGGGTGGTGATAATCGATACTTTGTAACAAGTCTTGACTATGGGAGTGGGTTTGTGGTAACGTTAATGGAATCCAACCTGGTGCATTTAATGCTTGTGGGAAAACATGACAGCCTTCCCCTTAGGCTTGGCTCATGATGGATGTGTATTGCATTTGACATTTGGGGTTTCATTGTTTGGCTCTGCGCAAAGGTATGGCCATGGAGGTGACCTATAGCTTGTGAAGGTAAGCCCGCGTGAACTTATAAGCCTGCACATTAGTTTGGTTTATAGTTGGAAAGTATGGCATACTCCTCATCCCCATTTTTCGTTTTTGCTTGCAGGTGCCGAAAAGGATGGAGGGCAGCCTGGCTACAATAATATTGGCTCCAAGCGTTGCATTTCATAACCATGGTAATCCTGCTAATCAATTTAATGCTTGTCACCCTTCAATCCTGTGGCAGAGCTACGTTTCGCCTGGTTGTTTTGGTTGGGGTTTGATGTTGTAGCGAAATCGATTTTTCCTTCGGGCTTTGAGTACAGACTTGGTTATTTTTTTAATGTTGAGACATTATGTCGTGACTTGTTTCTTAGGCCATTCGGCTCTGTGTAATGTTCATTTTGGTTATATAACTCATTACAGTTTTGGTTTGGTGCTTTTAAAGCCATGGGCTGCACCATTGCAAGCAATGGTGCCATAGCCCATTGGCACACCTATGTAAAACCTTGCTCTCAGCCTTTAATGGAGACTGTGTACAAACATTTGGAAACTCTGTGTAAATAGATGTAAGCGTTGGTTTTTATCATTTGTAAAGGTTTATGGTGTATGTGATTCCCTCCTGCGTTTTAATTTAACTCTATATTTTAAATGGGGTTTTAAATGGACAGAGGCATACACCTTACCGGAAGCTCTGTGTGTAATTGATGTTGATTAGTTTGATAAATTTAATTGTTCGATAGCGTGGGTAAAGGCCATGCCATCAATGGCATGAGCCTTCCCACAATGCTGCGATAGCTTGTAATTTCATTGCTTGCAGCATCTGGTTCTTATGTGATATTTGGACTGTGTTTTAATTCGTTGTTTGACCTTGGCCGTGACTTATGTGAGCACTGTGTATTAACATGTTAGTGGGTTTCGTGGAGGCTAGGGTATGTAGACCCTCGATGGAACTCGTTGTTTTTAAATAACTTGGACTCTGTATTAAAATGTTTAGCGGTCGAGGCCATGCTGTAGCTAGAGTCTTACGACCTCTCTGCTAGCATAGGCATTTTAATTATAAGGCAATGGTGTGAGTCATGGCCTGTGTGATTAATAATGTGCTGTTAGATTTGGTAAAATGGGTCGTGGCCAGTGACTAAACATACGACCTTCGTCGTTTTGGGCCAGGGCGATTTCAAACTGTGAAATCTTTTATAAGAAATAATAGAAATGGTAATAGGAATTTTCTTTATGGATTTTATTATGCGTTTTGATTATGGTGATGATTCATGTTACAGTTCTTATTGTGGATTTTAATTATGTTTAAGAAATGAAGTTGTAACCTATGAGGGTCGATACCACGATCTCTGTTTATTAAATACGACCTCTGTTTATTAATACAAAGTTGTATGAAAGTTACTTGATGAAACTTTTTAAATGGATATTTAAAATAGATCTTATATGGGACTATTTAAAAATATAATGTATGTGAATTATGGTGTTTTAATATGGATGTTAAGACTGTAGGTTTTATAGCAGAGTCTTGATAAGGACCACATGGATGGTCATGATGTCCCTGTAATTATTATTAATGTTGTTTTATTTATGTGGAATATTTTTAATGTAATTTGTAATATGGTTACAGACCTTGAAAGGACTTAGATGAGTCTTTTAATTTTTAGAAATAAATGCATAGATAGTTTTATAGAGATTTATACCTGATAGTCTTACTTATATGTATGTATAATTATTTTATAAAAAAGTGCTAGTGGTCAGTGATACCCTAGGGTATCTATATAGTATATTTACTTCTTTAAACTTACTACTATGGTTAAATCTACTATAACCTGAAACACAGGTCTCTACTGACAAATGTAATATGTCAGTAGAGATATAAGTAATAGGTGAACATTTAAATAGCAAGTCTAGATTTACCTAGTCTACAGTATTAATTTATGAATATGAAAAATGAATACAGGACACATCTTTTATAGATGGGAACCTAGCTATATACAGCCTATGATAATATTTTCCATCATGGGAATATTGAAGAGAAATAAAGACCCTAGCAAAATATAGGCAGAACATCAATTACCTAGGGTTAGTAAAATATATAGAAGCTTTTACATAAAGCAACTAGCATTTTACCCTAGAACTGAACTTTGACATACTAAGAATTCATACCTGTGATTTATCTTCCTGAAGCTCCTTTAATGGCTGAACCTGCACACTTTTCAAATAACTAGCATTATCAATTTAAGACAGATCTGACCTCTAATTTTGATAAACAAATCACTTGGGAACTACCACGTTCCTCCCAACCATGACCCAAAACCGTTCCTGGTTCTAATCTGGATCCCCCTGAGCTGGACTCCAACATGCAAGTAGCTTAGAGCTCCTAAGGTAGGGTTTCCTAACTAGTATTCAGTTCTCAATCAGTCATCTTTTCCTTGCAAGATAAAATTCTCCAAGAAAACACTTGAGAGCAAAAACAGGCAGAATAATAATTCTCCAAGAGAAAAATCAAAACCCCAAGCCTTTGCTTGGCTTGAGTTTTTATAAGCAGACTTTTCAGTCAAAGGAGGCAGTTAAATCAAGAAATCCTTGATTTCTTAATTTAACCATTTTTAATTTACTAGGGTAATTTTCAATTATTAACCTAGGAACTTTTAAGTAGTTCCTAATTAGTCTTTCATAGTTATTTCACTATTTATTAGTCTTTTAATAATAAATAATAATTGGTGGAGCTTCACTTCTTTTTTTATTCAATTATATAATTAATCATAATTAATTCTTTATACATACTATGTATAAAAATACTATGTTAACATTTGTCTTCGGGCATCATGTATCATGATCCCTAGACTTAACGACACTTCCTTATGAAGGTCAAGTAGATAGATGGCTCGGGTTTACTAGGCTAGGCAACTCTAAACATCTTTGCATGTTGGATTTCCCTCGTATAACGTGGTAACTCTTCAGTACTTTGATGAGAATACAGAAATTCGAAATTCCATTTAATCACTTATAAATAAGTATGATGATGATCAATATTTTTTTCGAGCCGTTTTCGCTCGAAAGTTATTAAATTATTTTCAGTAACCCCTAGCGCTTACCAGAGCCCATACTCAACGCCTATAGCAGGGAGTTACAAACATAGTGCAATTCTAGAGCTTTTTCTCAACACTAAATGCTAGGATGTCCTTGTACGATACACTTATGGATACAATGGCCAAAGATCCGATGCTCTAGATCTTATGCTCAACATCAACATGGAATGCTCCAGAGCTTATGCCCAACATTTCTAATTATATTTTCATGTGTTCCAAAGCTTTATGCTCAACACAAAATGTAAGTACTCATGTGCTCCAAAGCCTCTTGCTCAACACAAAACATCTCATTGATCATGTGCTTCAAGGTCCACGCCCAACACAAACATTTCATCAATCATGTGCTTCAGGGTCCACGCCCAACACAAAACATATATATCATGAATAATTGGCTTACGTCCAATATACGAAACAAATCATCATGTTTATATGCAGTGGGGTCTTTGACCCAATATAAAATAAAACATCAATATAATCATCATGATCAATAGGCTTATGCCTATAAATGGTAGGTCCAAAATTCGAGACATTACAGTAACCAGAAGATACTTCTTACGAACCATCAACCCTTTTGTAGCAGTTTATGTCTCCAACCTTGAAGACAATGCTACTTTTGAAGGGGGAGGGCATGTTAGCTAGGTCCTTACCTAACCCCTACTTTATCAATGTACAATACCATAATGCCCATTAATTAGTTAGTGGGTAGTTCCTTAATATAAAGGGCCTTCCCTATTGAATAGAACCCCATGGGTGGTTGACCCTTATTAATTGTGGGACCACAAGTAATTAGGCCTTTGGTTATTGAAGAGCTATATATAGAGGAGTAAGTTATGTAATATGAGTCATCGTATTTGGATCTTTGTTCTTGGAGGTTTCTCCGCAGGCGAACATAGCTATCTATTTTATCTATTCTCTATTGTGTTTTTCTATCTTTTCTCTTAATTTATGAGTTTAAATATATTACACAGACTAGATTGTTGTGTACTTTGATCATTTATAGATATGTAGTTAACATAAAAGTTATATAGTAGACTGTTGGAGGATTGTAGCGGATACAAATGGATGAACCTTACTCTAAACATTTGTTAAGTAAGTTGTTGTTAATGTTATTGTGCATTTGGCTAATTTTGTGTCATTTAATATTAGGTCCCAATTCTAGTGAATGAGACACATTAGTTTATCCTAAGATTTTTCTAGAAATGCTATTCATAAATGTGGAAAAACATCCCTAGAGTTTTTTGTTAAATTTTCCAACAAAATAAAGAATAGAAAATCCTTTTTCTATTATTTGAACAAAATTCATTCATCATGGTATACATTACAACCAAAGATTTTTCTAGAAATGCTATTCATAAATGTGGAAAAACATCCCTAAAGTTTTTTGTTAAATTTTCTAACAAAATAAAGAATAGAAAATCCTTTTTCTATTATTTGAACAAAATTCATTCATCATGGTATACTTTACAACCAATTTTCTAGGTAACCCCATTAGTTTGCACCATGCTTTTACATTTTTAACTAGTCATCTTTACAATCATGTTACTGGCTTTCTTGGAATAGGTGGAAGAAAAGTATCTCTTTGGACATCACCTTGAATAAATTTGCATTATTTACACAGAGATAAGAATATTTATTTTTCACCAAACCCATTCTTCATGCCATTTGAAAGGGATAGATATCACATGTATAAAAGCTGCAAAATCGTCCACCCATCTCATAATTTAATATTGCCAAATGACATGAATCATAACCTTGTACATCCAACTCATGACATTTACTAGCATCTGTTTTTTTCAAATTCAACACCATAGAAAATCCTCGTGCAAATCCGTAAATCTATCATGCCCATATAGGGCGTCATAACTAGATGTAACTCTAGCACATACAGACACAAAAATAAAAGTTTTGTACAATCCGACTGCTATTAAAAAAGCAACAGGAAGTATCGAGGGTGAAAACTATATTGAGAAAAGCGACCGATTTGCAGAAAAGCTGCTTTCCGATGCTTATTTGAGAATACTGCAAAGACCTTATTACAATCACGTTTTGCTGGTCCTTTGAGGAACAAGACAAATTGCAACATCCTTTCAAGCAAATTGGAGGTATTCCAGATTTAACTGCATGGAACATTCACCATTTTATGCCTAGATTCCTGGCGAGGAAGAGGTGATCAACATATTGAATAACCGGAGTTGATGCAGCTATATATCTTTGCATTTGTGCCCGAAAAGAATCCTCTGGACCAGTATAGAATCATATCATCAAAATAATATTTGAGAATTTGAATGCAAAAAGAAAATTGATTGATTTAATTGAGAATTTATTGCAAAAGGAAAATTGATTTTATTTGGAAAAGTGAGAAATCAAAAGACAACTTCGTATTGACTTCAACAGCTCTACAACTTCAAATCATAATATCTGAAATTTGTCATTTTCACCAATGGTCGCAATCCTTTTTTATATACCAACAGAAGAAGGGATGCAGTGTCTAGTGGTGTTTCAAGGCTGGTTAGAGTGACGTCACTTGAAGCCTACATACAAAGTCTGGAGTAGGACAAGTTCTTTGCTGGTAAAAAGTACTGTAACATTCTCACTCCATTTGTATCTTGCTTCACAAACCCAGAGTTTAACATTACTAGCATTTTCATTGTTTGGCTTTGGCACATGCAACTGATGCTGTATTGACTAAGAAAATACATCACTTCTAAGTTCTAACCAGATTCTTCAAACCTGGTTAATTCACTTCCAAACAAATTCATGAAATTTGATCAATTCAATCAATATTTTCACCTTCTTGCACTGTTGTTAACAAACAACCCAATGTACAAACAAAAACAAAACAGTCAGAAAAGATTGAAAACTGGCTCACCTAGAATAGACGATGGTCCACCATTTAATATACAATAAGGAATGAGAGTAGCAGACTGCTATTTGATCTTATGCTATCGCAACCTTGTCAAGAGTTTTCCTCAGATTGCAGAGCAATGAGTTAGGTGGATGATGTTTGCAAGTTATTGTTCCATATGGAGCATCTAAGCACCCACATTGGACGCTGCAAAATGTGTTAGTAGGTCAGCTGAAAGAACAGGCTTTGATTTTAAAGATTTATTGGCATCTAGATCTAGCCCTCGCAAGAAGCATTGTCTACTTGGGTTAGGAAATCTGGGCCCACCTTGACTAAGGTGGAAGTCATTCTGTGTAGTAGAGATTATTTTGTGACATTGTTTGACATTGAATTTGATAGGGAGAAGGCCTTCAACAGGGACCCTTGCTTCATGAAAAAAGCAGGCTTATTCAAAAAGTATTAGAATGGAGATTTTGACCTTGTTTCGTCCTGGTTTTACCCCAATTTAGGTTCACCTATTGTTCCTAACGTTGGACTCTTACGACTAGGAAATACAAAGATACCAGCGTTAGCATCAGTAATCTTGTTAAGGTGGTGGATTTGATTGAAGTGTTATGGCCACCTATAGGCTATATATGGATATGCATAGAAATGGATTTGGATATGCATAGAAATGGATTGGGATAGTCATTCCAAACTTACGAGCACTGGGTTACTCATGGGTTCAATCCATTGACTTTAAGAACGTACTGTTCAAATATCATCATGAACGTGGGCATTGGAAAAATAATGTCTTTCAGTTAAGAAGGGGGGTAGGCCGAGCATCCTAGAATGAAGAGCTGGGAAAGGGAGAAATGGAGCCCTATTACGAACTTGGATGCAAAAGGCTAGGAGAAAATAATAGAAGCAGGGCCAGTTATGGTTGACAATCCTGAGATCCTAAGTCGGCAGGGTTCAAAGGAGGAGGTTGTGGGGCTTTTGCACTATTAAGTAACTCAGGATTTGGCCAATCTCTTAGTTGAATGGGAACATGAAGCAGGTATTTTTCACAAATCCCAAAAAAAGGAAGGTTGAGCTAGGAATTAGAGAGGAGATTGCCTCCTTTCATTGAACTTAAGATGTTGAAACAAGAAGAGGATCTGGCAGAGGAGGGAACTAAAGAAAACCAAGAGAATTCGAATTCTCCAAGACACTTAAGAAATATAAGTAGGGGGAAGCTACCCTCGAGGTAAATGTCGGCCAAAAATTAGAATTTTAGACCGTGTGAGCTTAGTTGTGTAACTAGGAAGATAGTGCCATAAGAAAACATTGATGGAAGAAGTCTAGAAGTTAAAATTTTCAAGTTCTCAAAAAGATTGGGAAGAATAGAAGATTGATAGGATACCATATTTTGAAATCTGCAACTTCATACTGAGAATCGTCTCCTTTGTTTTGTTGTTTTGGATCCAAGTCAAGAAGGTGAACCCTTAAAGGAAGGATTGAATATTGATAAGCTAGTCATGGTTTTTCATTTGGAAACTAATATAAAAGTAGATTTTGAGATCTTATCCCGAGGTTATGGAGGAAATTGAACTGAGTTGGCAGTGGAACTCATAGGATTCTATATAGGTTTCACAATTCTATGTGATTGTGGGAGCATGTATGAAACCAATGTGAATGATCATCATTGGGGGATAAGATTCCATTTTGTTTTTATTTCAAAAAATATTTTGGTTAATTTTTCAAATGTCTAATGTGCCAGTTAGATTTTCTTAAACCATGGTAAGCATACTTTGCACTCAAAGAATTCGTAACCTACTAGATAGTTGAACCTTAAAAGCCACTCAAAACTGTTGTTCTAATAATTTTAGAATCTGTTAACACAGTGTAGAAAATATATAATTAAACTCACAGGTCCGTCCTAAATCACATCAATGTTATAAGCAGGAAAACAAAATGATAACATACATGTTAAATCACTGTTCAAAGCAAAACAGAATCACAGTAGGTGGATTGTCAAAACCTGTTATTGCTTTGTCATTTATTCTGAGAATCTGACCTGCTACAAGAAGATTACAGCAATTCACTACTTGCTACTGAACTGAATGAATAAACCTATACCCCGGTATTCTCCTTTATATACTATGAAGAAGAGTAGATAGAATCAATCTGGATGCATGCAGAACACCACCTCAACTAGAGATGATCTGATGCTTGCAAGCATGCATTCTCCTAGAGATATGTGTCCCCCTATTGCATGCATGTGCCTAACTGAATGTAGACTTAAGCTACAATTAGAAAATTGCTTAATAAACTGAAACTAACACATGCAACTGCATCTTTCCTCTTTTACTTAACTTTGAAATAACATGCAATCTCCTAGAACTGGAATCTAAGGATAAATTTATCCTATCTTATCAGTAGCTGGCAAATGCATGCATGCAAGTTTCTTCAATGGTGGAAGCCTAGATATAGTGATGCACCCTCTAGGATTCTTTAATGCTGCACCCTCATCTACAAACCACCATACAACACATAAATCAATGTTGTACAGAGCTGTTTTGTGTATAATGCTGCTGTAACAGGAAGCACCCAGGTCAGCCACATATGTGCACAATGTTGTAAAAGACTATCCGAGCTACACTCTCTAACACTCCGTCTTACCAAGGAAATTGTTCTACACCAATCCAAGTCTCTCCATGAGTCCATAAACATCTCAAACTTCCCTTTTGCCAGCGGATTCATCAAATATATCTGCAACCTATTAATTTGTCTTAATATACTCTAGAGTCTAGAGCAATTACTCCTTTCCAAATCCTGACCTTGCAAAAATGGTATTTGTTTTCCATGTGCTTGGAACTGCCATGAAATACTAGGTTCTTAGACAGATTGATCAGTAGCAATCAACTTGCGAAGCTAGATAGTTTCAAAACTATCAATTCTAGCTATCACATACTCAACCTCCATTGAACTCAATGCCATTACAGCTTGCTTCTTGCTGAACCAAGACAACACTCCTAATCCAAACTGAAGCAACATCCTAAAGTACTCTTCTTATCACTTGCATCTCCTACACTATCAAAATCAACAAATCCATGTAACATCAACTCACCATCTCCTGCATATTTCAGACCATAATGTACCATGCCCTTCAAATACCAGAGCACATGTTTTGCAACTATCTAGTGGATCTACCTCAACTCAACTATGAACTGGTTCAAGGTGTTGCAAAACATATATCAAGCCTTATGTTAACTAGATACATCATTGATCCAATCAACTGTTTATACACAAAAGGATCTACCAAATCTGAATATAAGTCACCATGCAACTTCAATCAACATCATAGGAATGGTCACAGATTTACAATCCATCATGTGGAACCTTTTCAGGAACTCAACTGTGTTTTTTCCCTGCCCAAGAAGAACTTGGCCAATACCCTACATGTCTAGAGCTAAGAAATAGCATATCAATCCAATGTACTTCATGTCAAACTCTTGTGCCAAATCAACCTTACACCCTGCAATGGGCTTCTCTGAACTCCTTTTAAATATCAGATCATCTACATATAGGGCCAAAACAAGCATATCAAATATATCAAATAAACAATAAAAGTTGGGGTCTGCAACCATTTTGGTGAAGCCAAAAACCTAATAGCAAGTACCCATCAATCTTGGAGTACCAAGCATCGGGTGCTTGCTTGATCCTATAAATGGATTTCTTAAATATCACACATGGGTCTCACGCCCATGCACCTCAAACCCTCTCGACTAATTTATGTAAACATCTTCCTCAATCAGACAATTAAGGAAGGTTGCCTTAACATCCATTTGATATAACTGCCAACCAAAAATAGATGCTAAATACATAATGGTCCTAATAGAAGTATAACTAGAAACTAGAGGAAAGGTCTCCTCATAGTCAATTCCTTCTTTTTGGGAGAACCCTCTAGCTACGAACCGAACCTTGTAGTTATCGATGCTTCGATCATTGCATGCTTCACCTTGTACAACCACCTAGAATCAACCACTGATTTTCCTCCTCTAATATTGGTACTATCTCTAATACATCATTCTTCATGATCGAGTTGTATCCCTTCACCATGGCATCTTGCCATACTTGTTGACTTGTTTCCTCCTCATAATTGGAAGGCTTTGCATGAGTGGTGGAAGACATCAATGCAACATAACTAGGCAATTTCTTAGGAGGATGGATTACCCAAAAAGTTGTTGGAGCACCAACTTGCTCTACTGCATCTTGCAATGTCTATGTAATACACCTTGGACTCTTCTCTATGCTAGGTGGTAAAGTTGTCTCTGTACCTGTACTGGAACCTATTTGAACTAAACTTGAACTCCTCAAAACTCATGATCGATATTTGGGGCAGCATGTGTTGTCTCCTCAACAATGTTGGGGACTCTTGGGACCTACAAGACCATGTATCCTCATATACCTTCACATTTTGACTTACTACTATCTTTCTCCAAGAAGGAATATAGATCTTGTAAGCCTCAAAGGACTCACTATAGCCAATTAGAATGTCTTTCCCACTAGAGGGTTCAAGCTTAATCCACTTCTCCTGTTCGCGCTAGAGGGTTCAAGCTTAATCCACTTCTCCTCTAGAACATTAATGTAAACTAGACTTGGAAACAACCTAAAATGAGAAACATCTAGTTTTTCTGCTATCAAGGTTTCATCTAAAGTCTCATCCTTCAACACCCTATAAAGACATTTATACAGCATGTATACTACAATATAACATGCTTTTTCCCAAAGGAACATGAGCAAATCTAAATCGTGAACCATAGACTTAACAAACTCTACTATAAACATGTTCTCTCTTTCAACAGCCCCATTCTAATGTGGCTTGTAAGGTACTATCAACTCTCACTTGATTCATTCTTTTCCATCCATTATCCAATCTCAAAAACCTTGATATTCCTACCTATTTGCTTCTCAACAAGAGCTTTAAAGTGTTGAAATCTGCTAAAGACCCTATCCTTGGTCTTCATAAATTATATCTAGGCCTTTCTAGAAGAATCATCAATGAAAGTAACAAAATAAAGATTACTTATCAACGAAGATAATGACATGAGTCCATAGACACCTGAATGAATCAAATCAAGAATCCCTCTTGATTTGTGCTCACTCCTTGGAAAAGTATCCTTGGCATGCTTGCCAAGTGCACACTCCTCCCTTGTCCACCTTGAAGTTAGGAAATCGAATCACAATGTCCTTCAAAAGAGGTAAGGAACCATAGTTCAAGTGACCAAATATTCTATGCCAAATCTCACATAGATTGTCAATGTTGATCGATAAAGCTCTCTATTTCATTGGATCTACTAGCAATCTATAAAGGCCACCCTCCTTAACTTTGGCCAACAGTTGACTTGGATCAGTTTTTTTACTTTTGATGATCACTTTCTAATCATCAAACTTAGTGTTACACTTCAAATTGGTTAGGCAAGAAACTAGAAGGAGAGTTTTTTCCATACTATGAACATATATGATATAGTACCTCATGTAAATCCAAAACTTCTTTGGCTAGCACGTGGAATGAGATAGTGTAAATTTTAATTTAATATTCAACTAGGGATAAACAGTGCATGCAAAATATCAACTGATAACCACACATGAATATCTTTTACAGTATGTAGCGGAATGTAAAACTGAGAAATAAATCACAACATCACATCACGATATTGACGCTATTATTTTGGGTATGGAAACCCCCGAAAAAAACCAAGATGGGTAAACCGGTGCAGTAGTCAGATATAGATTCTATTATGAGAAAATATGGAACTTTTACAATCACTGCAAATTCACCCAAACCTGGTGAATGCAGTACCCAGCAAAATCACTGGGCAAATCCCAGCTAAACCTCAACACCCTCCTGTGTGAGTGTATGGTCCCACAATGATCCTGTTGCTTGCTCCTCCATCTTCTCGGCTAAATCCTCTATCTGACTTTCTCTCCTTGTCTGTATCCTGTCTTTGTCGAAATACAAGTGTGTGTTCTCTCCACCAATTAATCTCTCTTTTATAACTTTAGGTAAAGCAAAAACCCTAATTTCACTTTCACTTTAACTAGTGGTTCACTAAAGTTAATTTAGATCACTTAAATTTATTTTTGAAAGTAAACTTAGGAAAAGTAAATTAAATACATCTGGTTTCCTATTTTAAGTCTTCTGCATGCAAGAACACATGCATGCAGGAAGACCTTCCTTGTTGCTACTAGTTTAACACTCCCTCTCAACGAGGAAGGGATTTGATAGCAACCCCAACTTATCCTTGAACTTCACAAAACTCTGTCTGCAAAGTGCCTTGGCGAAAATGTCCGCCACCTGCTCATCTATCTATATGTACTCCAACTGAATGGTTCCACTCTAAACACAATCTCTCAAGAAGTGGTATTTGATGTCTATGTGTTTGCTCTGGTCATGGAACACTTGATTCTCAGATAGCCTGATGCCACTCTGATTGTCACAGTGAACTACTGTAGCCTCTAGTTCACACTCGAACAACCCTGCAAGTAATTTCCTCAGCCACATACCCTCACAAGCAGTGATGCTGGCTGCCATGTACTCAGCCTCTGTCGAGCTCAATGCAACTAACTTCTGCTTCCTATTGAACCAAGAGACAACCCCTGATCCAATGCTGAAACAACAACCTGAAGTACTCTTCCGGTCCTCTACACATCCTGCCTAGTCAGCATCTATGAAACCTGCTAACTGTACACTCCCCCTGCGCTCATAAACCAATCCATATTCTATTATACCTCTGATGTAGCGAAGTATGTGCTTCGTAGCCGTCCAATGCACTCTCCGAGGGTCCACCATGAACTGACTCAAAGAGTTGACTGCAAAGCTGATGTCTGGTCGAGTGTTGACTAGATACATAAGTGATCCGATAAGTTGACGATACAAGGTAGGATCAAATCCGTCTAATCCTGATGCATTAATCTTCCTCCAGTTGGAAACTAGAGGGATGGCCATAGGCTTGCAGTCCTCCATCCTGAATCTCTTCAGGATCTCTATCGCATACTTCCCCTGTCCGATGAAGAAGCATCCATCTCTCTGCCAAACCTCCAAGCCCAAAATGTAATGCATCAACCCAAGGTATTTCATCTCAAACACTACTGCAAGGTTGAACTTACATTCTCCAATCAACCTCTCATCTCCTGTCAAAAAGAGATCATCCACATATAAGACCAGTATGAGAGGCACCTCACCTGTCAAGAAGTACAGGTTGTGGTCAACCTCACTCCGCTAAAATCCCATCTCCCGTAGATAGCTGTCAATCCTCGAGTACCATGCTCGAGGTGCCTGCTTAAGCCCGTAAAGAGCTCGATGCAGTCTACATACATGCCTCTCCCTGTTCTCCACATCAAACCCCTCTGGCTGCTCAATATATACCTCCTCTTCTATAACTCCGTTGAGGAAGGCAATCTTGACATCCATCTGATGGACACGCCAACCCATCTCAGCTGCTAGTGAGATAATGGTCCGAATGGAAGAATACCTGGCAACAGGGGCGAAGGTCTCCTCATAATCAATACCCTCCTTCTATGAAAACCCCTTTGCCACGAAGCGCACCTTGTACTTCTCCACGCTTCCATCTACTGCATGCTTCACCTTGTAGATCCATCTAGATCCCACCACCCTTTTCCCTTGTGGCCTTGGCACAACCTCCCATACCTGGTTTTTCATAATGGAGTCATACTCCTCAACCATGGCTTCCTACCACACCTCATGTTGTGCAGCCTCCCCGAAGCTGGAAGGCTCAAAGTTAATCAACTCTATCATCAGTGCCATATAACTAAGCCTCTTTGGTGGTACACTCCGTCTAAAAGATGTCTGTGGAGAATCTACCTGCCTGGAATCCTGCACTATGGATCTAAACCACTTAGGCCTTAGCCTAGTGTCAACCTACTGCGGCTGCTGGATATCCATCTCCTACTGTAGCTCATCCTTCAAGTCAATGACTGAAGGATCCTGTCCACCTAACTCCCTCTGACCATTAGAACATGTGCTCTATGTCTGTACCTGTTCCTGTACATCTGGCTCCTCCAACTTGACTCCCGACTCCTATGTTGGCTGTTGTTCTACCGGTAAGTCCAGAGATCTCCGCAAGGCCCTGTCCTCATCGAACTGGACATCCCTGCTCACAATGATCCTAGAAAGAATGTAAACTCTATATGCCTTCGAAATCTCGTTGTAACCAACAAGTAACCCCTTCTCTACAGAAGGGTCCAGCTTCTTCCTATTGTCAGCATGAACATGACAATAGCAAACATTGCTGAATATGCAAATGTGACTCACATCTGGCCTAGTGCCTGTGAAGACCTCCTCTGGTGTCTTCCTCCCCAAGGCTGTGTGGGGACACCTGTTCTGAATGTATACTGCAGTCCTATATGCCTCGACCTAGAGGAATTCTGGTCATCCCTGATCAAATAGCATGGCCTTGGCTGCTCCAACCATAGTCCTATTCTTCCACTTTGCAACTCCATTCTGCTGTGGGGTATGGGGCACAGTGTGCTCCTTCTTCATCCCCTCAGCCGAACAATACTCCATGAACTCATTGGAAGTGTACTCACCCCTGTTGTCTGTCCTCAACACTCAAATCTTCTTTCCTGTTTGGTTCTCCACAAGAGTCTTGAACTCTCGGAACCTCTCAAAGACCTCTGACTTGGCCTTTAAGAAATAGATCCAGTTTTTCTTGGAATAGTCATCAATGAAGGTTACACAGTAATTGTAACTACTGAACGAATGGACACCCATAGGTCCGCATACATCTGAATGCACCAAGTCCAAGGGCTCCTTAGACTTGTGCTCACTGTGTGGGAAAGGCTTCCTGATGTTCTTCCCCAAAGCACAACCCTTGCAATGGTTATGCTTTTACTCCTGTACCTGAGGAACTCTAATGACTGCCTATCTCAAATGCTTCAGTGCTCCATGGTGTAAGTGTGCCATCCTCCTATGCCACAACTCACCCTGACTATTGTTGTTGCTGCTGACTAGAGCCTTTGCAGGCTCAAAGTGTAATCTGTACACTTTCCCGCTCCTTCTACCAATCACCCGATCCAAGCTCCTTTTTGAACCCTTGGGCCAGATATACACTCTATGGTCACGGAACTTCACCTAATATCCCTTGTCCTCCAGAGTGGAGACTGATATAAGGTTCTTGGTCAGTCCTGGAACATATAACACATTAGCAAAACTGAGGGGTTTGCCAGACTCCCTCTCAAAAGAAACAGTGCCAACTCCCTGCGCCTGATACCGTGCATCATCACCCAGCTCAACGTGGATCCCTGTTCCACCCTCCTACAATTCTTTGAAGAATCTCTTCTGTCTAGTCATGTGACTAGATGCTCCACTGTCAATGTACCATATGTTGCTCCCTATGGTGCTTGCCATGACAGCTATCAAACAAAACTCCTCATCGAAGTTCCTGCTGAACTCATCCATCTCTGCAAATTCGACCATCTAAGTGTTACTCTTCTTCTTCCTGTCTGGGCACTGGGAGGCAAAGTGTCCCTGTTTGTGGCAGATAAAACACTTGACCTTTGACACGTCAAGATTCTTCTTACCATCCTTCTTCCTCTTTGCCTTCCCCTTGCTCTTCCCTGTAAGGGCTAGAGCCTCCTCATCCACAATCTGTGGGGCACTGCTGGATGAGCCTAATCCTTGACCCATGCAGGTCTCCTCCTGCACAAAGTCATCCCATAGTCTCTGCCAATTAGGGAGTTTCTCCCTAGCCACAACAACTTTCAAAAAGGTGTCCCATGGCTTAGAGAAGCCATTGAGGGTTATCCGAACTAGATCCTCATCCACTGTCTTAGAGCCAACAACTCCAAGCTCATCCCTGATCTATGTGAGCCTCATGAGATAAGGCACCACTCCTTCTCCCTTGGCCATCTTGGTGATGCGCATCCTCTCTTGTAACACCATCTTTCAGTTCTCGTTCTTGCTTTGGTACAGACTCTCCAAAGCCGTCCACATCTCTGCTGCGGTCTTCTTACTAGAAAGGTGAGGGACTATATGGTCCTTCACTCCATCCATAATAATCAGCATGGCTCTGGAATCAATCTTCTTCCAAGCTGCTAAATCTGTCGGATCTGTGGGTGCAACCTTCGTGGAGTCAATGTGCTCCTCTGCATCACTGACATCCATGATCCTTGTGATCCTTTCTTTCCATGTAGGAAAGTTATGAGCACCCTAGATTCTATCCTCAACTCTCAACTGCATGGCCATAGTGAAGTGTACCTGTCAAACCCTAGATCTGGAAGTCTAGGTTTGTGTCTTCCTATAGATCTACCCTTGACCTATCACTGCTGCTGCAAATCTCTCAGCTTTAGCTCACCAAAGCTCTGATACCATGTAAATTTTCCTTTAATATTCAACTAGGGCTAAACAGTGCATGCAAAATATCAACTGATAACCACACATGAATATCTTTTACAGTATGCAACAGAATATAAAACTGAGAAATAAATCACAACAACACATCACAATATTGACACTATTATTTTGGGTATGGAAACCCCCGAAAAAACCCAAGATGGGAAAACCGGTGCAACAGTCAGATATAGATTTTATTATGAGAAAATATGGAACTTTTACAATCACTGCAAATTCACCCAAACTTGGCAAATGCAGTACCCGGCAGAATCACTAGGCAAATCCCAGCTAAACCTCAACACCCTCCTGTGTGAGTGTACGGCCCAACTGTACAAAGCTTGATGATCCTACTGCTCGCTCCTCCGTCTTCTCGGCTAAATCCTCTGTCTGACTTTATCTCCTTGTCTGTATCCCGTCTTTGTCGGAATACAAGTGTGTGTTCTCTCCACCAATTGATCTCTCTTTTATAACTTTAGGTAAAGCGAAAACCCTAATTTCACTTTCACTTTAACTAGTGGTAAAGCAAAAACCCTAATTTCACTTTCACTTTAACTAGTGGTTCACTAAAGTTAATTTAGATCACTTTAATTTATTTTCCAAAGTAAACTTAGGAAAAGTAAATTAAATAAAATTGGTTTCCTATTTTAAGTCTTCTGCATGCAAGAACACATGCATGCAGGAAGACCTTCCTTGTTGCTACTAGTTTAACAGATAGACCTCAACCCTGCCATAATCACAAAGTGTCACCCACATTTTGGCATCTTTCTCGTCCAACTTGAAGAAAGCTAATTTGTTTGGAGTCATGTGTCTTGAGGATCCACTGTCAACACACCACCCAACACCTAAAACTATGTTCTTGGAAAGACATGTCACCATGGGAAAGGTTGGATCAAGCCTAGCAATTAATTTGTCCATTCCTAAAGATATAGTGCTTCCTGCAAATTGTTTCTACTTTTGCTTACCCTTCCCTTGCTTCCTCTTACGACACTAAGAAGCATAATGGTCGTGCTTGCCGCAATTGAAGCATTTGATATGGCTCAAATCCTTCTTCTACCAGTTAGAATACTTTGAGTCTTCTCTCTTCTTCTGACCTTTACTTTGAAACTTCTTTTTTTCCTCCCTTCCTCCCCTTCCCTGTGAAGGCTAGGTCTATAACATCATCATAACTAGTAGAGATATGTTGTAGTTTCATCCCCTCTCCAACAAAAGCACCCCAAAACTACTCGAAGTCAAGTAACTTCTCTCAACCAAAGATACTTCAAGCCAGGGTTGCCGAAGCGTCCCCCCCCCCCC
>LPNX010184152.1:22227-36741 GCA_001517045.1 Pseudotsuga menziesii
AGCAAAGTTGTGCCACGGTGAACTAAAGCCATTATAAGAAATCAAACTAGCTCATTATCTTCAACTATGTCCCCAACTGCTGCAATCTTATCTTTCAACTCTAATATCTTCATGAGATAGCTTGTCACTATATCTGTCTTGCTTATGCGGGTAGCGCTAAGCTTGTTCTTTAAGAGCATCTTCCTAGATACATTCACAGTTTGGTACAAGTTTCCCAAGGCATCATATATCTCTTCAACAGCCTTCTTCCCAGCAATATGAAGGATCAAGTGATGCTTCACTGAATCCAAAAATATTCACTTCACTACCATTGCCTTCTTGTTGTGTTCTACCAGATCTTTTGGATTTGTAGGTGGCACAACCACTTTATCCACAAGGTACCACAAATCTCTCATTTCCAAGAGGTTCTACAATATCAACTTCCATGGCACAAAGTTGGAGGCTCCCTCCAACAAGTGACTCTCTCATATACTAGGAGTTGCCATTGTTACAACTTCTTCAACCAAGCTACACTTCGAAATCACTAAAACAACAAGGTATTCTCAACCCACAACCCTGATCAGGTCCACATGCCAATCACTGGCACAATTCTTCAATCACTAAAGCTTGGACATATTCCCCACTGAAACCCTCCCTCCGACAGATTTCTACCTAGATAACTTGCCTCTCCATACACAGAATTTGGAAGATTTCAAAAACTGTGCTTTGATACCATGTTAGATTTTCTAAAATCATGGTGAGCAGATTTTGCACTAAAAGAATTCATAACCTACTAGATAATTGAACCTTAAAATCCACTCAAAACTGTTGTCCTAATAATGCTAAAATCTGCTAGCGCATACTGCAAAAAAAATATAACTAAAACTCACAGGCCTGTTTTAAATCACATCACTGTCATTAAGCAAGAAAAGTGAAAACAGAATACAGTGTACTTGCTTTATCACTGTTAAAAGCAAAACAGAAACTCAGTAGATGGACTGTCAAAACTTGTTACTGGTATATCATTATTTCTGAACTAACATCTTTTAAAGGCAAAACACATCAAGTTAATTCACTGGTTGTTATTGAACTGAATGAATAAACCTATACCCCTGCTTTCTCCATTATAGACTAGGAGGAAGAGTAGGTACAGCGAATCTGGACACATGCACAACAACACATCAACTGGAGATTATCTCTTCAAGAGAACTGTGCCCGTATCTGCTTGCATGTGCCTATTGAACTTAGACTTAAGCTAGTCGATAAACTAAAACTAACACATGTAACTACATGCACCCTCTTTTACTTAACTTAGAAACGACATGCAATCTCTTAGAACTGGAATCTAAGGAAAATCTTATCCTATCCTATCTATAGCTAGCACATGCATGCATGCATGCATGTGCCTTCAATGATGGAAGCCTAGATATAGCGATGTACCCTCTAACCTTCTTTAATGCTCCACCCTCATCTACAAATCATCATACAGCATGGAAATCAATGTTGTACGGATCTTCTGTGTGTGATGCTGCTGTAATAGAAAAGCACTCAGATCAGCCACACGTGTGCACAGTGCTTTAGAAGACTATCTGAGGTACACTCCCTAACACTAGTAGTCTACATTTTGAAGAAGGATTATAGAGTAAGGATAGATTTGCAGTTTTGTTAAAGATCATTAGTTATTAGGAACAGAAGCAAATGCGTATTTAAGCTTAGACATGCACATAAACTTTTGGCTCTTCTAGCATGGGTGGGAAGAGGAAGCAAAGCCTTGTACAGTACTTGATGTTCTTTTCCATAAATTTTGCATATTAAACTCTATTTTTCCAACAAAAAATTGGGACTTCATTAAAAAAAAAAGCCAGAATCCTTGATGTTCTCTCTGAGGGGCAATTCACTTGAAATATTTTTTTATCAAGAGCTCCCTCCATAGCAAAGAGACTAGATAGATTCACAAGTGAACCTGCAGTCAAGGATCATATAGATGTTGACTAAAAAAAATCCATCCAAGGATCAGGTCAAACTACTGGCCAATCAGTTTAGTCTTTACTTTCGCATGTACCCCAAGAAACAACTCCTTGAAGTTTAAACCTAGTGGCTTGGTTGAATAAAAATTTCTGTCTTATCCATAATTGGTTGGAAGCTTGACTGCATAATATTAATGATACCAGAAGTGCACTTAGCCAATTGTTTTCAAGTAAAAGGAGACTCTGGAAAGTTGGAAACCAAGATCGAAGATTTACAGAGCCAAGTTAATGTGGACTTTAGATTCTTGCCTCTGTAAATCTTTTTTATCTTCCATCTTAAGGATACATGGACATATATTTTGTCCGCCAAGCCAATAATCTCAACCCAAAGCATCAATAGATAATCAAAGCTCTGAGGTAATCAAGACTCAAAACAGTAGTACTAGAAGCTTATTATTTCAAAACAATAATCCCAAAGGAAAGGCGACGGGGGAATGATCATTTTGGTGGGAATCATTCCAATTTCGTAGGTAGTGGATGCGGATGGTGCAACATCCCCCATCATGGGTGTACACTGTGGTGGACACAGTGGAGGGAGAATTCTTGGTAAATACTACCAGGTGAACATATGTTTTATCGGATATGAATAGGGTAGACAAGGAAGTCCCTTTAATGGATGGTGCCACAAAGGGTGACTGTAACAGTAGGCTGAGGGGCATATTGCACCGACTCAATGATGCATCCTCCAATGTAGTGCAGATGGGGCGTAATAGGCACAATCCGGACTCAATTTTGAACTCTGCAGACTTGTGTGCAGCAGTCTTCAACTAATAGATTAGAATATAAATATGCTAACAAACATAAATGAAATATGATCACTCAAACATCATAACCAAACTACATCGGCATAAAGGGATTGACGACTCATTCACCTATGAGTTCACTGTCATGCGTGCTCCACTTTGCACTCTTCCTCCTGTCATGCACTTGGATTACACAACATACTATCTCGTCCTTCGCTTTATCCTCTGTCAGATGAAGGGCTTCCAATTGCATGAGCAACGTGACTATGGGTAACAAGATAGAAGTATAAAAAGCTTGAGCAGTCGAGGGTGACCCTCCGGTAGAATCTTACCAAGTCAAGAAGGCCTTTATTAGAACTTAAGCAAGATGTCCTGTGATGATTGCCAGAGAATGAAGCCAGTAATGTGGGATAGAAAAACAAGAGGTCGTGGCTTCCTATTATTGGCCTCAGAGCAAGGGTGGTGGGTCGCTAATCTAATGGAAGCTACCCAAGTATAGTGGCTTCGGTACCCTTATCTGGCGGTGACTTTAGGAATTCGGTGATCACCAACAACGAATAGGAAAGTAGCAAAATAAGAAGGAAAAATTTTGTGATTGTGATAAACAGGTTTCAATCGAGACATATATGAGGGGTATTGTATGTTTACCCTATTCATTGTCTTACAAACAAAAAGGCTTTATACCTCATTTTAATCTTTCTTTGACTATAATCTAACTTTATGCTAACTCTACAACGAACAAATTTACTAAAATAAGTTTAAATTGGAAAGATAAGCAAACCACTCACCATCTTCATTTAGGATTTTGAATAGTTGATCTTTAGTAGGAATGGAATACAACCCTGCAGCCACAGCCTTCCTAACAGCCCAGCCTTGTGATGAAGCAAGCACTCGTGCAAACGCTGTTGAAGCTGGCTCTTTCAAAGAGTTTCCTCTACAACAATACAAATCCAAATCTTAGATATGACAAACGCATACGTTAGATAATAGTCAATTAAAAGTCCGTTCTGAGCAAGAATGTCATGGAGGGAAAACGATAATTTGAAAACATTGTACTTATATGAAAGCAAAAAGTATGAAAAACCAACAAACTTCCAAAACAGGAACATTGACCGAAGAGAAAAATGCATATTTTACAAAAGAACATACTCTGTCGAAAGAATTTCTTCAAACAACACCTTGACCATCTCCATCCCCTGCTTAACTCTTAACAAATTACGTGACCGACTTCCTGCCTTCCTTACAGAATTTCTTTTTACATCATGATCCAGCAATGTGGGCAATGTATGGAAGGATTTTGATGCTTCCATTAAATCCCTAACCTGCATTTATTTCATCTTGGTCATTTTCCTCAAATTATAAGAGGCAGATATACAACATTATCCATTCTGAGAAAATAAAACCCAACTTTTGCATGTTTCAAATAAAACAAGCCAGGAGAACAACTGTTTGTACTGTATGTGTCTATATAAGCCAAGATCATTCCGATATCAAGAATAAATTTAAATTCAGAAAATTCAGATTTCAGAAATATGTAAACCCCATCCTGCCTAGTAAAAATATAGCAAGTAATTCAATTAGATAATCATGGAAGGGATTTCCAGTCCCAACCTTGCCTACAAAACAGTGTTGTACAGGGACGCGTCCCGCAGGGTCGGGGATGTGTTTCAGTGTTTCTTGCATCCCGGGACGGAAAAACTCTAGGCGAAACGTTTTGGGACGTCTCACTTTGGGCAAAACTCAGTGAAACGCATGGCGAAACGTTTCGGTCTGCGGCGAACCTTCTGGGCATCCCGCATGAAACTCTGAAACTTCTCAGTGTCTCGGACAAAACTCCGAAATTTCTCGACGTCTCGGACGTAACTCTGAAACTCCGTCAAACCGTTTGGGTGTCTAGTATGAAACTCCGAAACTTCCGTAAACTTCCAAATCATAATGAATTGTATAATGTGTTTGCATTATTAATTTATTAGATTATGATTTACATTGCATGATTGCACAATAATGAATGTAGTATTTAGCAATTTGTTAATTTGCATGGGATGAATTGTTATTGCTGGGAATTATATTTTTCATATTTTTTTTATATTTTTAAAAAATTTTGACCCGATGTCCCCCATTCCCTCGAATTTCCCTAAATTTTAGGGGTGGTCTCCATGCGTCCCAAATGTGTGTCTTCCCGTTCCCACATCCCACCGTCCCAAAACTTTGGGGCAACATTGCTACAAAGTAGGTACTGATTCCTGACATTATTATTTGCACAGGAGCATCTTGTTACTAAAAAGGCTTGATCCATTTGCACTGCTGATAAAACATTAGCCCTTTTCGCAGAGATTTATAGAACATTAGCCCTTTTCATACAGATTTATAGAATACTTAGTGTTTAATGACTTCAATTCCCTTGCCTGACGATGCAAACTGAACATACAGTAACAAAAGATTGTGAGACTGAAACTTAGACACACCCTCCCTTTTAATTTCTATACAAGTGACCCTGACAAGTAAGTGACACTGAAACTTAGACACACCCTCCCTTTTAATTTCTATACAAGTGACCCTGACAAGTAAGTGACAGTGACAAGCCTCAAGGAGAATATGAATGGGCTTGGGACTTGGGTCCCTAAGGTGGGTGGGCTTGGATCCATAATATGTGTATGCTAATTATGACCTCCCACTGTTATGTGTATGTTAATTATGACCTCCCAGAGTTATAAGTTAAACCTCTAAACTGTGAGAACATTCCATGGAATGGAAGGTGGAGTTATAAGTTAAACCTCTAAACTGTGAGAACATTCCATGGAATAGAAGGTGGTCAAGGTATAGGGATGAACTCCATTTCATTTGAACCTTAACACATCTCGTAGAAACAGAAGCTGCTCAAAATATCAAAGGTGAAGTTCATTTGATTTGAAGCTTAACAAGGATTTGAATTGAGTCTAAATTGTCTATCAACGAAAAATGAAATAGAAGCTGGTCAAAAATATCAAGAGTGAAGTCCATTTAATTTGAAGCTTAACACAGATGTGAAACTCCTCACTCCCCACCACTATTGCCAAGCCCATTGGATGTCACACCCACCCATTTTACTCAAAAGAAATCGGAGAGGAATTATTTAAAGTGTCTATCAACTAAAAATACATTTATTACGACCAAAAGTGGAATCAGGAAAAGGGTACTTTTGCACCAAACCCAAACCTCGAGGATCAAAGGAACCGGCATATGTATTGAACTCTGCAAAAGAAAAAATTATCTTTTCACAATGGGAAAATATGGTACATGCCTGCATGTGGAAATATTTTCTTACAGGTAAAGGATCCACAAGCAAGAATTTACTTGCATGTACTAGTATGTGCTTGGATGTCAAGCTCGTTAGCTATGGCTTGACTGCAATTATAATTAAATATGATGAAGGTAAAGGAAGGTAAAGGAACCATAGTTAAGATGGTGGTCTACTGGCCTACTTGTATTCATTACTGAATTTTGACAAGCACAGAAAAACTACCTTCATGAGAGGGAGGCAGTTTGCATACAGTAAAATTGCAGCAAAAAAACATCCCTTAACGTGTCTCTAGTAGATTCTTTATAAATAATGTCATTATCGCCTGCAATACCCAATAGCCATGAAGGTTCAGACAGACAGCAATTGTCATTCTACAAGACCCTCTTATGCATGAGAATGAGACTAGAGAATCCTTCGCTACAAGTATTGGCTCTATCATATATAATATATATTGAATATTCAGTTTGGACTGATAACCATTGACAATATTACTAGCAAGAGAAATGAAACATATGATTGCTTCATATTTTAACCTTTTGAGACAAGTAATAAGAGGCCACAAATTCAGGACAAGTGATGCAGGCAGATTATTGAATCTCTATAACGATGTACTTCCTCTCTAACTTTCACCAAGGGTGATTCTCTATGGCCGAAAACTAATAGTATTATTACGACTGTCACTGTTTACAATTATAAAATATGGTTGATCTTTACAATAATCCTTTGGCGAGTACATGGTAGACGGATTGTTCCAAAGAAGCATGGTGTTATAGTTCAATGCATTGGCACTTCAGAAATAATGACAACTAAACAAAGCACAAAGGAATCACACAGTGAGATTGTTTGATATTTTATCTATCGTTACAATAAAAGGGAAAATCTTAGCACAAAGGACTCCCATAGTGAGATTGGTCATATTTTCTCTATTATTAGAATAAAAGGGACAATCTTTCTCTTTCGTGACATGAAAATCAGTAAACTTAAAAATCGTGAGCATATTTTGATAGTGTAGCCCAGGACGAGCAAATTTTGGTGGTGTAAGGGCCTTTATAAATATGAGATTTAACCTCACTTATTGTTCTAACTTTTCATCATGACGACAGAGACAAAATATTAAAAAAAAGTGCTGAGATTACAGAGTATGGTGTCCTCGTGTTTATCTCAATCGATATGAAAAAGGAGAAAATGTAAAAAAACATAAGTACCAATCAAGAATAAAATGACCCTAGATCAGACATAAAATAACTGCTTGGTGTGCATATAAAAGAGGGTCAGTTGTAGTTTGTCCCAATATTACAGAGGACTGAATAATCTTTATTACAGAGGAATGAACAATCTTTACAAAGACTAAGATGCATGGCATTCTGACAGAAGCTTAAGCTATATATATTACCATTGTAATTCTATGAATCTATGCATATTTTTCTTTATAATTTCATTATGATAATTGTAAAAATATTATTAATATTTTAAAGATTTTTTCATCATTAAAGGTGGATGAAATCCATTTACATAATTAAGTGTTTAATTAAGTGTTTAGGGTTTAGGCCCTATAGAATAATGTTTTCTTGTAATAGCATCCACCTCCACCTTCATTCGAGGTTGTCTTGATATCTCTTGTGTTTGGGTGTCATGATTTGGTGGCCGTCCTTATTCATGACTTGTGATCGTTCATCCATTAGATAGTCCCAAAACAGGTCCTATTTACATGATAGGACATAATATTAACTATAATCTTATTAATAATGGCATATACATTAATACAAATCTTACTAATCCAGTGGCATTATGGCATATCCATTAATACTCTCTTTCTGTAATGCCCACGACACTATGTAAGGATGATAGGTTGGTGCATAAAAAATTGAAATAGATTTCTAATATGTGACAACTCCAATTCAGTATTCTATATGCTACACAGATATAGTGTGTCTCAGAAAGAAACTTAAAACGACTTATTTAAAACGTCATAAGTCTGCTAAATTTAGTTGGTAATGGAGAATGGATTTTCATTAGTTTAAACTCAATTTAATTTCTCCTTGATCTTTCAAAAAGATGAAACTCAATTTAAGTTAAAAAATTACATTAGCTGCACCTCTGGATTACATTAATTGCATCCAGGGATCTAAGATATAAGTTTACAAAATTATATATATTGAACGTAGGGATGACAGTAATTGCACTAAGGGAAGCAAGGGGATCTGCAGCCTAGGAAGAGATGACCTGTGTGGTAAAGTGTTTTTATGAATTATTTTGTGTGTGGCTTAGTGTTTTTATAGTTAGGATGAAAGGAGATATTGGAGAAAACATATATATATATATATATATATGATTAGAGTGTAACATTGTTTTATAAGATTTCAAAATTAATAACAATTAATTAATTTGATGTCTATATAACAAGCATAGATGAAGCACCTAGAGGGATCATATTTCTTGGAGGGTAAATTTATTTTTATTTTAATTCTTTTACATATTAAGAAAAAAATCACATCAAGAAATCTAAGGGCTTGAAATATATCTAGGTTTAAGATGAAATCAATATAATTAATTTTTTTATTTAAGCCAACAGCTTTCAGTTAGCGAGGTGCTTACAACCCAGTATGGGGGAGATGTGTAACAATCCAGTATGGGGAAGATGTGTAACATTACATGTAACGAACTAACCTTAATGGGCACGACATGTTACATGAGCTTACACAACATAAAGCATCTTGCTACTCTCGTGCAAAAAATGGATATAGCATCATTGTTGTTAAGACGTCACTGATAATTCAAGTCAATATGCAAATTCCTAATTGTGTTGGAGTTAGATATACTAACTGTATAGACCCTGAATTTGTTGGAGCTAGATGTAATAAATATATATAGATCCATAATAAAAAGTGTCCTGCTTTTGTTGGAGTTGAATATATTAAGGATATAGATCCATAAAAGAATGGAAAAAAATTAGATCCATAATAAAAATGTCCTAGTTTTGTTGGAGTTTAATATATTAAGGATATAGATTCATAAAAAAAAATGAAAAAAATGCCCCAAACATAAGGAAGAGTAATTTTTGGGAAAAAAAAGACATAATATTGTTATATGAACCAAAAAGTTGTATAAATTTAAGTAAAAACCACTGCCTTTAGAATAACCATTACTCACAATATGAATACCCAAACTTCACCTATAATTTTCCTGTATGAAATTTAAGTAAAAACCGCTGCCTTGAGAATAACCATTACTCACAATATGAATACCCAAGCTTCACCTATAATTTTCCTGTTATGCATTAGCAAAGCAATACCACCGTCCACGTACCAAAAAAATTGTATGATAAGTATTTTCAAGGAAAAAGATAAAAAGTAGAGGCCATAAATATTGTTGAATGAAAGCAAAAGTTTGTATTCCACTATAATTTTATGTTAAGACACATGGCATTGACAAAACAATACCGCAAAAGTTTGTATGCTACCATTGATTTTCTGTTAAGACACTTGGCATTGACAAAGCAATACCACCTAATTTAATAACTCCAAACATCTTTATGCTCACAATATGTATCCCCTTAAGCGCCTTCATAAAATTGGTTTAATAAAGTGGATTTACACCCTTAAAGAACAAAGCATATTGAAGGAATAATAGGCTATATGCTACTGAAAAATAATGTTGGAAGTCACCTTAGCAGCATAGTCCACCTCTGCAAACCTGAAGGCGATTCCCAAGGAACCAAACAGTATAGAAAGCAACGAAGCAGCTTCCGAGAACTGGGCCACTCCCAAATCATCGTTGCCGGCCATGAGAATGGCCGTTAATTTTTCAAAAGCTTCTCCAATCACACGCAGGGGCTTCCCTACCTCGTTTATGGCTTGGGCTACTGTCATGTTTGCTCCCACAGACTCTTCAAACGCACTGCACACTATTCCCAAACAGATTAATGGCGAGAGCAGTGTGCAAGCGGAGAGCCTAGAAGTGAACGTGAAGAGAGGTGGCGTAATAATGATAATGTAGTTGCTCTGGATATTCCAAGTGAACAGTTTTACTTTAAAGTAATGGTCGGCAATTCTCTTTTCTCTTTATTCTCGGTGTGACTTTGTCGATTTGGATCTCTTTATTCACCTTACACTGGCTTTGTCCACTTGCCATCCAAACCATCCAATTTTTAAGTGAAAGAATAAGGGATGATTCTTCTTTTTGGTTGGCTTGGATTATTCGTTCCTAGGAGAATTGTTTTAAATAACAAATTATGAAATCATACGCAAACAAGATGAGTGTACACCTCGTCGATAATAGGGACAAGTTTATATGGTAGGTTGTAGAGATAATTAATTATACATTAGTTAAAAGACAAGTAAGGTTTATGTGTAAGTTTAAAAAATAATGCTCAAAGGCTTTATGAAATGGTTATATATTATATTGAATTTTTGAATGTATTTGAGTCAAAATCTCCATGATTTAATTGTAAATGTTTTTAGGTTAAAATATAAATTAAAAGAGAATTAATGCTTTAAAAAAACAATCAAGATTTGTTTGGAAAAAAAAAACAACCAAGACAGTTTAATCAAATATTCTATAGAATTCTTATATAGTTTTATCAAATATTCTATGGAATTCTTATATAATGGACTCAATTTTGAATGTTTCAAACAAAATATAAGTTTATATTTAAGTCTTAAGAATTCCTATGCGTAGTTTCTCAAACCATCACAAGAGAATATTTATTGGACGGAGGAGATGTGTTCATTTTTTAGCATAAGTTTATAGTTACTTCTTAAGAATTCTTATGCATAGTTTCTCAAACCCCTCACAAAAGAATATTTATTCAACGAAGAAGATGTGTTCACTTTTTTAGGATGGGTGCATTAGTGATGGTCCATGGGCAAGAATATTTATTCAACGAAGAAGCTGTGTTCACTTTTTTAGGATGAGCGCATTAGTGATGGTCCATGGGCAAAAGTCAAGTAAGTGTTACTTGACATAACATTATGCCTTGAGGTTCAAGGAATATGTATGGACCCTAAAGCCATCACATATGCCATGAATAAGAAATATTTGGCTTGGGAGTTTTATGTGCTAGTCATTTAATGATTGGTACACTAGGGATGGTTCCAATGGATATGGGAATGATATGGGATCAAAGGCCAAGGTATTAAACAACAAAATTTGTCTCTAAGGTTCACACGCCATGTGTGGAGACTTGGGCCATCACACAAGCACCCACATAGGGAACCTTTGACATGTGACTAAGATGTTGAGGGCATTGATGTTTAGCATGTGAGGGATGGTTCTCAAATAAAATTCATTAATATAGGTTAAAAGATAGATTATAGTTAGGCCATGAGATTTTCCTTCGTGTCCAATGCCATAGGCCCTATGGCATTGCATCAAAGGATGGCTTTAATGGCCCAACTCATGGTTGAGGGTCAAAATGTAAAGTCTTAGGATGTGATGTTTGTTTCTAGGGATTATGGATCATGTTATGTCATGTCCAAAAACTAGGTTTTTAGACCTTTGTATTTGCCTCTGAGTTCATCAAACATATGTAAAGCTTTGAAACACCACTTAAGCTTGATTTCAATTCTTAGTGATAGAAAGGAAGTGATTGATGACCTGAGAAGTTATTTATAGCTAAAAACCATAAACTTTACATCAAACTAATCAAATAATTAAAATTAAAAAATTATACTAAAACATTTAATTATAAAACTTTTGGACCAAGTATGGGGTCCTAAACCACCACATGAATGTTCCACCAGAAATCATTAGAATTTTACATACCAAAGTGGAAAGGCTAATAACATAATGGATTTTTAATCACAACAAACTTATTGAAGTTTAGGGATTTTTTTTTAAGATTTAAAAGGCTCAAGTGATCTAAAAACAATTTGTGTAATGAAGCAAGGACAATTGCAATCTAGAAAATATGAATAACCATGTTTTTTTTTTAAATGTGAGATGATTGTGTTTTAGATGATAGTATTAAAACAATATACCGAGTTAATAATGTTTTTTTAGCTTAAATTATATATATTTAATTTTGTTTAATATTTTGAATCATTTCAATACTCAATATTATGATTAAAGAAACAATGTTATAATAAAGTTATGAAATGAAGAAAATGATTATAAAAATAATTGTTTTTAAATGATGTTGTTTTCCTTTTGACTTTCAATTAAAGGTTTATTAATATTGTTATTATTAAATTAAAGTTAGGAAGTATACTTATAATAATTAAATTATATTAATGTTGTTAATAAAAATAGATTTATTTCTACAATTCTCTTAAGTTTGAAAGGAAGATTATACTTTTTTCAACAATTTTTTTTTGAAAAATTTAAGGGATGTTTCCTAGATATGTGGATGGCATTCTTAGTAAACTTATTAAGGAAGACTAGTGTGTCTCACTTATAAGAATTTGAACCAAGCACTTGCCTACATGGAATTAGCTAAATTCCCAACAACATTGAAGAGAATCAATTGTGCTAGACCCTTCAATTTTGAAAATATTACACCTATATTAAAAGTGATAAAGTTTTTGGAACATCTCAAATTATTATTATTGTGAGGGGATAATTTTATGTATTTAGGGTAAGAGTAAAGGGATGGAAAAATAAATAATAATAAAAATGGATGGTTTTCAACACATTTGAAATTAATTTTATTCACATAAGTAGTTTTATTAGGATATAAAGGGAAATAAAATAAAATTTTAGAATTATTAGCTAATAATTTAATATTAATAAAAATTTAGAGGAAGTTGATTATGAAATTATTACAATTGGGAATATTTTCATCATGTTGTTCTAAATATGGAGTTTTGAATGTATTTTTAATTTGTTAAACGGGGATTAAATTATAAATTTATAAGAATCAAGTTTTAGGCACAAAATGAGAATTATTGGATTTTATTAGGGTAGTGGCCCCAGGTCTACGCTCTTCATTAAAGGATTTGAATGATCAACACTCCTTGAACCATTTCTTCACAAAGATGGTTTAAGGTCAAAGGATAAATTTTTAAGCCATAAAATTTGTCAAATGATAGAGAGTCTTAGGCCATAGGATTTATCTTTGGGACTTATGATGGATCAAGGTTAAAATCCAATGTCTAAGACCATACAATAATTGTTTGAGGTTTATGATCCATCTATAGTGTCTTAGGAACTAAAGATGATATTAAAGGTCATAGACCATGCATAAGGTCCAAAACCACCATACAGACAATGTAGAGAAAATATTTCTCATATATGTATCATATGGGCTGCATTACAAAGTTTTCACCCTTGGGATGGTTATCAAAGCCCTAGACATGGTCTAAGGATAAACACTAGTGTCTTAGGGCATAAATATATACTTTTAGGGCTTATTGACCATGCAGAGGATCCAAAACTACCACACATGCCTTATGATTGGAATCTTTGGCCTACATGTGTCATACATGTTCCATTATTAGGTTATGCACACTCATGGGGACTTAACCATGGTCCAAGGAGGAACACTAACATATAATGGACTTAAAGGTATTCTAAGGGCTCATGGACCATGTATAAGTTCAAAAAACACCACACAAACTCTATAAAGAGAATACGTGGCCTACAAGTGTCAAATGGATGACATTATGAGGTTTTGCATAGTAGAGATGGTTCTCACAGCATTGGACACGATCTAAGGAGAAAAAAATAGTTTGTTAATTCCCAAAATATGCTCTTACGAATGATGACCATGCATATAATCCAAATACATTACATATGTCATATAAAAGGAATATGTGGGCTACATGTGCCATATGTGCATCATTACAAGGTTTTGCATAGTTGGATTGCGTTTGGAGTCCTCATTATGATTCAAGGAGAAATACTAGATCCTTAAGGCCTAAAATATGCTCTAGGGCTCATGGACCATGTATAGGGCCAAAGAAAACTACCACACATGCCTTGCGAAGTGAATATTTGGGATATAGGTGTCATACAAGTGCCATTACAAGGATTTTTGTACCAAGAATTATTCTAGGAGCCATCGACATGATTTCATGAGGAACACCAACATCTTATGAATTCTAAAGAAATTCTTTGAGGTCTCACAAACCTTGTACAAGCTCCAAAACCACTGCACAAACCTTTATAAACGTGATCGTTTGGATATAAGTGGCCATGGGTGCCATTACAAGGTTTTATGCACCATGGATGGTTCATGATGACTTGACATGGTCTAGCAATAAAAACAATGCCTTTGGGCCTAAAAATTCTTTTAGGGCTCATGGACCATGCATAAGATCCAAAACCAACACATAGGATATGGAACATGTATCTTTGATCTACATGCGTCAAATGGATTCCATTATGAGTTTTTGCACGGCAAGGATATTTCTCAAAGTTCTATACATGTTCTAAGGAGGAACATTAACCATTAGAGGAAATTTGGGGTCTAAAATGGGCCTTATAAGAAAAAGTGCCAAAATAAGTTTTTGTGAGTTGGAATTCAAGAACCAATAGAATTTCAATA
>LPNX010184152.1:36920-79128 GCA_001517045.1 Pseudotsuga menziesii
AGTATTTCTTGTTTTTGGGGTAGTGGGGTCCGTCAAAAGTATGCAGTGTGGATACTCGTTGGATGCGGAATCAAATTCCGCATCCAACGAGCTCTCCTGATCGAAATTTGAGTAAAAACACAGGGAGATATGTCGAAAATACGAACACAAAAAGTAGTTTTTTTCTTTCTTCCTCCAAAATTAATTAATATTATTTTATTATTTTAACCATTATTTTATTATTTTAACTATTATTTTATTATTTTCCTTAGGAGGCCCATTTTAGACCCCAAAATTCCTCTAATGATATATTGGCCTAAATTATGCTTTTAGGGATCATGTACCATGTATAAGGTTGAAAATCGCTACATAGGTTCTATAAAGGGAATCTCTAACCTAAATGTGTCACATGGTTCTTATTATGAGGTTTTGCACACTATATATGATTCTAGGGTCCCTTTCAATGGTACAAGGAGAAAGACTAGTGTCTTCAGACCTACACGATGATTTTAGGTTTCATGGACCACATACAAGGTCAAAAACCACTTCTTATAAGAATCCTTTCAACACAACATTTAAGAAACCATACAAGTCTACATCTTAGTAAACACACATCTAAATTCTTAGATATACATGTGGGGAGCCTAACCAACTAATGTGTATTCATTCTTCATGAGTATTTATACAATCATACGCAAGGTTAAGGAAGTTCCACCTACTAACTAACATTTTTTAAGTTTGTTTACAAACATGTATTTACATTCATATTATGCTTATTCTAATGGTATGATGGCATTTACATATTATGTTCTAACAATCCCCTCAACATATCCCCCAACCTCAAGTATTTATTCGTCCCAAAGAATTGTGCAACTACATCCTCGATATGTTCTCTTGATGAAGTATCTCCATTGTGCATCAACTATGCATTCTAGTATCCATAGATAAATCAACCACAACAACCACCAAATTGTATATGAATATAGACATAAATAATGTTTTACAATGACTTGTTACTCTTTAGCCTCTATCTTCAATCAGGGAGGTGGTTTTGTCACTAGGGTTCTCTATAGTTTCTCACTCACAAATACATGATAATTACATCAAGGGGGGTCGAGGCATCTCTCTCTCTCTCCTTTGTAAGTGTGAGTGTCTTAAGTGCACTATGTGTACCTACTATTTATTTATCTTTGGCTTCCTATGTTAGAAACCAAGGAACTTAGCAACACATTTATTAAGGGGTTTACATATTTCATTCACTATTTCACCATCATCTTGTCAATATGTTCTTTGTGTGTGTTGTTTTCGTATGTCGATTTCTTGAATAATTCTTCTTGTATCGATTTAGTGAGAAACTTGTGATCAATAATCTCTACAAGTTTGCATGTTCACTGAATCATGTTGCAATAACTTTCAATCAATGCTCAACTCCAATGTTGTAATCCTCAATCTAAGTGTTCAATGTTTTCATGTGCTCAATAAACCCAGTCGGAATGCTCAATCAAAAATCATTACTTAGTCAAAACTCTATGCTCTATCGAGATTTTGCTCTACTAGGTGAAATATTTTCTTCTACTCATCCAACGAGCTCTCCAATATAACTTCTTATAACTTTTTCTTCTTATAAATATTTTCTTCTAACTTTTTTAAAACTTTGTTTTGGGGTTTTATATTTCTTTAAATGTGATATAAATATTGATTTTCCTTTAAAAAAAATCATATTGGTTTTCCTTTCTTATATTTTTAAATATATTATAATTTAATTATTTATTTAAAATGAATGTGTATATTATTATTTTTTATCTTATATTTTTCCCTCTATTTTGATATATTCACCCTTGCATGGCATATACATGAGTAGACTCTGCATAGTTTCTCTCTAATGGTTTGCAATCTTTAAACATAAAATTTGCAATAAAATTTGAATATTTTATGTACTTTTAGAAAACCAAGTCATTAAATTCAAACTGGTCCAATTCATGGCAAAGTCCGAGTTGACCCTTGGTCGAGTCCGAGTCCAAGTTTTAAAACATTGGACTTCTAACCACAATTCCAATGGGAGTGAATGGAGTTTCACCCATAGAGATTGAATATCCACCCTCCCACACATATGATCAGTTAATGATGACCAATCCGTGAGAGGTGGAATTGCGTTGTCCTAATACTATTTCCCCTTCAAGATAGTCTCCTTATCTTTGCAAACTAGAAAATGAAAGTGATCAATTTTCTAGCCAACAAACGAAATATTGGAGCATAAACCAACTGTTGTCTCCATACCCTCTTTATCCACATGATCATGGACTTCTTAGTAATCGGTGTACCTTGCAATTTCCAACCTATTACCACTCAAATTAGCACCCTTGATGGAAGTCAAATCCCGATGCAATGAGTAGTAAGCATGGGAGAAGCTAACGCCCAACGTCACCAAAACCTAGCTTCTCAACACTTTAGGTCAACTCCTAAGACCAAGGGGGAGGTCCCTAATATTGGCGAATGATATCTACAATCACTCCAACAACACAAATACCCTCCACAAGTAACCTCTCGACTAAGACCAGTTCCCTATAGAGTAAAGACAATGAAGCATAAAATGACACTAGTGAGAGGAAGGAGTTATAACACTTTACTATGAATTTCAAGACAAAAAACTTCAATATCTTATTGTTGTTATGAAATTATAGTAGTGAATAACACTTTAAAAAATGGATGAAAACCAACCAAAACAATGCCACCTTACCACATAATATATACCTTGAGGGTTATGGCAAGTAACATGCCTTAAGAGGGTGAAGGGAAGCCCTAAATCAGATCTGGAAGTGCTTAACCAGATATGATTTAAGCCCTAACCAAACCTCAAATAGATGGTGCACCCACTTAAAACTTTTCAACAAATGTCCAACCCTCCATGGGTCAATCCTAGGCCTTTTTCTTGCTTTTTCATGCCTTCAAAGCTTGCTGATTTGACTAATGTACCTACTGTACCTGCTACCAGATATGGAAAATGCCCTAAATTACACAAAACATGGTATAATTCTTAATCCAACCATAGGAAAGGAATTCCCTTGAGGATCCACCAGAAAACCTACTAGGGAACATTTTTCCAGTGGAGCGCAATTCCAAAATTCACGATATTTTTTAAGATATGCATTTTCTATATTTTTAGAGTTTTTCCAAATATTATATTAGTTTGTAATATCAAAAATTTCATAACAAATTGTAGGGAAAGGGTTAGATCTTAGTCCTTAACCCTAGGGGCAGTAAGAGATGAAGTTAATGTCCCTACTCAATTTGGTTATTCAAGATTTTCCATTTAGGTTGGAGACTAGTAACCCTAGATAGGTCAAAGAAGGATTAGTCGAATTAGGGAAAACAATGAATTCCAGGGCCCATCTATGGAGAGCTCCTTTAAGATGAAAGTCTCGTCAAACAAGATTAATAAGATGCAAGCAAAACCCTAACTTTCCTTGCTTAAGGTGCACAAAAGCAACAATAAACAAGAAAATTAAAAGATCTAGCCACATCCACCAAGAAAAGAACAAGAGAGAGGTCTTAGGTCTTCCCTTATCCTTGAGTCATAAGTCATAGCAACCATTCAATGGATCAACCTTGAGAGGTAAAGAAACCCTAGAAATTCCATCATCCAACCTTCATCACAAGAAAAATATGCCAAACAGAGAGGTGCACATGCCTTGGAAGCTCCAATATACTAAGAGAAAAAGTGAAAAGATTGCACTTGAACCCTTCTCTTGTTACAAAATGAGAGGGAGGCGCTCTTTATTTATATGGAGCAACCTAGCCTCTTTAACTTTAGAGGGTACCTTACTAAAAGATAAAATAACTTAAAATTAGGTTTGTCATCCACAAGCCAAGGACTAAACCACAAAATGACATATAATAGCAATAAAATGATGCAAATGGCTTCAACTGAGTGGGATGTTGAGCTGAAGGAGGATGCCATGCCCCAACTAACCCCAATGATGTAGAATTTCCCTCAACATCCTCCTTTCTAAGAAAGGTAAGGCTTCCTTCAAAGGATGAAGTCATCGTGATGTTGGCACATTGAGACCAAGAGGGGTAATACATCAAAAGGGCTGGTCCAAGTGGGCATAAATGAGGTGTGCTAAAGTAGATATGACAACCCTTACAAGCACAATCACCTTCTAGATAGCATAAACACTTGTGTGGCTAGGAGCCCCTAAGCCATGTGTCCTAATGGGTCCATCCGAAGAAGCACCTGAGCACCCAACCAAGGCACGAATGCCCAACATGATGGGGGACTTCCACCCACCAAGGGATAGTCAACAAAGCCACTAAGCCAATACTCCTACAAATGAAAACCAAGAAAACCTACCATAACCAAACCAAGGGTATTGAGCTCGCTAAACCAATACTTTTATATGAGAAAGCCCAAACTTGCGCTTTTACAATGAAAAAAGACCCCTTCACTTTGGTACATCCTGAAGAGCATTCTGCAGATCTAGAGCGTAACAACAACCAAATCCTTTCCCTGGTATATCTGCACATACTCCATCAGAACGTCTTAACCCATTACAAGTTTCATCCTTTCTGATCTAAGCTTTACATACCTCAACTTTCTTTTCCTCCTTTTTACCAAAACCTCCACTCTAGTAGCAAGTTTAGTAATCTCCACCTCCTTAGATATATTAACCACAACGTCAAGAATTATCTGCTCAATAATATCCTCTTTTTCACCGCCTTTCTTACCAATCTCCTTATACCCCGAGTCCACCACCTCCAACGATATTCGAGAGCCATCATTTATGATCATGGGCTGGCGAAGGACTGGTGCCACCCTACACCTCTCATCATTTTCCATAACCTCCACCTTGACCTGACCACCAATCTTTCCCATCACTGATACAAGACAGATTTGAATCCCTGGCTGTTAGATAATGTTCATGATTTTGACATGATGAAAAGAAAACCTCCCTCTTCCATGATTTGGTTCCTTCAGTAAACTGCATTCGCGGAGGATATACAGCCCCCCCACAGGGCCCCTTTGTACTAACCACATTTTTTTCTTCCCCCATCACTGAGCCGGAAGAGCAAGAAGCCTAAGACAAATGTGAAGCCAACCTAGAACCCCAACCCTAGTCAAAATCTTCATTAACAGACCTGCAAATCCTCCAAAAACCTAAATTCATCATAACTCTAGCTCCCTACACTAATCAAAGTTATCAATTAATATTTTTCATTTAATCGTTTAAAACCGTTTCTAGTAAATGCTACTCACACTTTGCACCAAATCGATCCAATGATAAGCTATAATTTAAAGTTCCCCATTACAACCAAAAAAATGGTAGGTTCACTCTTGTTATCCAATAATATTTTTGCATTTGATCATTTGAAATAGTTCATGGTAAATGCCAGTAAGACTCACACCAAATGGATCCGATAATAAGCTATCACTTGAAATGTTCCATTACAAATAATAAAGTAGCACTTTCACTGGATAGAAAGTCAAGTAGTAACGGAAAGGACTTCATACATCAGGTGTGTTGCCTTAAAAAAAACAAAACCTTGTGTTAAATAAAATTGTATTTTTACAGGCTGAAATTAAATTAACAATCATTCGTTACATATCAGAATGCTGACCTTAGAAAATGTGGTCTGGATTCTGGAAGACTATTGAACTTGAATAAGCAGCAGCTATTGTTAGAATTTGAGTCAATGTAGTCTCATTAATCGTCATTCTTAGGCAAACCCCAAAGGTATGCAACTAATCCTACATATGGAACAAACCTCAAATAACGAACTGCTTGAATTTTATCTTCCTCCAAATTCTGAAGATTGTTTCCTATCAACCAGGGTTGAAATATACTGTACAGACAAATATCCCAAATGAAGGCATAACCTGGACGATCAGACTTGATATAATCCAGAAAGAAGTCCCACCGATCTGCCAGGCTGCCAAATCCAGCATCGTCTCTACCAAATAGGGCCCAAAGTATAGAGATGAATCCTATCAAGCCACCCAAAGTTCCTATTATACGAGCACCAGATGTCATTACCGCTTGAAATCCAGACTTGACCTTTTGGGACTTTGGCAAAGAACTGCTTCTACTTGCGCCAAGGCGAATTGCCATGTAGGGTATCAACAAAGCTGTAAAAGGAACAAAAACAAAATATTTTATTTTGCAATAAAAGAGAAGAGATGCACAACAGAGAGCATACAAACGGCAACATAATAAATAACTTAACAGGTAACGGGCCAGGCTTTGGCATACTGTTTGTCAAGAACATTTGAACAACCCATAGAGCCTCGAGAGATCCTCCAAACCTATCCCTCTTGCAGTCCGTAAAAAGGAGGGGAGCAAACATCATCGTCCAAGCGATGACAAAGTTGAATAAAGCTTCAACAGTCTATCTTCATAATACAGTTACAATCAGTTATATATATTATTGTGGTAACTTTAAAACGAGTTCTCACAAATATATGGAACAACCCATTCTGCGAAAATGGGAATTTAAAAAATTCCTATTTTCGCAGAATGGGTTGTAAAATATATTTGTGAGAACTCATTTCAATTTAATCTAATGAAAAATATTAATATTGATCACTGAAGCACTTACAGGATGCAGCACAGGAGCCTCCATTAAATGAAAGCCTGCTGTTCTGGCCAAAAATACAAAATAGACACATCAAAGGCAATTTAGCATCAGTCTCATGCTAGTCTCATCGCATGCATTAACAGGTATCAGTCATCTTAGAAGTTTGGGTAAGAGAACTTGTAAACAGGTATAATTGTCAGGAATTCAGAAGAACCACCACATCAACACCAATCTAAACTAATGCAATTTAGAATATTCCAAAATTAAAAGAAGAAAATAATATATGTAAATTCAGTTCTAGAAAGATGTCACCAATCCAAGTAATGGAAAAAAATATACCGGAATTAGCTAGTGGCAGAATAAAGAAAAAATTCAGTGAAAGGTCCAACAGAATTTTGATTGTGTATGGTTTGATTGCCCAAACTGGATCACCCTACATCAGTAAATGCAGCCACTTAGGTCTAATGATATACATTCTCTTGTACACATAGCATTATATGAACACGTTATAAACTTTAAAGCATAAAACAGAATAGGTGCTCATTATTTAACAGTTTACAGTACATATATCTCGGACCAATGAAATACACATCCAAAACATCAAGTTGATACACATACTTAAAATCAGCAGTATCAATTGTTGTTCAGGTTATTCTACAAAAAGAAAATATGTTGTTCTACAAAGAGAAAAATGTCATTATTATGCATAAGGCTACATTTGCTAAAATGACAGAACTTTGTATTCCAAATCACTAAAATACAAGGTCCATAAATTACATTAACGTCAGTGAATCTTCAGACAATTTTGCTTAGGTATTGAGAGGAGTACTAAAGATGGACTTTTCTTTTTTTATTTCAGAGTTGAATTTCAACTAACTGCATGCAAGAATGAAGGTCACTAAAATTCCAAAGGGTGAAAGAATTTGTTATCTTTGTGATATTAAGAAGGTGGAGGATGAACAGCACTTCTGCTTAGAATGCCTTGTCACCTTGTGTATGCCCACACTAGATCTCAATTTCAAAATATTTGTATCAATACCAACCTATGAAATCGGACACGCTGACAGAGCGTGTTCGACACGTCTTTGCAGCATGTCCTGTTTTCGGACACGCATGTCCGAGGACTGTCAGTGCGTGTCCTGAAAATAGGACATGTTTTCCACTAAAAAAATGCCCAGAATTGCTTTAAATCAAAATTTTCACTTTCTTTTTATCATTTTTAAGTGTGGAGAGGGTTCTAAAGTGTGTTTGGTGTGTAAGTGAAGAAGATTTGAGGGATTTAAATGTGTAATTACTAATATTAAATGTGCATTGATTTTGATTTCTATTGAATATTTGTAAAAATTTGGATCTATATGTCTATATTTTTAATATATATAATATTTAAAAATATATATATATATATATAACATGTCCTACTTGTCCTGATTCTGGGGGTCACTGTGCCCGTGTCGGACACTCGAATCCCCATGTTCTTCGTGTCCCGTGTCCCCGTGTCAGGTGACTTTGATACCAACCTTTCTAACTTCTTAACTCAGCAAAAATATGGATATTTAGGAAAGCCTCTCTCCAATCTTTTCAAGCATAGAAATAAAATTCTAAAACAAACCAAGTAATTGCTCACCATTCTTTTTTAAGGTCCAATAGTCCAGTGGATGTTAACAATCATCATCATCATACTAAATGAAGGAGAATAATATATTATCAACTAATGGAATGACTCTCCATGCACCCGAATTCCTTAAATACCTGCTCAATCTCTAAATACTAAGGCAGGGCTAACTCAAAAAATAATATAGCAATGACATCAAGGATCTGTGCATACTTACTGATAGAAAGCCATTCCACTACCAAAAATACTTCAGAATCAAAAAATATTCATAAATGCTTTTTTACTAAGTCACCTAACATGACAATACAAGACATGGAGGAAAAGGAAATACAAATATCCACACAGGACACGATGACCTAGGAAATGGGACATGGGGGACACGGTTATATATACAAAGAATAAAGTTTTAATTTTTTAGAAACTAGAACATTTAGAAAATATCGATAATACAACTAGTTACTAACTACATATAAGTTTGTAACATTAATGATGATCAAACAGACAAAAAATTAGAATATTAAATACACATCTTAGAATATTAAATACCTGGGAAAAAGTGACCAAAACCATAGTAATACTTGTCCAAATGACTTCAAACTTGGCCCAAGGGTGTAGGGGGTCTCATGCCATTTGTCTTGAGTACCCATACCCCTATACAACATTAAAAAGGACTAAGTAACCCTCTTTTACATTACAACAAATTGTCCTAAGTGACAATTTTTAATGAGCAAAAATAAAATAAAAACTATGCAAAACTTAATGAAATTCTGCAAGACTCTGGATAATGTCTAGCATGGTAATATAGAACATTCCTAGGCCCCAATCACCCAGTGGACTCGATCACTAGAACACCTTTCACCACTTTGGAGGTAATTTTGAGTGAAAAACTCAAATAATTAAAATCTCTAAAAAGAAATTTTAATTATCCAAATGAAAAAACATTCGATGAAAGGACTTCCCTAATGACTAAGTCTTAGGCAATTAAGTTACAAAAAACTATAACTTCATGCTGACATAAACTTACAAAATCCTCCGCAAGGGTGTAGAAATTTCATAGAGAGACTCAAGAGAAGAAGAGCTGACTCACTTGATATAATCATTAAGTACTTCATTCTTATCTTCAAGGCACATCCAACATGTGCATGGTACATCGTTGTCCACCTAGTTGGTTTTGGTGGTCAACATTCTGGCTCCAACTGTGGGACGTGTGCTCGATATGGTCTTTAGGCAAGGATAGGATACGAGAACTCTAGAATCTCTGGTTCTTATAATCTGTAAAAACATCTCAACTTGACAAGAAAATCTTAGTAGCTCAAGTTTTATGAAAAAAATCCAATGAACCATAGGTTGCTTTATTAGAAACTAAAAGAAACCTAAATACAAAAAAGAAATGTAGAAATTAAATGCTCACTTTAAGGAGCTTATTTTCCTATCCTAAGCAAAACAAAATAACATCTTCAGGAAACTCAAATATCCAATGCAACCACCTAAGCATTTTATCGACCTTAAAAATATTTGTCTTGGCATTGGTTACCAGCCAAAGCAAAGATACATTTATTAAGAAATGCAGACCTGCGTGATGATCTAGAATGGGAAGGCGAGATGGGGAATCATAAGCATGGATAATGTGATCAAACCGCTTCCCAAACCGACAAGTTTTCCCACAGGCTTCTTCTATCCAAGATTGGATAAGACTAATGTACACATTTGTCTGATGAGGCACATCGACTACTCCATCACACTGTTCAACAAGGCTTATGGAATGATAATTCTCTATATAAGCCCCAAGCTGCGCCAAATCATAAGGAACCTCTGTATGTGAATATGAAAGCTGAGACTGTTCTTCCATTAATTGCACCCAATCTAGATCTTCATTGTACTCTTTCTCCAAGTCTTTATTACTGATACTTGTGTACGGTTCTAAATGACAAGGCTCTGAATAATCATACGGAAAATTTGAATATTCACCTTCCATACCAAGATCCCCCAAAGTCTCAAGATCCACACTCGCTTCTCTGGGCATGTCGTAGATGGGATTCTCAAAAATATTTTCAAAAGTCTCATATATTGGATTTTCAATAAAAGTCCAATAGTCATCATTCCCATCTACATCAGCGATGAGAGAGTCTTCATCACTGGTATCACATTCCTGGATATAACTAACCTCCTCTCGTTCACAATGATCATTCTTAGAAGTTTTGGCTTCAAAGATATTACAAGCAGTAAAACATTCCAAAGCTTCATCCCTAAGTGGTGCACATGGAGGGGTGTCATCATACACATTACAAACTTCATGAATTTCTTCAAAGTTTCATTATAAGCCTCTATAATGGTTTCTTCTTGAGGTGGGTTTGGGGTGCAAATGTGATCATCATCGCTGAAATAATCATGAAAAGATCCCCAATCTTCAATATTTTTTGTTGAGGGGTCATGAGGAGGATCATCAATAATGTCTGAATTTTGATAAACTTTTTCATTGAGATCATCACGGAGGTGTTGCTCAACTTGTTCTCTTATCTTTTTTAGTTGGTCAAAGCCCTTCTCTAAAGCAGTCACCATATCTTCCTCACCATTATGCCACCTCTTAAAAAAAAGTTCCAAGAAAATTTCAAGGGATGTAATGCTTTTATCAGGAAGACCATAATACCACACCCAAGCATCCTCACTTAGTTTACTAACAAATATCCGCATCTTACTATCTTGATGAAGTACGTTGACATCATTTACCAAAAATGAAAGAAAATATATGATGTGACAGACAGTTGAATCACCATTTCCAAAAAATATAGGAAAAATAACAATTCCCTCCTTTGAAAAACATGGCTCATGGTTTGGAAAACCCGGGACGCTTGAGAAGTCAATGGGAGGATATGCATTTGAAATTTCTGCTTTGGATTCTTCATCATCCATAATGGTTACTAATAGCACATATCTGAGTTAATCATGCATTTCGAACTGGACTGGAGCTATCAAACAATGGGCTCATCTACAAAATCAATCTCAACAATTTTATGAGAAACTGGGTTTTATCCCTTCAATGGAGTTGCCATGTGAGAAGAAAAATATGCATTATAAATTTCCCACAAAAAAACTATTTTTGGTTTTCTTGTAAATTACAAAACAAAAAGGTTAGTGGAGTCACCAGATGAATAAAAAAAATCTACTTTAAACATTTATCAAACAAAGCAAAAGCCAAGAGGAAAGAAAAAGTCATACTCCAAGAACAAAAAGACTTGTCCCCGACAACGGCGCGAAAAATGTTGCTGCCTAAGACACACTTGACTGTGGAAAAGTCTTCCAACCACTAAATGTGTTCACAAGGGAAACTATGCGTTTAGAACCCAATGCCACCTCAGTTCCTAACTCCTCCATTTAGACCACAACTCCTAAAGGCCAAGGGGGGTAGTCCCTACTTACTAAGTTCTTTTTTTTCAAGAAAATTTTATAGGAGTTGTAGATTACAAAAAATGTCAATTAGCGTGCATTGATGCAAATATTTCAATGTCAATCAAACCCTTTAACAATCAACCAGTAATGTATGAAATAGAGAAACAATCAAATAATCAAAATGACCAGTGTCGTCTCTACTCGGGCTATGGAGTCACAATAATCAATTTCAAATAATTTTCTTAAAGCATCAACTCATTTACTTCAACAAATATTCAAGAACATGATGGCTTCCAATAAATGAGTAAGTTAAAATAAAGTGATTGCAACGTAGAGAAATGTAAATGATTGTAACAATGTTATGCAAGTGGCCCTGTAAGTTTTAATAAATTTTATGTCTCTCCTTGACTTAGGGAATTAAGGTGTTTGTTGCAAAGAAATGAACTATTTTAGATGTCTACCCCAAGAGACTATCTCCTTCGATTAGAGAGAATGTCGGGTGCTGAACATGGGAACACAAGGTTCCCACCTAGCTCCACGGGTCAAACTCAAAACTTACTAGGTGCTTAACTGGAGGACACAAAGTGCCACGAAGCCCCCTACGGCCTCTACCCCACTAGCTCCACGAGTCAAGCCTCTTTTTATCATTTCTAATGAAGATACTTATCTGGGTGCCTATTAAACTAGCCAACACAAATATTTGCCCTTTCTCATCACCCTAGATCGGCCGAACGGGCGAGGGGAGAGGATACGGGGAAAAAAACGGGGCTTGGTTTATTTTAAACGAAATGAAGAATTTAACAATTATTAACAATGCAAGCCAACACGATATTGCAAGGATGGCAAAGCTGAATCACTTACAAGGTGTGGGCAAAAAAATGAAAGTAAGAAAGATATAAGCCAGCACGATTTCACAAGGATGGCAAAGCTGAATCACTTGCAAGGTGTGGGCAAATGAACATAACAAAACAAAAAAAAAACACTAGTCGGCACGATTTTGCAAGGTGTGGGCAAAAATAAAGAAGAAAATAAAAACAAAGTGAAACTCTATCTAATCTAAAACCCACGCCAATCAACAAATTGTTTATGCAAAGGTGGGCAAGCCCAACTTCTTTTGCTAGCAATGGATGGCAAATAAATGAGACTTGATTTAACTGAAAATGCAAAGCAAGAAATCAAGTCCAAGAGACTCTCTTGGACTTGTTACAAAGGCTGAAATTTAAGCGTAAAGAAAGAGATAAAATGAGTGAGAAAAACCGTGTTTTTTCCCTTTCTTGAGATGTCCTTGAAGCTCTTCCTTTGGAGTGGCCTTAAAACTCTTCTATGGCTGAAATTTGACAAAATTTTGCCTTGTTTTGTCACTAACCTGCTAAAAAAAAACAAACAAAAAATGATAAAGTGTGCCCAAAATCACTTTGGGGAAGTTAGTATGTTAGTGCAATATAAATACAAAATTTATACAAAGTTGCCAGATGAATAATTTTGAAAGAACTTGAGTATATAAGAATTAAAATCAGATTTAAAACATTCAACAAACTAAAATTAAAATGCAGAAATTTGTATGTAAAGAAAGAGAAAATTGGTTCTTTGTTTTTCAAGAAGTGAAGCAATGGGGCATCCAACCGATGAATTCCACTCTTCAATCCAAATAACCTACAACTTATAAAATTTTCACTACACAACTACTAAAAGGTGAGAATCAAATAATGAGCAAAGAAATCATAAATTTCAAACTAAAAAATATATGAACTTCTTTACTACAAGAATGAAAACTCACATAATTTATGGAATACAAATACCATAAATCTTACCAAAGCAAATTAGTATGTTTCCTTGACCAACCAAACTTGTGTAGCTCCTTAAGCATGGAAGAAAATCATCAATGGAAACAATGGACACAAGATTCCTCCAAATATTTTGATTACCAAGGCCAAATGGCTGAAAATTACAATGGCCCAAGCAAGAGCAAGGGCAAGGGTAAGAGAGCAAGAGAAAGAATGAGAGCATGAGCAAGAGAGTGGGTGTGAGTGTTTTTGTGTAACCTAAATGAGAAGAGGAAGCCTCCTTAAATAGGAAAAATGAAAGAGAGAGGCTCTTTGCATGCTAGACAAGTGTCACAAGGGAGAGAGGGGGGCGAATTTGTTCAAGGAGGGCAAAAGCAAGGTTTGAGATCTCAAATATGGGGAGAGAAACCCCCAATTTAATGCTTCCAACCTTATTGTTATGTTAAATGGGGAGGAAACCACCATTGTGGGGCCCTTTCCATTGAATTTAACTCACCCAACCAATCAAAGAGAGAAGGGGCCACCCCCCTAGATTCGGCAACTCAAAAATTGTTACATGCTTGCTTGGAGGGGGGGCCTTTGGGTCTTAAAATTGTCTTAGGAGCATAATATAAATATTAAAACCTTTACTTGGCCACCCCGAGTGACTATAGTCACTTTTCCAAAATTTGGCTCTCTAATTAAATGCCCAATTTCTTGATTTCCATGACTGACCTGGGCAAAAGTGACCAAAACCATAGTAATACTTGTCCGAATGACTTCAAACTTGGCCCAACGATGTAGGGGGTCTCATGCCATTTGTCTTGAGTACCCATACCCCTATATAACATTAAAAATGACCAAGTAACCATTTTTACATTACAACAAACTGTCATGAGTGACAATTTTTAATGACCAAAAATTAAAAAAAAACTATCCAAAACTTAATGAAATTCCGCAAGACTCTGGATAATGTCTAGCATGGTAATATAGAACATTCCTAGGCCCCAATCACCCCGTGGAATCGATCACTAGAACACCTTTCACCACTTTGGAGGTAATTTTGAGTGAAAAACACAAATAATTAAAATCTCTAAAAATAAATTTTAATTATCTAAGTGAAAAAACACTCGATGAAAGGACTTCCCTAATGACTAAGTCTTGGGCGATTAAGTTACAAAAAACTAGAACTTCATGCTAACATATCCTTACAAAATCCCCCGCAAGGGTGCGGAAATTTCATAGAGAGAAGAAGAGAAGAAGAGCTTCCTCGCTTGATATAATCATTAAGTACTTCATTCTTATCTTCAAGGCACATCCAACATGTGCATGGTACATCGTTGTCCACCTAGTTGGTTTTGGCGGTCAACATAACATATATCCACTAAACTAGGAATCTGAAGCAATCTTTTCGTTAAGGCTACGATTGAGGTCCTTTCTTACATACCTGTCATCAACCAAAACTTGATAAAATATTAACCTCCGTAATTTCCTGCAACATTTGCGATCCTCCTTAAGAAAATGTGCTACTAGAACTTGAAAATTTCCTGTAGCGATCAGCTTACATAGTCTGATGCTTCCAAAACATACTTCCATCCGTCTCCTAATTCATTTTGATCAAAATATTTTGTATTGCTTAGCAAGAAGTTTAATCTCATTTAATGCTTCCTCTTCAGACACAGTCTCCTCAACATTCTATTCTTTTTGAACAGTTTTCTATTTTGCTCAAGTAACTTTTTGTTTCGCTCACAAAATTTCCTTCTGAGCCCAATCGCATAATTGATTATGCTTAGTGGCGAGTTGTTCAAAATCTTACTCAATTTCCTCTCTCTTTCTTGATTGCAATATTTTCCTGCTTTAAGTGCTCATTCCATTCTTTATACCTCGGCGCTTTCTCTTGGATTTCTTTCAGCTCTTTTAGCTTCTCGTCTTCAAGTTTACACCTGGATTTCCCTTGTACCATAACCTCTTTTACATATTTAGATTCTTCTTCAGGTTCAGATTCTTGGGCCTCTGAAACTTGTAATTATATGGTTTCCTCTTGATTTTCTGGAAATATATACCCTGCTTCCCGCTCTATTTCTGAATCTGTATGACCGCAATAATCATCTCCAGGCAAATCACGCATATTGTGTAATCATTTGTCAATATGTGTCACGACTTGAGCTACCTGGTTTTCAAGCCTAATGGTTTGTCCATCTTCTTCATCAAAGTCCTCAACAATAATAACATTATCCTTTTTAAGAGAAGGATTCAAAGCAGCTTTAGCATTTAACCTGAACTTATTGATAGGTCGAGTATGTGGCTTTCTAGTTGCAACTTTTAGTGTTTTCTATTTAGTCTTTCTGGTTGACCTTTTCATATTCCCATGTTCAGGCAAGTTACCAGGAGATTCTGTTGCTTGTGAGGCTTGACCCCTCTGGCTTGACTCTACCGCAACTTCTTTAGCAGTTAAGTTATCAACTTACGACCATCTTCGTTTCCTGGTTTTCATCTTCTTTATATTGGGAGCAGAACCTAAATCTTCCTCCACTATATTTTCCTACTGAGATTGAAGTTTTCTCGTTCTACTCCTAGTTTCCCTTACCAAAATCTCCTTTGCATGCTCTACATTTTGGGATTCTTAGAAACCCTGGAAGATTTAGTTTTTCGAACAGAGGTTTCTTCTTTAGTCTCGTGTTTTCTACTCCTCTAAACAAAACCCTGATGAAACTAAGAAATGTTGCCAGGTGTGGTTCAGTTTATTCAACTCCTCTAAAATCAGTAATTTGATTAGGTCATAATGAAAAATACTAATGCTTAGAATGCTCTGGATGAGTCTGTACCCTAACTGACTTTTTTGTCAAACTTTTAAGGAAATTATAGGGTAAATTAATCCTTTTTACGACTAAAACATGCATCAGGAATCTCATGTGGTAAATGAAGGTTATGGAAAACCTGCTTTCGCAAGTAATATACAGCTGAACCATCTTCAATATATCCCAGCATTCTTTTTCAAGACAGCTTCTTGATATTCCCCTTCTCCAATCCAGATCTTGATGCTCGAGCTTCAGAAACTGGTTAAAATTTGCAAAGATGCTTTTGTTCTTAAGCCATTTCTCGCCATCAAGGGGCAAACTGGTTTCCGCAGCAATGAATTCTTCTGTAACCTGAAACCTCAAGCCTCGAAGTTCAACATGTCTCTGTCAAAAGTCTGAGCGAACCTTTCTGCAACCTCATCATAAAAACCCTGGAGCTTTTGACATAGGCTAGACCGTCTTGCCTCTTCAAACTTCTGAGCACACTCTGGAAATGATTCTAAATACTCAGCTCCCTTAGGCTCATACCTTTGTATTTTCTCTCCTTTCTTACCCATGCTTTGTGAAACAACTGCCCTGTTACTCTATTTCAATCTCACAAGCAAGGAAAATTAAACTGCAAGGAAATCTAAACTCAAACTAGGGTTGATATTATAAAATAACACGTCAATTGAAAATATGGCAGATAAAGATCATAGCTATTTGAGCTCATCATTACAATATTTGCTTGCAATATAGGATGATCTGTTGACAGCATGCACCATTACTAATTTAATGATGAAAAATCAAATCGTTAGTCAAGCTCAGTTGCTATATTCCATCACATTTGAAACTATAATTCTCCAACTTAATGGGCTTGTTGTGTAATGAATTCAATTTGGTTGACATGGATTGTACTCTGTCAGAACTTCATAAGCTTCTGGCAGTGTTCAATATTGAAGTAAGTATCGACTTCGCTGCCAAAAATTTGAGACTTCCGGCAGCACTCAGTAAGGAGGTTAGGAATTCCCTGCTACTTTATGTATAACTTAAATTTGAAACCTACACAGCATTGCACACAAGATTTCTCCTAGTGGAACTATACAACTATGTAAACCAAGTTAATAACTACCAATTCAAAAATGATACATTCAACCAAACCAAAGCCAAGTCTAAAATGAGCAGACCAAACCGACAATGATCACAAGATAAGATCAGGAACAGTTCTACTTACATAGGAAAAGAAAGAAAATGGAAAAGATTAGAGTGACAAGTTTATGACTAACAGTGCCAATGAAAGAGTGGTTAGCTTGGAACATAATGTTTGGAAGATGGAGATGTATAAATCAAGAGGAGTAAAGTTAAGGGCCATGTTTAATTGAGTAAAGAGGTGACAAACCATGCAAGATCATCTTCTTTGCTATGTCCCAATGATGAAAGGATAACGGAGGACTCAGAGGAGATAAGGATCCTTGTAGGAACATTTTTAGAAGATAATTTCTTCCCCTCCAATCTTAGAAGAGCAAGTTTGAGCCAAAGATAAATGCACACTAGTTGTTCTCCCCACACTTAACAAGAAAGATGACGAGTCTCCAAGAAAAGACAGACTTTTCGTTGAGTTCTATGAAACAGTGTGGGACATCATGCAGCGGAGGACCATTTTAGGATATGTGAGGAAGCCCAATAGTCAAGATCTTTTGGAGAACAGACTAATGTTGGTATTCTCAACCTGATTCCTAAAGCCTCTAACAGAAACTTAATAAACGGTTGGAGATCAACCACTCTACTTATACCAAATAGGTTCAGCCAAGAGAAGTGAGCATGTGGTTATCTGGGTTGTGTGCACTGAATAGATCATTTTTCCAGCCTAGAAAATAATTGAGTAGGCAAAGAAGAGTCGTTAGAAATCCTTGTTTTATAACTTGACTTTAAAAAGGCCCGTGATAACTGATAACATAGAGGAGGACTGTATCCTAGACACGATAACATGGTTTGGACTTGGTCCAAAGTTCAGAGCTCGACGATGAATGTTTTATTTTCCAGAGCCTCTATTAATGTCAGGGTTAATGGACACATAACCCATCTTATTGTTTTCCACATCATATGAGAGAAGGTTGTCCACTAGCCCTTCTCTTATATGCTATTAATGTAGATTTACTAGACTATTTCTGACAGGTTGCAAGAATTCAACGGTAGATTAAGGGTATCTCTCTTCCAGGGGGCAACAAATATTGAATGTTGATTTTGAGAAAGATTCAACGCTTTCTCCAAAGCTAAATCTGTATTTTATCACTGGCACGATTAACTATTTAGAGGCTTTCTGTTCTGCTTCAAGTGCTAGAATCAGTTGTCATAAAACAAATATTCGCCTTTTTGGCTCAGCTGCTATTCCTAATTGGTTGCAACTTGCACCCTTCCTGGAAACTGGAACAGAGTAACGCAATGAATTAATGCCAAATACTTGAGGATTCCATTTGGCTATATGTTCTCTCAGGGAAACGTGGGACAGGTTTCCAAACATAGTAGAGAACAAGACCAGTAACTATTACAGTCAGCACTTCTCCAGCAAGGAAGTTAACAGTTGTTTCCAAGATCCTTGCTACTCGTCATGTTTATTACTCCTTGGCTTGCTACCCCAATGCCCCTTAGTATTCAAAATTGAAGAGCATTTTACACAGTTACCCTCAATGCAAACCAAAAGGGAAACAGGGTCTTCAACTAGTATCATGTGAGGTTTACTCATTGGAGAAAGATAAAGGGGACCTTGGATTGACAGAAACATACCCAGGAACTTAAGTTTGTTTGAGCATGTATTTCAAGGAGACTAATCCAACAAATTTGCCATTGATTTATCGGTTTAAGAAGGATGCTATTAACGTAGATTAATTTTATTTTGGCACATTCCAGTGGCAACTAACATTCTGCTTTGCAGTTGCTTATCACTTCAATGGCTACAATAGCAATCTACCTAAAATGAACATTTTCACCATGGGGTAAAACATAGTTGCAACCAAACATAGGTGGCTCCAAACGCATTGCCATTAATGACACAGAAGGATGCCAATGATGGACTGGAGACTAATCAAAGCTCCACCATACCTTAGGATTGACAGATCAAGTATTTTAGTTCGCAAAAGGACAGGCAAGTCAATTATGCAAAACAGTAGTATGATCTTTTTTGTTTCAACTTATTTCCCAGTTGGGGATTTGGACTTGTCCTGGACCTAATTTGTTCAGAGAAATAAATATAATCCTTCTTTTTAATGTGCGTTGGCAAGGAAAGTGTCCCTGTCAATGGGAACTTCAGCACAACCATCCAATGATGAAGAACGAGTAGGGCAATCTTCAAGACAAGGAGACCGACACCATTGAAGGTAACTTTACCCACATTAGATAAGGGTGTAGACTCTCACACAATTCCAGGTCTCTTTCGCAGATAGCAAGGAATTTCTTGCAGCTCAACTTCCCTAGCTATATTTACCTTCTCCATCATTAGGAACTGCGCTACCATCATGCCTATAATTGACTAACCTTGACCACAAATCATGAATTCATCACATGAAACATGAAACACATTATCTTAATAAGGATATGTGACTCAGTGCTGTTTTCCTGTTTCAGAGTCTCTCCAACCCAAATTCCACTCTCTGGTACAAATAATATACGAGAGGTTATCCTCACATCTCATAGTCAGGTAACTCACTCTCTTCACATTTCTACAAGCTCAATTACATGTTATCAAAACATTTATAAACCCGTGACCCCAAACCAAACAAAGAAAAAACCCTGTAATTTAGAACTAATTAATAAACAAATTGAAGTGGATGCGGAGAAAAGAGTGTATTTACCGGAGCATATGGCAAAAGGAACAGCCAACTTATGTAAACGCCTTCCATAACCCACAAGGCTACCTGCAATACCCTCTGGCTTCTTGTTTCCACCTCTGAAAGTTCTCTTTCTCCGGAATCCATTTCAGCTTTGCATATGCGTTTGAGCCTGATCGTGGGTTCCCTCCTCCCATCGAATTTGAGTCCAAGGCCATGTTTCCAGACAGTTTGTTTGCTTTCGAATTTCAGTCCAATGCCATGTTTCCAGACTGTGTGCTTGCTTGTTCTCGTAATTGGGTTGGGAAAGTATTGTTTCGTGTCTCCAATTGAAGTGAATATGGACGAGCACAATATTGGAAGTTGGAAAAGAGACATTGTTCGGATTTCTCTAGCTCCGCCGGCTTACATTTCAACGCCCATCGGATTCACATATTAAAAAAAATCAGGAATTTGTAGCATCTCTCCTTAGACAAAACTTATCGAGAAGACAAGGAGAGTGTGGCTTATAAATGGACACAGTAATGTCGTACATTTATCGGTTTTAGTGATTACTAACACTAGTTGCACCTTTGAGGATTTTAATAATTTTTAAGACTCTTTAAAAGGTATAGGTGGCGGATCAATTCTACGATCATATTATAATGTGATATCTGATCGGGGAAGCACTTGGAAGTTGGAGATTACACTCTGAAATGAAGTATGTATGTAGAACATGTCTACATGATGTATAATTACAACAGTTTTTTTTAATAAATTATATACTATATTTTTTCTAAATTTAATATTATAATTCATGGTTATGAAAATGTGTACGGAATTCATTTAAAATTTATGTTTATGAAAATGTCCACTAGAATTTATTTAAAATTCACAGTTATGAAAATGTATAATAAAATTTATTTAAAATTCATGGTTATGAAAATGTATAATAAAATTTATTTAAAATTCAAGGTTATGAAAATGTACACTATAATTTACTTAAAATTCATGGTTATAAAAATATACCCTAGAATGGATAAAATTCATTTAGATTGAGAATGGATAAAATTTATTTTATTTATATATATATATATTTTTGAGAAATTTTATCAACTTAAAATTTGGCTTATTCTTTAAAGAATCAACATCCATTAATTAGTAGAAAATATGAAGAATTCATTTGAACACCCGGAATGCTTAATCATTAAATTATATAGATATGTAACTTATATATGACGTTACCTTACTTAAATAGGGAGAGGTGTTTGATGAATTACTTATATGTAAATAAAAGATGGCTTCTAAATGGTTATCGAATTTTTAATTTATTAGTTTTTTAAGTATTTATATGTGTTTAATTTATAAAATTATTATAAAAGTATAGTGAATTATATTTATATGTATGTGTGTTTTTAAATTGTTATTAATATTATGAGACTCTAAATTATTAGTTATTAAATATTTATATAAGTTTAACTCATAAAATTATTATAAAAACAGGTGCATTTTATAACTACATACAATGATTTATCAACTTTTTATGTGTATCTATGTGTATAATCAATGCATTGAAATTAAATAATGTATTATATGCATTGAAAGTAAATATTAATATGGACTCTATGGCTAGGTTTGATATGTTCCTTAAAGTTACTAAACTTATGTATGAAATTTTAGACTTCGTAGCTTAGAAATACATTTCAAACTTAGTTTTAGATGAGTATGTGTTAGTATAATGAAATACTCAAGGTCTTAGTTTGTGTGGTTCATAACTCAGATAAATTATTCATTATTTTTATTTTCCAAGGGAAAAAAACAAATTTTATTCAATGTTGAACCAAAAATATATTCTTAAGGTGTTTGTCGCGAGGTATAAGTATTTGTCTTCTTGGCATGACATTATGATGTAATGTAATCCTTCCCCAAAAAATTGTATGCATATTTGAAAAAAATAAACAACTCATAAAGAAAAGCTTTACATTTAGACATAGCAATAAGTTATTCATGATTACGCAATAAGACATTATAAATATAAAGAGGCATGAATTCAATTATTTTCCTTTCATGAATAATTAAGTTAACTATTGTGTGGAAGTCTGTCACTTTTGTCCCTAGTATGCCTTTTATTTACGATGGTAATGGGATTTTAGAGGCTACTGTTGAATAATTCATCTTTCCAATCATACAGAGCCTTACCGGTACTTATGGTTTGGGGGGCATGGTTTTCCCAGAACAAGATGCTCTTTGAGAATATTTTCATTTCATCAAACATATATGCAACAAAGAGTATTGTTATCCTTCAAGACTTTCCACAATCTAACAACAACAAGAATAATTGCAAATATTTTGTTGAATAGATTGATAAGAGGAAGGATTGGTGTTAATATTTTGATGGACTTGCACAAGGCAGTCCATCTCAGGGGGATATAGGTGGACTCTTACACTTATTAGATAGCAACTGCTATAAATACTTTGCTAATATAGGTATTGGAAACAACAATAAGGTTGAATTATATGCAATTTTAATGGCTCTGAAACTGGCAATTCATTTTGGTGTAAAATCAATTCAAGTGTATGGAGACTCTCTAATTGTGATAGATTGGCTATCCAATAAGACACCACCAAAGAATATCTTTCTCTAGCCTTTTTATGATGAAATATGTTGGGTGTTCACACTCTTTTTAGATTTTTTCTACCATCGCATTTATAGGGACAAGAATACTCAAGTGGATCATCTATCAAAATTGGGACTACGATATGATGAGGGATATCTGGTTGTCTGGGAGATCAACAATGACACCATCAATAAAGAATTGGATCCTATACCTTTACTTTTTTAGTTACTTTCACCCCTGATACATGGGTACTTCTTGATTATCTCTTATTATGCTTATGAGCATCCTTCAAAGTAACTTATAGAAGTTTTTCTTTTTTGAGACCCCTCTTAGGAAGATTAACTGTAAATTTTGAAAAAAAATTGATGAAATGTAATGTAGACATGAAATTCGAGGAAGACTATATGTAAGGATTTCCTAAAGCCAATGAACAATATGGTTTTGTATTTAATAAAATTCGAATTGACATTTTTCTCCGAGAAAAAAAATACCAATTACTATTTGGATTCCATCTTTAAACTAGTTACTATTTAGATTCCAATCTTAAACTTCTTAGTCCACGTATGCAAAAACTCTCATCGACAAATCAAACACCATAATGAATAGTGATCTTTACTTAAATTTATGGCTACCAAAACGTAGAAGGCATTTAAGGATGATATTCTCATGATGGTTTTTGAAGGTAATATTGTTTTTCATTATACTATATTAATGACATCATTATTCCTAAATTAAGATAGAAAATGGAAGTTTCTCTTCTTTATATTTAACCAAATGGGTTATTGGTCAGTATTTGTCTAATTTTGGAAATGAAGAATTTAAGAGATTATTTATTATAGAATAGTACTTATACTCATCATTCACAATTGGGTAATCAAAACATAATAAGTAATAAATTATGCATAGTTGTGTTAATGACATATTTAAAATCATTATTAAAAATTTTCATGAATGAAACAAAATTAATTTATGGCTCAAAGATTGGTTGTTATTGTATTCTAATTTGCACCATGCTATTTTTTTTGACAATCTCAATAACCTTCCCTAATTACATCACAATTCAAAAGGCACAAAAACAATCTTATGTGTTTTGTCATGGTATATAACATGAATACATAAGTCAACCAATGCACCTACTCACATTAACAATACCTAACTGGATGTGGTGTGTACATAACCACTGTGCTTACCTTAACCCTTACCTAACATAATAAACTAATAACAACCACCAATCTTGTGATAAATAGAACATGTAAACAAACCCAAATAGCATGCTAACTATTCTAGCTCTATTGCACTAACTATGAAAAAATTGTGAACCAAAATTGGCCATTGTGTATTTGTTTTCATTCTTTGTACTCTATAGTTACGCCCTTATTGGGCTAGTTCAAGATATATTCTAAATTCTAGAATTTGGGATAAAAATTGTAAATTACATGTTTTGAGCCTTAAACGACATTTTTTCGGGTCAAAATATCAACGTTTGCAATAAAGTGGCTTTAAATGTTGTATGGTTAGTAAAGAACTTTCCAAAGAGCTCAAGAAAATTGAACATGGAGTTCATATGTGAAATTTATGCTCTCAACATAGTAACCATTGTTTTGTCCATCATAGCACCGTTTCAAGGCCATATCAACTCTAATTACTCATACATTTGGATGTAGTCACTTATGGATTTACAATAATATTTTAGAAAATAAAAAACCCTAACTACAATTGAATAGATTGGATCCAAAACCCTATCCCTAATGCTTAAGTGGAGGACTTACAATTGACTTCTAACAAATTTGCAAGGAGATAAAGGGGCTCCATTTCTATTCCAATAGTTTACTATTCCATAGAGGAGCAATGCAAATGAGAGACATGAGATTTCATCATGTGGATTTAGACCTACACCATGTGGATTTAGAGGTCAACACAAGGAAGAAGAAGAAGAAGCCTCAAGCCTTAGGCATGGAAGCTCAACATGAATATATACTTAACAATGAATAGAGGCAACTTTTGAAATTTCCAAGCCATAGGTATTTGACATTTTCAAGAGTATGGAAATATTGTTATTAGCTCTTGATAGCAAGTTTGGACCCTTCAAGGAGTGATACAAATCCCAAGAAAAACCTAAAGAAAGGAAGAGTTAAGGAAATAAAAAGGGATCTTTAGCCACACATGTTCTTACTTTTTTTTAAGTGAATATCAAGCCCTATAAGGTGAGTTCAATGTTGTTAAATTAAATCATTGCTTGCAACAAATGGGAATTATTTTAATGTCCATAATGTAAGAAAAAGGAAAAGACAACATATTCTTGACTAAACTTAGAAGGATGTGCCCAAAATTGTTGAGAAATCTATATGAAGACAATTATACTAGAGAATGACCCACCAATAAGTAAGAGGGATATATTCAAACACTAAATCAAGTTCCAATCTTATTATTTTGGATATAAATAACAACAAATTATTCATTAGCACTAATACTAACAAAGATAAGGGGACTAATGATTTAAGACTCCATCCACAGTAGACTTTTATAGAGTTGATCTCTCTACATTTTTTTTTTTAAATTGATGAGGGTTTTGGCTTCAGAATTTGACCTTCCCTGCGTGTGGTTCAAGGAGCTTATGGGTTTGTAAAGTTGATAGGGTGAATTCATGGCCGAGGCTAGGGAATCTGATGCCCACCCCCCTCCTCTCCACCGTAAGAGGTCACCACCTTTAGGCATCTATTTACAACTCAAGGTAAGAGATCCTCTCCCACTTTGTGAAGAAATTGAATTCTATTATGGTCATTTCTCTTCCCTCAAATCATCCTATCACCTTGAATCTCTCACTCGTTAATAAGGGTTTGGTTGGATAGTTCACAGGTTATGGCCATTTACCAAATCAATGGAAGCATGGGTTTAAAGAAATTGGAGGCCTCTAATCTCTCAAGATGTCACCTCTTATTCTATAGGGGAAGGGTTGTTTTCTTTTTTAATTAATCTCAAAGGAATATAGAAAACTAATTTTCAGAAGTAGAACTTACTTTATGGGGCCTTGGGATCTCTACCTAAACAAATGGATCTCGTATTTTGACCCCTCTTAGGACATCCCCAAGGATATGACAGTTTAGTTCAAGGTTCCCCATCTTCCCATCCACTGTTGGAGTAATGATTCTCTAAAAGCAATTGGAAATGCCTCAGATAACTTGATAGACAAAGAAAATCCAAGAGATCAATGCTCATGCACAAGGGTCTGTGTAGAAGTGGATATGGAGGTGGGTATTTCGAAAGCCAACTAGTTAACGATGGATGATTGGAATCATGTTCAACCATTGGACTACAAGTAGTAATTTCCTTTCAAATGTCAAAGCTACCACAAATATGTGCGCTTTTCAAAATATTGCAAGAAACATCAGAAACTGACGATATAACAAGATCCAGTAGAGAAATGCCATATGTTTAAGAATGAAAATGGGATACAAAAACATAAGCCTATATTGGGTCTAGAAATCCCCTCCAATACAACCAAGGAAAATCACCCAAAACCTCCATTGAGGAATATACATCCTATAAAAGGAAATCATTTCTGAATTCTTAGTAACCCAAATGAGGATCAATTCGAAGAATCCCAGGAATTGATGGCCCAGTCCAATCATGAGGGTTCTATTATGGACCCTTTCTTGGAAAAATATCATCAGAATCTATAGGAAGCGCAAATTATTCTGACTTCCCCAGAGGCGGGAAAACACAATGCCTCAAGAGAGGGAGGTCATTGTGGAAAATCAAGAATTGTCCTCTGAGTAGGAGGGGGATTAGGTGGAGGAACAAACTAGGAGGAAATGGAAACATATGAATAGGGATAAAAAGGAGAAAGAATAAAGTAGGAAAAAAACCTTCGGGTATCAGCCTATGATTGAGAAGGTTATCTCACAGAGTAGTATAAAATGCAGGGAAATAGAAGAACTGGGAGCGAGAATCGAAAGGTTCCCTCCTAAACTCTACATCTAATGATGAATTTGGTCTCCTGGAATATCATAGGGATGGGAAATAGACCTTAATAAGAAGTGATGAGATATCTAATTCAAATCACCAACCTAGACATTCTTCAATCCTAGAGACAAAGCTAGAAAAAGTGTCATTCATGAACACAAGTAAGAAGTTATGGACAAGAAGCATATGATTAGCAGTAAGCTCAAGAGGGAATCAGGAGGCCTAGGAACACTCTAGGATTCATCCAAATTCATGCTCAAACACTCAATTTTCTCCCAACACTAGATATTATCCTCCCTTTAGCATCTCAGTTCTCATAAGTAGGTAAAAATTTTCAACTTATATGTTCCTTATCTTTTGTCCAAAAGAAGAGAGTGTTGGCTATCTCTGTAAGAACTCAAAAATAGCATAGATCTAGATAACATAATTGTACCTGGGGATTTAAGTATAACCCTTTATCAAAGGTAAAATAAAGGTGGGTCTCTAGTGAGGGATACATCAAGAGAATGTGTGGAATATCTAATTCTAGAATGGGATTTGCTGGATATCAAACCAAACAAAAGCCTCTTCACCTAGTCCAACAAGCAGGTTGGTACTAGACATATAGTAGCACATTTGGATTGGATTTTAGTTTAAATCTCCTATCTATTGCAAGGGATCAAAGTGATACCTAGAATTATCCCATTCTGGGTATCATATCACAAACCAATTTCCCTTTCCATCAAGGAGGAATCAAATTTAGGCCAAATTCCCTTCTTCTTCAGCCCTAGATACACTCTAAATGTTTCAGGTAATTGGGGGTATGGTGTAGGCTAGTTATAGGGTTCTATTTCTTCATATGGGAAGAAATTATAAGGAGGAAAAATAATACTAAAGGATTGGGCGAAAGACTTTCCATCTCTGAACCAAGCCAGATAGGAGGCCTTTAGAAATTGGAGGAGCATCAATTAACCATGGAGTAGAAGGAGGTTCTTGAAAAATACTGCCAAGAGGAATCCAAGATGCATTAAAATATCCACAAGTCCTCCAGAATCGGGGAAGAATCACTACAAAGAGAACACTCTCTAGTGTAGGTTATAGCGGAAGCCACTAAAAAAGGGCCCAAATATTTGTCTCTAGCAGAGGCAAGTGAGCGAAGGTTTTAGTGGATATTTTTAAATGGTGCTTTTATAAAAATAAAACAAACTGGTACAATTAAAGTGTGGACGCACCGGTGCAACAAAAATATTAACGCACCAATCACAAAAATCCCCTTTTGATACAGGAAAATATATTGTCATATTAAAATATGGCGATGATGGTGCGTTCACCAGTACAATAAATGCATCAATGCGTACATAAATGTAACACATCATACCTGACCTAAAAACCCATAGGCCAAGAATAATATATTTAAAAAAAATCACATAAACATTGCACTAGATACGCACTGGTGTGTTATGTGTATTACAACACCGAATCGAGTCAAATTAAAAAAAATGCATAAACAATTTTCAGATTTTTCTACAAATACGATCCATTCATAGACAAGTACAACACCCATGCATAATGCAAGTTGATGCATCAGATAAGGGATAAGTAAAAAAATATTTATGTCTTATTTAAAATGTCGTGCCCAGTTTCTTTTATTTTTTTATTACATAATGGTGTGTTTGTATTCTTATGAAGCATCGGTGCACCATATAAAACAACAACCAGGTGTGTCCTGGTATCAGGTGCACCAAAGAAGGGCTAAATAAAAAATTTACTAGTCAAACTATTCATTTTTACCATTCTACAATGCTCTTGAGCTCTCAAGCAATGATTCCACCATTGATTCCCTAAAGCGCCCTGCTATTGGTACTCCTCTTACCTACATATCTCCCATCTATTTCCTTGTATGTGTTTTTTGAATTTTTCCAAATGATGGGAAAACTTGATTTCTGGGCTACATGGAAACCCTGCTTCCCCAACCAACAAACGCTTAGGTAATTTTTTTTTTCTAACTTAAAATTCAGTGGATTAAAATTTGAAATTTAGATTGAATTATCACCATTTTATTTATTTTTAAATTCCGCACGATGTGTTCTTGTGCTTCAACTTGCACCACTCATCGGTGCACACTGTAAAATTACAAGGTGTGTCAGAAGCGATGCACTAATGAACATCAAATGTAACATATCGTTATACGATGCACTATATATTATAGCACACCAAGCCATTTAATTAAAAATTATAAATCGCAAAATGATGCTTTATTTTTATATCAACGCACTAGTGCGTTGAATTCCTTCCACTGCAATAAACCAACCACACCGTATGGAAATGCGCTTAATTATGGAGCACCAACAAAAATAAATTCAAAAAATTACATAAAAATCCAATGCGTTCATGGTATATAGTGTATCAGTGCCATTTAATTTAAAATTACAAATCACAAAACAATGTTTTAATTTATATCAATGCACTAGTGCTTTCAATGCCTCACATTAGAATTGATGTGCCCACCGCTGCTAAAAAAATAGCACCATAAAACAATGCACTCAATTTTAGAGCACCACCACATATAAATTAAAAAAAATTATATAACAATCTGGTGCGTTCATGGTCTGTCGCACACTAGTGCCATTTAATTTAAAATTATAAAAATAAAACAATGATTTAATTTATATCAACGCACATGTGCGTTCACTTCCTCGCACTACAACTAGTGTGCCCACCACCGACAAACTAACCACACCATAAAATAGTGCGCTCAATGATAGAGCCCTGCCACATATAAATTAGAAAATTTTATATAACAGTCCAGTGCGTTCGGGGTATATAGTGCACCGATACACTAGATTACACAAGGCACACATATACATGCGTTTCGTTTTAATTTTAAGCATAACGAATCCTTTTAGTGTGCTAATTTATCAGAGGGCACTGAAAAATTATAATTAATTAATTAATTTTTTTTTTCTTTTTCAGTGTGTTACTTTTATAGTGCACCATTGCATTGGATTATTTGTTACCATAGTGAATGGTGTTTTTTTAAGGCCAATGCACCGAGAATATTGGAAAAATATGGTGCTCCTCATTATTTCACAAATGCACACAGCCATAGCAGTGTGTTGTCAATTTTTGTGTGCACTACTTGTGGTGCTGAAACATTAGACACATGCACTAGTGCTTTCTACTTATGGAAGCACTGATGCTTTCTTTCCTTAGGGAAGAATGACACAGTTCTGAGATTCCTTAGTGGTGTTCTAGCGGTATTATTATATACATAATGTGTTGGTGTTAGTCGTGTTATGAACACATTGGTGCTTTTTATGTATACATCACACCTTGTCAAATTTTATATAAAAAACATGTAGTGTAAGAGATGTGCGACATATAAGTGGCACACCATTGATGGTGTCTGTGTGGAGTTGGATTTTTTGTCAAGCGCACTAAGTTGGAAATTCAAGTGTTTTTAGAAAAAATATATTATTTCTTGTTTACAATTAAAATTCTCATTTATTATTTTTTCTTATGTTTTATATAAAAGAATGATGTATTTTGTATGTTAATTAGAGATGTTAGTGTAGAGAGAAAAAACACCAGTAACAACAACACAATAACCATTACAACATTCGATGACCATGGGAGGCTCGAGAGAGGGAGAGGGATTTATACCCTTTCCCCATTACTGCACATACACGAGGCCTCTTAAGGGAAGTAGGCCTCCTCATGTTCTATGAGGATGCTACATCCCTTATAGAAAACTCAACCCTTTTGATATAATTAATCTATCAGTGGGATCACTGGAGATAGTCCTTACTATCGATCCCGATCACTAGTTCCAACCCACTGAGGAGGATATATATTTTATCACTGGGCTATTCATGAGAGAGAAGTATTTTCCCCAATTCCCTGATGTCCCAACTAGCACATCAACTAAGAGTCAGCTTGTCTACTCTTAGAGATATATTAGTGATGTCATCGTTCATTCAACTGATTTTTAGGTTTCTAGTGTATATCTATGCATCTTTTCTTTCAGTCAAGAGGATGTTAGGTGCCTCTCGCTATTGGTGACCACCTTAGTGCACTACACTACTGATGGGTAGCACATTAACTATCCTCTATTATTATATATTTATTCTTTAGTGCATAGGTTGACATGCATTCGGTGGCTTGCTATTCTTTTGCAGTAGTTTGTTTTTCACTTAGTAGACGTCATGCACAGTTCTAAGGAAGGGTCAACTTCCCTTTTGGTTCAATGTTGGTATGTTTATCATTTGAGAGGTTTTCAACCATGAGGACTTCATTTGACTGTCACCTTCCTAGGCCATTGATTGAGGTCCATATGCAATGTGGTTCCAGATGATGCCTGAGAGGGGCCAACCAAATTTCCCTGCAAGGATTACCACAAAGACATTGGAGATACTAAGCACTGCGGGGGATCACAATTTATCCCTAGTGTAATTTCCTTGCACTGGGTTAGATTGGTGAGGATGTATGAACATTGTGAAATTATGAACCACAGGAGATCATCAGGATGGAGAATACCTTACAGTGAAAGAATTCAGAAGAAAGATGAGTTGTAGTGTAACAATTGGTAAAAATGCACTGTGAAATTAATCATGAAAGAAACACCAATTGGAAGCAAATAGATGGTAACCATTATCATTAATCTATATATGAAAAATACAAATACAATAGAGGAAATTTGAATTACCCAAGAAGGATTTGAATCCCTGACTGTATACATGACTAACTTAGGAAATATTACTACTGTAGACATCACTAGTGCAACTCTGAAAAACTAAATTAGTTAACAATCATTTAACAGAGTCGTGTAGGTGAGTACGGGCTCTTTTATCCTTAAATCATGCAAATCCCATGCAAAAGTGGTGCATTAGGAGACTTGGCTAACTAAAAGTGGCCATCATATCTTGACTCCACTCAGGTGAGAGTGAACTGAAGGTGAGACTCTGAGAACATTAAGTGGGCTCCTAAAATATAGGAATTGATATCCAAAGCTTTTAAAATCATGCATGAGGGTGCATCAAGTGGCTAGTGGGCCCAAGATAACAATTGCATAACACTAGGAAAGTGATAACAACATCCTAAACTACGAAATTGACAAAATGACTAAGGTGGACAAGGGAGGATTATTAAATAATCCTAACAAACATCCTCTTCACCTAGGATGAGCCAACATATGTCATAGGTAATATTAGTGTTTTGTTTAAATAAATATAGTTTCATTTTATTGTCTTTCTTAATGAAATAAAATTTATTCTAATTTGTTTAACGAAATTGTCTAATTATTGTTGTATACTATATATGCATATATTGGCACTTATGTTGGGGAGAGACCTCCCCAACCTCCCAATGTGGAGATGGGTGAGGCTGCAGAGAATTGTTCTCATGAGTCACAGATACTTGAGATGTGACTCGGGCCTGATGCTAGGTATAGACTGGATTTGGCCAATAGATTGTGTGAGATGATGACTTGACATGGAGTCATCTTTGTTCTAATCCATGACATCACATGATACCTGAATCTCATAGTGATCTAGAGGGACCTTCCTCACAATATAAGGCTCCTTATGTGTCATATCATTGGATCTATGAGGCTTATCACAAATTTGAGGGATGGCCACACTTCATCTGGACACACTTCATCAAGTCACCACAATTCATCCATTCAAAATGCATTAGTTGAGGTCTCTTCGACACATGTAACAAACCACCCACCACCTCCTCGATGATAGATGACCATCCATCATCTTCTACTATAAGCCAGTGTTCACCTCCTCAATGACTATATTACCATCCATTGTCTTCCATTATACTCTAGGGTTATACTTTTTTTTTAATGGAATCAGGTTATATTCCCATATATTTTGATCCAAATATTACTATGCTTCTTCATTCTCTAGTTTCTCCTAGTGGAGGTACTGATGCCTCATGCTTTGTTGGTTGAAGAATTGATTCCTCTGGTTTTAGAGGTGGACATGATATGTCATAGCAGTTATTTGGCTTGAGATGTTTATTTGACATCATGTATCATGATTTTGATATTATTGTTCATATATGCATATATGGTGCGTTTTCCATGTTCATGTTGATGTACTTTATTTATATGTTGACGTTGATGTGTATGTTGTTAGGTAATGATAGATATGTTTGCTAGATGTCTATGTTTTTATGTCATGATAGATATGTTTTCTAGATGTGTATGTTGAATGATGCTTGCTAGATGTATGTGATGATGATGTTAGACAATGAATGTGTTATGTTAGATGTGATTATTAGATTTGTATGCTAGATGATGTTTATGTGTTAGGTGTATATGTTAGATGATGTAGTTAGATAATGTTTATATTAATGTGTAATTTGTGATGTTTGATGTATATGGTCATGATTTTCTTAGATAATGCTTGTGTTGTTTTAGATGTATATCTTCTTTGTGATTGATATACTTTATGTCAGATAGCCATGTGTTTGATCATTATTACCATATACAACATATTGATGAAATATGTGCTCCTTTGTTAGAAACATTTAACATTCAAACATATAGGCTTGTGCTTCATTCAAACTAAGGTACATATGAAGCTCATACGTTTGTTGAAAAAATTATGGTATGGATATTAAAAATGCAAATTAACATGGTAAGAAAATTATGTATCAAAGATAAATTAATAAAATTGTAGAACAATATGTATCAAAATGAGTACTTAATTAATTTGTATTAGCTAATTACAATTTCAATTACAAATTACAATTACAACTACAACTACAGATTACTTGGCAAAATCAGCGAGGAAATAAGAGTTGAGCTTGACTCTAGTTCGACTTTGTGAAATTTCTTGAGAACAAAATCATGTATCAACGAGAAATTAATAAAATGTATAACATATTTAGTCGATTTATTATAAAATGACAAAATTTATAAGAGCCTATATGGATTAATATTTCATAATATCATATCTTTCTCAAAACATAAATTATTTTTAGAACAAAACATATCATTATCAAACCGTTTGCAATACATCACAAAAAAATCCATTCCCTGATTTAGAAGAGACAGTAATCTTCACAATATAATTAGTACATGCAATTTTTTATTATAATTTTGATTCACATTATATCCATAGATAACAAATAAACCACTTGTTTTCAAAAAAGACAAAATCTCATCATTGATGGAGAAATTGAAAATAAAAAGCAATATAATTACGAAATGAAGATAACAAAAAGACACGACAACTTTCCATTTCAACAACTCTATAAATCTCTGTTGCCAGGTTTTTTTGGTGCATGTTTACAATATTGTTCGGAATAACCACATATTTCATTTTTAACATCGACGTTTCGGGTCCACAACAGGACTCATCATCAGGATGGTGTGAAGAAGAGTAGGTGATCTTGGTCTTAGTCATTAATAATGAATTGCAGAGAGTATTTTGAGAAGTTGGTATGGTTTTTGGTTTTTCAAGTGTCGGTTAAGGTTAACTTTTTAAATAGTTTTAGCATTACTATTATATTTTTAGAAAACCTAAACTTTAAACATTTTCTAACCATAATTTATAAACTTATATTTGAAAAATAAGAAACTACATTACATAATTTATTATTGCAAACAACTTTATTAATTTGCATCATTAATAAACATTATTAATATAACATTATCTATATTATTAAACTTGATTATTATAACATTATTAAAACACAAATTATATTAAAAATTAACAAATTATGTTAAAAATTAATAAATTAATATTAAAAACTAATAAAGATAATACCAAAACCTAATCTTAACCGACACTTGAAAAACCAAAAAACATACCAACTTATTAAAATACTCTCTGCAATTCATTATTAATGACTAAGACTGAGATCACCTACTCTTCTTCACACCATCCTGATGATGAGTCCTATTGTGGACCTGAAACGTCGATGTTAAAAATGAAATCTATGGTTATTCCAAACAATACTGTAAACTCTATAAATGATGAAATAAAACATGTACATATCAGTCTCCATTGTCATCACCCTAATTATCTTCATCGCTTAGCATGCTAGCACTGTTGTTCTCAAAAATATGTTTTGATCTAGGTTCTTGTATTAATATGAACCACTAATCCTTATCCAACACATCTAGGTGAAAAAACACTTGGTTGCAGTGTTTTGGGAAAACATAAGGCTCCTTGGTTTCATCCCACATATTTCTAGAGCTGATACATATCATCCCACTATTGTGATATTCCTTTACATTATTATGGTCGAAAGACACCACTTGCACTTAAAAATAATACATTGGAAATAAGATAAGTCCACTTGAATGATATCTTGTATCTTTTCGATGTAACCTAACTCCCCCCTATTAGGTTTTTATTGTGGTGGATAGCATGTCTGTTATGATGCGTCCACCATCGACATACTCGATGTGAAAATGATGCCCATATGACCACATATATGGGAACAAATGCACCTGTAAAAAGTGAACAAATTATAGTGTTATATGTCTGATAAATCAACCATTAAAAAATGAAATATATATATGTTACAATTTAAGGATGCAATATGAAGTTCAAAATGTACATGAAGAGATTATTACTGAGTTGTTGCATATGGTTCCTATGTTTAGTGCATCCTATTTAGCATGTGGGTAACAACCAAATGCACTATATTTCTCTTTGAATTGCTAAACAACCCAACTGTTGGGGCATATCATTGGATTATTGTCTTTTAAATGATCAAGATAAGGCATGCTTCTACCATTCAACCATCTGAATTATTTCTTGTCAATGTCCCATTTCCTCCTCTTATGTTCATACAATGCAACTCACAACTCTATTTCCTCCACGTTGTAAATAATGAACTTATTGATGACATCAATTTTTTGAAATTGTTGATACATTCATAAATAAAAAATGACACACACTAGTATAAGATAAAAGTATAAATTGTGAACTTTAATGTGAATAGTTACTCTATAGAAATTTTATAGACGATAAGTCACTTAGTATTTATCGTGCACCTTTTGTTTGTTTGTTTGGAGTAGCTCCCCTTCCCTTTTGTATTCATCCCTTTGTTCGTCCCAAATCCCCACACCCTGTGTGTCATCGATATGCTTGATGTACTTGTGGTGTATACTTCTATACAAACACATGATAAATAGAACCTACTAGAGGGTTGTGAACTCCAACAAAGTTTCAAAGGTAAAAACAAGACTAACAGTCAACTAACTAACTAAACTACAAATGCAGGTATAAATCAAATATAACGTTTTTCTTTTCTTTTAGTCCAATTCAGTCAACAAGCACACAAACTAAAAGATTAAATCATTTTTTCTATTAAAATGTGTAATAGGAGTACAACAACCAAAGGAACCTAGATAATAGTGGAAGAGAAGGTCACCACAACTATTTGAGGGAGGGTTCATTGGTTCTTCTCACACCCTTCTAGTTCTTCAACCACTTCATAAGGAGGATTCTCTAGCAAAAGGTGAGAATGAAGTGAGAAGAGGGATACTTCAGGCTTTGGAGAAAACTTGGCAGAGTGACGATAATGAACTAGTGGAAAGGATATGTGTGTGGGACGAGGGACCTTGGTATTTATTTTATAACTGAGAATGGGAGTTTGGAGTTGAGCTTTGGGTCCCAAACTCATCATCAACATAGATATTTGTGTCATTTTGGTTTTCTTTTTACCAGACACGAGGAAGAATGAACTGAAAGTTAACTTGACTTTTGGGTTTTTCTTTTTTAATGGTTTTGTGTGACTTTTATCACCCATATCAAAGGTTTATGTGTGTCCTAGTATGCACTTATCGAAAGGTTAAGAGAAACCTGATTAATAAAGTATTTTTTGATGCTTTAAATTTCATTTTGGGATTTTTTATTATATTTCCAAGGTCCAATATACATGAATGAGGTGTCATGATGACATATGAAGGTGACTGAGATGGTGATATGGAAGGTGAGTAATTCTTCTTATTAACAATACTCATTGGAATAATAGAATGACTGATATACTATGTTCCCCTTAGCCATAGACCCCTCTGGGTTTTCCCTTTGTTAAACAAATCCTTTCAATTTTTCAATGTACCTATCTAAGAAGAACATCCAACGATGGGAGACAACCTTGACTAATTCAACCTCATCAACTAGGTGAATTAGAAGATGAACCTACAAGTCATGAAACTCGTCAACAATTCCTTCTCAAACATACAAACTATCTCATCTATCTCTTGATTCCACCATGGAATGGTAACCACATGAATCTTCTTTGTTGTGTTCTAATGTACAAATGCATATAATTTAAATATATGACATACCATAGGTTTGTAATGAAGTATTGGTTCACACAATCATGCATGAGAAGAGGATAATGACACTACAAAGTAAACACATACATAATTAATTGTGTTTTAACCCAGGGCATAAAAATAAAAATAAAATCATGTTTTTGACATATGTACTCTAGAATGTTCAGATGGTCATGTGATTTCAACCCCAACAATTGTTATTCTACATTGAAGCAACGTCATATAGTACACCCATATAATAAAGGCACATTCACACCCAATGTAACTTCTTTTTCCAAAGAAAGATCATATTTTTTCAAAATCCATGGGATTTCACCTTTTTTTGAAAGACCAAGAGGGACCAACCTCTCCTCTACTTACTTGTATTGGCCAATCTTTCTTTATAGTGTTTGAAGAAATAAGATATTTCCTAACAACTAATTTGTGACTTTTTTCGATGATACGTGCTTCCATAAAGAAGATGAAACATATTTAAACATATGCATGGGATCTAGTAAGTGGGAAATCTTAATATGCTCCCAATATGGAGCTCATAAAAGACATTTATTTTTTATCCCAATGGGAATAACTCAACATAGATGTCAAAAAATTATGGATCATCGAACATAGGCTCTGCATCTGAATCAAAAATTTATGTAATCTCCTTCTCCTTCTCTCTTTCATATTCCCTAAACCAGTCTACCAATGTCATTATTGTAGGACTTTGGGTTCTCTCTAGTTTACCATTGAAAGTAGATGTTTCTCTTCTTAAGGGTTTTATTCTTCCAAGGATACCTATAGCAATTGTACGCCGACTTTCACAGGTCATTGGACCACCTATCCTTTAGAGAAGGTCCACAACATTTACATCCATGATACCCTTTTGTTACAAGACCTACAAAGTTATTGTATACAACGCACATCAACATGGAATATCAAAATAGTTGCACCAAATTAAATATGCAAAAAAAGTATTGTTACAAATATAAACAAATCAATAAACATGTTCACCAAAGAAAACTCCTAATCCTGGACAATGATGTGTGGTGTATGCACATATGGAATACAACATAAAACTCCTCTTTGTTGGGATGGGCCTTGATACATTATATACATTTATCCCTTCACATAATTACTTCATTTCATCGACCAAGGATTGTAGGTAAACATTTAAATTCTTCACTTGTCTTCTACAATGGATTATAAGAGCCAACATAAGATGTTAATTCTTTGAGGAAGACCATGGAGGGATATTGTTATACATCGTTACTACAGGACAAATAATATAGTTGGTTTTTTGGAGAAAATATGGGTTGACCCCATTCATGGATATGCTCAGTTGATGGCTTCATAATTCATCCTTAAATTTCTTGGGCCATATGTCCTCTATATGATTCATGGATATTGAATATGTTGGGATTCACATAACTCCTGACTCACTTCTGTGCAGGGCATGTCATCCCTACAACATAACTAATTCTTTGTAACAAAAGAGACTTTGAATCCTTGGGATTATAGGAATGTGCCTTAATATCTTATTAGGACCATGCTATCTACCCTTGTTCTTTGAGATATGGTACCTATCATGCCCACATTTTGGACACACCTCTTTTTTCTCATATTCTCCTCTATCTAGAGTAGAATCAGTTGGGAATGCATGATATGGTATGTACTCTACACCCAACATTTTCAACATGTTCTTTACAGCTTCCGGGAAAGACATTATCATTCAGAAGTACCTTACCTTTGAATACATTATACTTAGTTAGAAATAGAAGTGTATAATGTCATTTAACATTCATAAAATTGACATTTTTCCATCTTTATTGTGTGACAGGATCCCTCAAAATATAAGGGTCTTGATGGTCATTTACCTCAAAATTTTTGAGAAAAATGCATTTGACATGCCATACTTTGCTTTAATGTTAATAACATTGTTGTCCCCAACTAGGTAGAATTTTCTTGGCCAAGTCCAAAGAGATAGGTAGTGGAAGCAAAATTCAGCCTTTTGAAGAAGGTATGAGTGATATGATCATCATACCCTAGATTATCGTCATGGAATGCATCTAACAACATTTTATCCATTGCATTCGTATCGCATAACAAATCATTCATACCAACCATTGTTTCATTTCCTCCATTGCCAACTTGTGAAGAACTAATTTTACTATAGACATTCCTAATTGGTGATAGGGACATAGTGGGAATTGAATTAGGTGGTTGATTCAACCATTCTTGGTATGCTTCCTCTTTGAGTTTTTCTCTTTTTGCAGTCTTCTCTTGATTTGAAATTGTAGTGGGGTGCAATGGAAGATGGTAGGTAAGTCACTCATCATCAAAATCCTAGTTATTTCAAAGATATGGAACAATACATCAATAATATTAGTAAACACAATGCAATTGGATTTTTCAAAAATGATACCAAACAATTGTTAGAGAATCATGGAAATTTTTTCCAACAATAAATGTACTTCAATTTCAAAAAATTTATAACACAAAAGTTCAAATTGAGCATTACATTTACATCAATCCCATTGAGAATAACAAAAAAACAATTACTCAATTTTTTTTGTCTAATTCCCCAAGGGGATGCCTAAAGGTAGTCCCAATGCAAGGTGTCTCTAATGAGCGGTTGGTAGTCTACAACATTTATAGTCTATTAATAACTCGTCACTAGGATACAAACTATGTATTGCATGCACAACAACAAATCTAAACGCTTTTGTTTGTATAAATAATTCTTGGTCATTAAAGTGTTCCTCAAATGAACATTTTGCAGAAAATAAAGAGAACCTAGAACTATTAATAACCCTACAATTTTCCCATGATTTCATCAAAGAACATCGATGTATAACAAGTTATCCCTATTAAAGTTTACAAAATCATAACCATTCATGAACATACTATACACATAAATATTATGTTTATATTTAACAATATTCAAGTAATTAGATCAAGAATAAATAGAACAGCAAAATGGAATAAGTGATACTAATTATTTGGTAGGAATGAGTACATGAGAAAGGATAAAAAACCCAAGATTTGCATAATATATGTTTGGCTTCTCAATCATAAAACTATTACCACAAAAGGAGAATTTGGTTCCAATATCAGACATAAGTAGAGAAGACGCCCAAGAACCATAGAGAGCATGGTTGTAACAAGTTTGGTATTTAGTTAGCAAATCCATGAGAAGGGAGAAGTCATCGCCACCCTCCAACAATTGGACCAAACTTGGTGTTTACTTGGAATTTTTTTCTCTCAAATCATACCATTTTTGGATCTCCTAGTACAAATGTTTTGGGTGGAATTGATATCATACTATAGACCACTAGAAATTTCAGTTGACTAATTAGAATAGATGGGTTAGTTATTTTAGGTTGAAACCTAGTTGTTTTGGCTTCCAACTTTTCAAATAATGAGCATAAAGAAGTGTTCATTTGTGTCTTTTCTATATCACCTATTGGGTTTTTTACTACAATAGGAGGTATTAGACCATCAACATTGGGTAGTCGATCATTAATATAATGGATGAGGGTGACATGCCAAGGGTTCTCCTTCAACCCTTTACATTTTGAATCGCATATTACCAGGATGTCAGAAAAGAGATCCAACTCACAATGAATTATTGTCAATGACTCATGATAACAGCTAGAAGATGGCATGCCACAATTGGTTGGGTAAAGTGACTATCCATTTTAATCTACCAACTACTTGTAGTATGTTGCTCCTGATAGGATCTTCTGACATTTTCAAACTTTTGGAATATTTTATGAATCCAAACTCAATTCTAAATCAAGATCCAACTAATTTGGATATATTTTTATTAAGATTCACATGGATAAATATAAAAAATTGAAATAGATAATCAAAATATAGATAAAATATGAACTTCGTAGACATTGATAGGGAGAACTACATGATGGACTTTGAGAAATATGAAACAAGATAGAATATGAAGAATTGACCATTTGATATTACCCTTTACTCCCTGTATTTAAGCAAAATCAATAATTAATATGTGAGTTTAAGCAACATATGTCTACTATGAAGTATTGTAATTTATGCATGTGGTTGTATCCTAAAAGATAATTTGACTAAATATACCATTTTATGTTCAAAAATGAATTCATATATATATNTGCACCGATATAAAAAAACTCTGCTAAAATATATTCTAACTAAAACCTCTGCTAAAATATCCGCTAACTAAAACCTTTGCTAGATTTGATAACATATATCTCTATATGTAATTTTCAATAGTATTGAAGTCAGTGTGCTTACGATAAGACATTGCACTGAGAGAGCTTTTATCTCTTATGCACTGTTTAGCAGAAAACAAATTACAAAATTGTTTCACACGTATTTTTCCTACGTTGTTCGCTATAAAACATATAACACATCGGTGCTATAGAATCCTATAGAGGCACCACAAATCAAATATTTAAAAAAGAAGTTATGTGTTATCGCTACATATATTAATAAAACGCATCGATGTGTCGTAACATAAAACACATCGTAGTGCTGGAAACCTAATGAACATTTTTTTTTAAAGATTGGAAAAAGAGTGGGAATTTATTTTCAAAAAAGAAATTTCATAAATAAGTTTTATAAGTAAAATCCTAATCACTCTTTCATTATTTTGGTGAAATATTCAAGGGAGAGTTTTGCAACAGAGATTTATCGGGGAAGACTTTGGAGGAGTATAATTGAGGAACCGAATTACTCAGAATATTGAAATTGATAAGGTATGGCAAATCACTCAAAACTATGCATAGTAAAAAAATTTCATTTTACTATTGATCTCAATACCAAAAAATATTATATTTCTATTTCTATTTAGATTTAAATAAAATTTAGAAAAAAGTAAAAGATTTTCATACACACCTTCAACCCAAAAACAAGCTTGCTTCTTCTTGCTTCCTTTTTTGTGGCTGCAAAAGTTCACCATAGAGTTTAACTCCCTCTATCACTTAACAAATTAGGGATTTTCCTTTTAGGCACATTAGAATGAATAGGTTTGTCCTTCTATATATATGCATTTGACATGTGATGCAATGGACCACTTATGCATTGGATCCCCATACCTTTTTATCTGTTTTAGCATAAAAAAATGCTTTTGGCGTTTTCAGCACACCATATTTTGTATAGTGCAATGGTGCACTTTTAGTAAAATCATACCGCCATGATAAAAACATCTTTTAAAAAAATTCATGGAAATTTGGTGCGCTATGGACATTTGTAAAGTAAGAATCAGTGCTTTTTTTTTTCTCCAAAAGTAGAATTGAACATGTTGTCAATGAATTGAAACTTCTCTTTTTCATTTATTGATCCATTTTTTGTTTACGCTTTCGATGTTTTTGGTGCGCCATTGATTTTATAACGCGTCATTGCAAGCGATGTAAAATCACACCGATTTAATGCAAAAAAATAGAAATATGGCGTATTTCGCATATATATATA
>LPNX010184152.1:80027-195538 GCA_001517045.1 Pseudotsuga menziesii
ATGTAATGAAATATTAGGCTGGTGAGTCGTTTATCATGATTGGCCCTTTCGGGGGTTGTTGTTGTTTCCCGTTCATGTATACTTGCTAAGCAGGTATAAGAGATATTTTCCATGGTGGACGCAGCCATGGTGTAAACAAGGCTTCCATGGTTAACCACCTTTTAATATATATATAAGCATTGACGATTTTTAGTAGGAAAGTAGCATCGCAAATGCCGTGAATGAACTAATTTTTTTCATTTTTTGTACAAATGCACCAATAATGCATAATTGTTTTTAGCTAAAAATTATGTGATTTATTTGTGAAATACATTTAATAGTTTATGTGCTTAATGGTAGAGGTTTTATATTGTTACAAAATGTGTGATAAGAGTTCAAATACCAATAATTCCAATCGGCATAGTGCCAGAACATCCAAACAAATGAAAATGCATGTTGTTTGTAATATATATATATGAAATTAATATGTTTGAACTATATTTTAGTTTAACTAATATGTATTGGTTAATGTGTGTCATCCAGATCCATAAAATTAGGAAGTTTCGTAAGATTATTCGAAATCTAAGTGTAGAAAAGCACAAAACCTTGATGGAGAAATTGAAGAAGGATGAGTGAGGTTAACAAAAATTTACTATTCAATATGAGTTTTTTATTTTATTTTTTAGAAATAATGTACTTAAGAATATTGATAACATGTCTCAAATAATCTAGATCTCACATGTGTTTAATGTTTTGCAGGGATCGACAATGATGGAATGAAATGCTATCATAAGAAAGTACAAATTACAAAAAGATATAAATGATGATGATTGGTCCTTAGATCATCTAAAGTGGAGTTGGAAGTTAATGAGGGGAATGTTTTTTTACAAAGTTATGATGGATATAGTGGAAAGAATCAGAACGTATAGATGTACTTTCCACTTACAAAACATAAATCAATCTAATGATTTAAAGAACTATAGGAAGTGTTTCTATAACACTGGTCAATGAGACCTTCTAGACTTGCAATTTCAAAAACATACAATAACAAAATAGAATCATTCAGAAAGTAATATTCATAAACATGCCTTTTCTAAAATATGTATAAACTACTACAAATCATTCCTTTAATAGTAATATTAATTATGTTAGATTTACTTTCTTTCTACATTAAACAAAACATAGATTAATGTCATGTTAAATTTTCAGGAAGAATATAAAAATCCTAAAGCATGTACGAGGCAATCTCTAATTTATGCCCGTAGGGATGTGCAAAAAAAATGTACAAAGAGATGGTCAAAGAAATGGACATAATTTCATCGTAGGAGGATCCATCTCAACAACAATGTGCTTCAAAAGTATGTAATCATTGCATTTTTCTATTATGTACCTATAACTAAATAGTTTAACATTAAATAATAGTTTCAATTATTTTATTGCAAAAAATTAAAGAAAACGAAACTCATTCAACACATAAGACAAGACACCAAGGAAGAAAAGGGTTGATTCCAAAGTTTGTGAGTAAATTGTGACTTAGTTATAAAAGATTTCATATTGGTTGTGATCTTTAAAATTTATTTTATTTTTACACCAACCATCATTGGACGTCTTCAAATAGGCGCTAACATACAAACAAGATCCATTGAATTGATTGAGATTGGGTTAAATATCGGTTGTGAGTATATGTTGGCATATCAAAAATTAATTGTGGAATTTGTAAGTATTTATATTGTTTTATTTTTTGATTTTTTAATTAATGGAGTAACAAAAATCCTTTATATTAAATCTATGATCTATGATGGGGTATACAATTTGCAGGAAACAAAGTATGGAGAGGAGCCAATTGAACAATTGTTCAGAGATGGCATGAGATTTGGTTTTGAAAGAATGTGTATCCTTCAAGACACAATTATTTCCTTGGTACGCTTTTCAATTTACATAATGATAATGTATATTATATATTTTAGTTCAATGCGTTGTATACCAATGTAGATACACTCATTACACTTTATTTTTATGTTTGTAGAGGGAACAAGAAGATGGGAAACACAATAAAAGAAATCAACAAAACATTTGCCTAAATAACCCATGTCATGTAAGTGGCTCAATGACTGACAATAGTTCCAACGAAAAATAATGATCATAATAATTGGATGTCATGCAAACTGTTGTATATTGTAAAATAATTGTCTATAAAAATCAGACATTTTGTATAATTTAATCGACACAATGTCCCAATTTAAAGGCAATGGGTTACCAATGAATGTCACCATTACATATATTTGACATGATGATTATTATGGACTTTTATGTTGTCTCATTTTGTATGACAAAGAGCTTCTTATTCATATATAATAAAATAAGTTTTTAGTCTATTGCATTATTCATTGTTGTTGTGAAATTTTATATTATTGATTAAATATGGATGGTTAAATATTCTAATGAACTGATGTGAAACATATAAAACAAATTAATCCAAACATCATATCCAAATGCAATAATAAAAAATTAATTTATATTTCAATTTCAAATTATATATGAATACTATAATACGCAATACTTAATTTTCTGATGAATAATGTGTATATATATATATATAATTATAATATGGCATTGTCACATGCCATTGTTTGAAAAAAAAAAATGAATTCCGGTTCTTTTAAGCATACAATAGGCGCCGGTGCTTCACATATAAAAATGCATCGGTGCTTCCAATAAAATAATGCACTCGTGTTTAAAAAAAACACATGCATCATAGATCACAAACATTTTGTTACAATCCTCGGTGTTTTTATTCAAATACACATCAACGCATTATTAAACCACACCAGTGCACTTTTACAATTATATGGCACCGATGCACTTGTACAATTAAACAACATTGGTTCTTAAAATAATAAAAGTCAATAACCATAGCCTCCCTTCTAGTGCGTGTCACATATTTTTATCACCTATGATTCCATATAGATAAGGAGAACCGGTGAAAATTCATATAAAGCACTAGATGATGCGAGTTCTAAGTCACTAATTCCTTTTATAATAAAGCATTAGTGCTTTTCATTTTTTAAAGCACTAGTGCAGTATTAATTGTGAAGCACCGATGCTTGTAATGTAGTACAACACTAGTGATATATTTACTTTTATGTGCATTGGGCCATGTTTTGTTATAAATTATTGGTGATAAATATGTTGGTTTCTGCACAAGTGCTGGTTGTTCATGTGACAACATCGATGCTCCAAATTTTACATATAGACACACCGATGCATTTTACATATAAATGAATTGGTGCATTTGTATAACAAAGAACACCGTATAGAAAACCTCTGGTACAACCTTTGGCCTCTGAGTATTTATTTGTTTTAATAAACATCCATAAATACCTCCACCAAAACACATGCTAGCAGAAACACTAAAAACATCAATGGTTTTTTTGAGAATTTTGGTTGATATTGTAACACTAAAAACATTTGCTATAACGTATGCTACAGGGAATTTTCCTTCTAGTAAATATTGGAGGCTAAAATCTAGGAATATTTAGATAAAAGTTGGGGCTTAAAAGACTAGTTTTTTTCACAAACAAGTTCAAGCAAGGAAAGCCATAAATAGAGTGCTATAAATTTCCTTTCAAAATAAGGGTAGAGATGGATGGAATTTGCAAATATCAAAGAGTCTACCCACCTGAACTTCAAATATTTGTACTCAGAACAATACTTTCTCTGTTATGTTTCCCCCTCTATATCGGAGGATGACAATGTTAACCTCATGTTCCCTGTCACTGGAAAATAAACAAACTAGGTTATTTGGGAGAGGGAAAATTTATGCATTAGAGGGAATTTTTTTAAAGATGTGCCAAATGAGGGTGTGGCAATCATGGTCATATCAATATTTTCCAAACACACTTGCTGGAGGTTAAGATACTCAATTCCGCTACTCTAATTGGTTTTATCCCCCCAATTGAAATTTCCAAGTGTCCTTGAATGGATTTCGGAAGACAGTTGAAACTTGCCATAACTTAATAACTGAGGATTGGAAGAACAAATCATCAATTCCTTTGGAATCTAACATCATATTACAACTAGGGGCACCACTTGAGCATGATTCCATGGACCAATCATTGTCTATTTCGACGATTTTCACAACTATGTTTTTACTCAATAACTTGCAACAAAATTTATGCATTAGAGGGTAAAGTTTTGAAAACCATGCCAACTGAGGGTGTGGGCATGCTAGTTATCTCTGCCTTCCCAAAAAAAATTTTAGGAGGTTATGAAAAATATTTTGAAGTTTGAGTGTGATTAATCAAATATGAAGTAATTCCCAATAGCATCTCCATGGCCCAATATTTTGTTAAATCCTATAGCCATCCTATATCCATTTGCAGCAATAGTGACATGCTTGAGTAAGAATAGTAACGAGAAAGACAAGGAAATGATGGTGTTATTATATCATAAATCTATTTTGGGTAAGATTTTTATAAGCTATTATGAGATTAAGTTTCACATGCAAAGAAGACTATTTGAAATCACTAGTGTTGCTACAAAGCATTAATAACATCATGTAGCATACTTTTGGGAAGGATTGTTCCCTCAACTACTAGTATTAGGAAAAAGTTGAGTTCGTTTTGATGGTGGCTTGCAAATATAAGCATAAATAGAAGAATTCTAGACAATTAACAAGGGAGTATTAATCTTGTATATTGATCTAGGAACAAAGAACCAATCTCATCAAAGATTAATCAACAAATAACTCATGAAATGGTGTAATCGGTCTACAAGAATAGTAGCCACTCTGTATTCACATAAAGAATGAATAATTACAATTACAATGTCATGCTACAAGCATGAATGAAGAGACAATTCGAATTCCTTAGGAGGTCATTCAAATTGAATGAGTGAGTCTAGCTTAACTAACTGTAAGCCATTGTCCACACTCAGTTAACCATTGATAAAAACCCTAATTGACTCAAGTAACCCTAACTGAAGTTAGAGCACAATAAATGACTGAGTCTCAACTGAAAGAGATCAGACACATGTCACAGCTCACAAAGAGGTAGCGCTACACTGACTCCAATGAACCCCGATGAGGTTAACTGAAGTTGAACTGCACATCAGAAGTTGGTGGAGGCGCCCCTGTTGACTCCAGTTCATTAAATAATATATTTAATGAGAGGAGGCACCTTAACTGACTTGTTTAACTGATTGTAACCACCAGTTAGCAATTAGGTGCATTATTATCACTCATATCACCCCCGGAGTGCTCCAATTAGCCTCCCCGAATGTAGGAGAAGGCTAAGTTAGCCTCCTTGACTGAAGGTAGGTGTGGGTGAGACTGTATGATGACATTTAATGCTCCACTGATGTCAATTAATGTCAATAATACTTAGGATAGTGGTTTAACTAGGCCAATTTGACCAAAAAGAGTGTGTATGGTGGTAAATGTCTCCAACACCGCTCCTTAAGTTATACTCAGGAAGAGTTAGAAAACATAAATGCATAAAAATGCTAGGGCCCCGGAAACTAAGGCCATAGGTCACCCTATACAATGCTAAAACTGAAACAATGCTCAAAACAAGCTAAGTGAGGAAAAGAGGGAAAACCCCCCCTCAAGTTGAACACTGAAAGTAGTCTAAATCACCTTGATGAATTCACCCCCAACAGTGAACGGAGGTAAGTGAACTTCTTTTCTGAAAAGATCTTGGTGAAGATGTCTTCAATCTGCTCATCAGTCGGGAAGTATTGTAGAATGATGGTCCTGTCATGCACTATCTCCCTGATATAGTGCATATGGATCTCTACATGCTTGGTCCTCTGCCTGGTAACTGAATCCATGGATATCTTAATAGCACTTTCATTGTCACAAAAGAGGACATTGGACAAAGTACTACCAAGATCAAACTCTAAAAGAATGCCTTGCAACCAAACTGCTTGGATGCAAGCATTCACCGCTCCTCGATACTAGGCCTCTGCTGAAGATAGTGCTATGGCAGCTTGCTTTTTGCTTGACCAGAAAATGGGGCCAACACCAAACATGAATACATATCTGGAAGTAGAATTCCGATCAATAGAATCACCCACCCAATCAGAATCTGTGTATCCAACCAGCTCTAGCTCGGAGTCTGTAGCATAGTGAATGCCGTAGGTCCTAGTTCCCTGAATATACTAGAGGATCCTCTTGGCTGCCTTCCAATGAAGATCATGAGGCTTATGCATGTATCTTGATACATCATTCATGGCATAACAAATATCAGGTCGAGAATGTGTCAAGTACAACAAGCTACCAATCAGCTGTTGATAGATAGTGCAGTCCATGGGAGGTGTGCTTTTTCCTTCTTCAAGGTTGATCCTTGAAAGGAAAGGGAATGGTGCAGGCCTACAATCAGCCATTTTAAACTTGACTAACAGGTCAGAAATTTATTTGTACTGAATGACCATAATCCCATCATAATTTTTCTCAATTTCGAGCCCCAAAATTTGTTTTAGAAGCCCCAAATCACTCATTTCAAAGGCATTGTGGAGAGCAGTTTTAATGGTTGAAATGGAGGCAACTGTGCTACTTGTGATTAGTAATTCATCAACATATAAAACAATTTTAATTATATGACCATCATAATGCTGTAAATATACATTTGGATCTGATCTACATCTCTGAAAGTTTTGCAAGAGAAGGAAGGCAGCCATCTTGGAATACCACTCTCTTGGGGCCTGTTTTAACCTGTATAGTGACTTCTTTAGCTTGCAAAACAAATATGGATCAGTGATGTAGCCCTCAGGCTGCTTCATGTATATCTCCTCATGAATATATCCATGTAGAAAGGCTGACTTCACATCCATGTGATGCACTTCCCAGTGCTTGGATGCTGAAATTGCCAAAACAAGGCAGATGGAGTCCATTTTTGCAATCGATGCAAAGGTCTCATGGTATTCCACTCCTTGGACCTGAGAGAAACCTTTTGCTACTAGAATTGCCTTATATTTATATATTCTTCCATCAGCAGCAACCTTGGTCCGAAACACCCACTTGCATTGAACCAATTTCCTTCCCGGAGGAAGAGAAACTAGCTCCCAAGTAGTGTTTTTCTGAAGAGAATTCATCTCTTCATCCATGGCAACTTGCCATCTCGGATCCTTCCGAGCATGGTAGTAGGATTTTGGATCTGAAATAATCATCAAATGGCAAGTTTTGGACAGAAAATTATCAGGACAAGAGATCACAATACCTGCTCTTTGGAAATTAGACCGGGTTCTCCTTGGATCATCCGAATTTCCAATGTTTTCTCCTGCGGAGGAGAGTGTCTGTCGGGGCCATGTAGGAAGATGATTTTTCACTTCAGGTTTTTCTTTAGAATCTGATGATTGCTGCACACTGATATCAGAAATCAGAGGATCCAAATCAGGGTCATCACCCCCAATTTCATCATCCAAATATTTAGTAGAATAGGAAGGAAATTCAGCAGTTTTCTCCTTCACTAGTTCCACCTCCTGAAGAAGCTCATCAAACTTGACACTTCTCTTGATGATGATCTGTTTGGTATTGATATACAATAGCTTAAACCCTTTAGATTCATCAGGATACCCAATAAACAGACATTCTATGCTTTGCAGTTGCAAAGCCCTTCTTTTATCAAGCGGAATACGGGCCCATGCAGTGGACCCAAACACCCGTAGGTTCGACACATACGGCTTGTGTCCGAAGTATGCTTCGAAAGGGGTCTTCCCTTTCATGGATGAGTGTGGCACCCTATTCTGAATGTATTCTGCAGCATGCATGTCCTCATCCCACAAATTTGTAGCAAGCTTCTTGGATTCCAACATACAAGTGGTCATCTCCTTGAGAGACTGATTCTTCCTTTCCGCTACTCCGTTCTGCTGGGGAGTGTAGGGAATTGAATGTTGGACCTAAATACCATTTTGGGAGCATATGTGCAGAAACTCATTACTGACATACTCCCCTTCATTATTAGATCTCAAGATCTTGATATTAAGCCCAGAGGCATTTTCGATCAAGGCCTTCAATTCATAAAAAAATTCACATACTTCTGACTTCTTTTTGAGAAAGAAAACCCATGTATACCTTGAAAAATAATCAATAAAAGTAAGAAGATACCTTGATCCATTCATGGATGTGACAGGCATCGAACCCCTGATATCAGAATGTATCAGCCCCAATATGCATGTAGCTCGATTTTCCTTCCCATGATCGAACTTGTGCTCAGGGTGTTTTCCAATCACATAGCCTTTGCAAATTCCCGTGGTTTCCTTGATGACCGAGAGGCCTTCAACCATGGATTTTTTATGTAATTTCTGCAAATAGTTGAAATTAAGATGGCCAAACCTCTCATGGCATAGCCTACTGACCTCATTCCCATGAGTTAGCAGAGCGGTGGGCTTTGCATCTGCAGCAAAGTGAGAGAACTCATAGGCTTTTGCATGATGGTTTGCAAGGCCTTTAGCAATGAGTTTCCCGGATGCAATTTATGTTATCTCAACATCATTTGGGCTGAAATAAAATCTCTTAGGAACTCCTGTATGTGTCATCTGATAGACACTAAGGAGGTTTGATGCCAAAGACGGTACATACAAAACATTTGAAAAAAAGCCATTTTCAAGATCAACAGTACCTTGTCCTTCTGAAATGATGGTGGAGGCATATCCCATGTGGATGGGGATGGATTTGATGGTCTCTAGGGATGAAATAGATTCTTTTTGAGCCATCATGTGGTTCGAAGCTCCAGAGTCAATCAATAGTGATTTGGACTTCGAAGTGCTTGCCATGAGGGCATGAACTTTTTCATGATGTGGTTCCTGATCTTGCTGATCTCTCCTCCAAAAGATTTCCAGAATATTGATGTGGTTTCTCTCAAGGAGAGAGGTAGATTCATCAAGCTTCTTCTTCATGCAGGCATGTTCAGGGTGGAAGTCCTTCCCGCAATAAGAACACTTGACTTTTTCCTTGCCATGGTGCCTTTTTCCTTTATTCTTCCTTGATCCGGAAGACTCATCATGCTGCTGATTTTCAACTCTAGGTTTAGGAGCATCAAATTTAGTTTTTGGGTTCTTCTACTACTTTCCTTTACCCTTCAGATCTTTGGGCCCTGATACATGAAAAGCTTGATCACGGGAAGATCTTATGATCCCATCTGGACAAGCTTGTCATGTTCACATGTTAGGGACTCAATGAAGGCATTTAGTGTAGGCATCTTCCATCCAGGGGTTGTGAGATTCCCCACACGGAATGTAGAAATAAAAACTGAATAATCAGCCCCAAGTTTGGAGAGTATGGCGAGGATGAACTGATCATCCTCCTTCTCCACTTTGCATTGCTTCAAGAGTAAAACATTATGCTTGAAATTTGTGAAGAAATCATTCAGAGTCTCGAAGTTGGAGGGTTGGAGAGACATGAGTTCATTTTCGAGCTGGTAAACCCTCAAGTCATCATGCTTTCTGTATAGGGTCTCCAATTTGTCCCATATTTCTTTCGGAGTCTTCAATCCCACAAGATGGAAGAGAAGGTCTCGGGAAATAGAGAGGCACAAGAAACCGAAGGCTTCATCCTTCTTGTTCAAGAATCTTGATTTTTCTATGGCGGATCCAGGCTCATCTTCAGTGTCCATTGTGACTCTAAAAATTCCTCTGGAGTGTAGCTGAATCTCCATATCACCTTTCCATGAGTGGAAATTGTATGGAGTCAAGAGATCTACTGAGGAGACCATCTGGATGTGCTGGAGCGAATACTTCACCTGTAGAAACTTGAAAATTAAAATAGAAAGGGTAATGTAAGGTTGGACAGCCTACACATTTTAGGCTTTCATCACACCCAGCATAGTCAATCAAGCAAGCTTGATCAACAAGTTCTTTACTTGGGATATTAAGTGGTAAGCCTTGGCTTCTGGTGCAGTGCTATATGTTTTGAGCTATTGCTCAAATTTCATGTAGAAATCTTTCAAAAAGCTTGTTTTTGAGAGATAGAGCTTCGTCCTGCCATAAGCTCTGATACCATATTAATCTTGTATATTGATCTAGGAATAAAGAATCAATATCATCAAAGATTAATCAACAAATAACTCATGAAATGGTGTAATCGGTCTACAAGAATAGTAGTTGCTCTGTATTCACATAAAGAATGAATAATTACAATTACAATGTCATGCTACAAGCATGAATAAAGATACAATTCGAATTCCTTAAGAGGTCATTCGAATTGAATGAGTGAGTCTAGCTTAATTAACTGTAAGCCATTTTCCACACTCAGTTAACCACTGATCAAAACCCTAATTGACTCAACTAACCCTAACTGAAGTCAGAGTGTAATAAATGACTGAGTCTCAACTGGAAGAGATCAAACACATGCCACAACTCACCAACCATTAGATACATGTCACTGACTCCAATGAACCCCGATGAGGTTAACTGAAGTTGAACTGCACATCAGAAGTTGGTGGAGGCGCCCCTGTTGACTCTAGTTCATTAAATAATCATTAAATAATATATTTAATGAGAGGAGGCACCTTAACTGACTTGTTTAACTGATTGTAACCACCCGTTAGCAATTAGGTGCATTAATGTCATTCAGATCACCCCTGGAGTGCTCCAGTATCCTCCCAAAATGTAGGAGAAGGCTAAGTTAGCCTCCTTGACTAAAGGTAGGCATGGGTGAGACTGGATGATTACATTTAATGCTCCACTGATGTCAATTAATGTCAATAATACTTAGGATGGTGATTTAACTAGGCCAATTTGACCAAAAAGAGTGTGTATGGTGGTAAATGTCTCCAATAGGGAGCAGCCAAGACAAATGGTAGGAGCACAGAGAGAATAATTTTATATTATTGGAACTAATAAGTCTAGCTAAAATATATTTGGATCCCTTGGTAAGGATTTTAGGGTATTTTATTTCTCCACGGTTGATCTTAGGTGGTTAGGACTTTCCCTTATTGGGGCTCCTTCTTGTAGAACTTCAACTTCATTGTTATTCTCATGGTGATGTGACTTGCTTCCTAGTCCCTACCCTAATCTCTAAATGAACTAGACACATTCTTGAAGGAAATTCTTCTTGGCATGATTTCCCATTTGACTCACCTTGAATCCATTTCCCTAGTTGGATATTGATATTGATATATGTATCTCTCCATCACTTATTAAAAAATACTCAAAACTCCATACCCCCATTTTGCTAAGGCTATCTCTTCCAAATCACCTTGTTCCCTCATTACCATATCCTAGCAATCCTATATAGGGATTCCCCTCAAGTTGGAGAAGATCCAACCAAAAATGTTGAAGTAGTTATCATGGTGATAATGGGTAACACCTCTTAGGTTTCCTCAGTTAGAAGAAATCTTTGGGATTTAAATACAACCTACTAGTTTATGTGGTAACACATTAAACCACATATATATGGCGTAGACATTAAAATAGTTATCATGGTGACAATGGGTAACACCTCTTAGGTTTCCTCAACTAGAAGCAATCTTTGGGCTTTAACTACAACCTGATAGTTTTCTTGGTAACGCATGAGACCACATATATATGGCTTAGACATTAAAATAGTTAATAATTTTAACTTACCAAGACAATAACTTAAACATGGATCAAACAACTAGATCCTTTTCATTCCAACAACAATTTATAGTTGACTTTGTTGATAATATCATTAGTATTTCCATTTTCCAATCAATAGCTCCATTGGTCTAATGGGGAATGACTAGTAGTTAAAATAGACATGTAGGAAAGTTATGTGGCATTAAACCATTAACACCTTAACATTTTTCATTCTTAACAACAAGAATGTTATATCCTCATTGATCTAACAATCAACGAATTCATTTTACAAAGAATCTATAATAGTAAGAACCATTTGTTTTCTTGGAAACTCAATAGAGATTTAGTTTCATTAATAACAAAATCAACATTTTGACTAACCAACAACATATTTAGAATTTCAATTGCATTATAACCAACAATTTGATTTACCAAGTAAAATAACATAGAAGGCGACAAGGAAACATTTACGCAACATTTATGTTCAAATACAAGGTGGATTATGGCTTCAAGCAAAACATGTTAGGATTATAATCCTCCCTTATCCATTTTGGTCAATTATGTCTAAATTAGGAGTCTTTTCAATCTAATTTAGTCACTAGCATCATTGGGTCCATATGGCCTAATTGGGCCAAATGTACCAGTTACTAGAGTGTGGGGGACATTAGTTGAGGCTAACTACAATTGACTGCACTTGCATGCATTAGTTTATGTGCCTCCTAGACCAATCCCTACAATTTAGGAGCCTCTGGGAGTGCTAGAACCAACCTCCTTTAGTTGAGTTCAGTTAGTGACTAGTTAAGCCTAGTTAGGAGTTAGTTACATCTAGTTACTCAATTACATTTAGTTAGCACGAGACATTGATTGATTGCATGTGGGAAGGCACTTTTCCTCACCTACCACATTTAGTTAGACCAGTTAATTGATTCTAACTAACTGGTGCACTGATTTAGACAACTGGGGCTAACTTGTTGGGCTCCGATAGTGATTTAGACATGTCTAGTTATCCATGCAATTAGGTAGAGTCAATCAATTCAAATTCCTCTCCCATTCATTCAAATTGACTGGTTATTAATTGTTGGAGACATTTACCCACCATGCACACTTAATTTGGTCAATTTGACCTTGTTAAACCACTATCCTAAGTTTTGTTGACTTAATTGGCATCATATGAGCACACTATGACATCAGCATGAGCACACCCACGCCTATCTTCAGTCAAGGAGGCAAGCTAAGCCTTCTCCTTCATTCGGGGAGGCTAACTAGAGCACTCCGGGGGTGATTTGAGTGTCATAAATGCACCTAATTGCTAACTGATGGTTGCAATCAATTAAGCTGAGCTGTGAAGGCACCTTCATTCATTATATTGATTATTTTATTAATATTTAATGAACTGGAGTCAACAGGGGCACCTCCAACCACCTCTGATGGCCAGTTTGACTTCAGTTAACCTCATCGAGGTTCATTGGAGTTAATGGTGTGCTACCACTTGTTGTTTGGTATGCAGTGACATGTGTCTAAGCTACTTTCAATTAGACTCAGTCATCCATTACACTCTGACTTCAGTTAGGACTCAGTTGAGTCAATTGACACTTGATCAGTTGGTTAACTAGTGTGTTTACTGTGGCTTACAGTCAGTTAAGTTACACCCATTCATTTAATTCGAATGATCTCCTTGGGAATTAGAATTGTCTTGGAATTCATGCATATTGCATGATCATTGTATTGTATTACTCATTCTTTATTGATTATACGGAGCTGCTACTCCAATTGCAACACCATTATGCCATTTTCATGCTTAATTGTCTGAAATCTCTTATGAGACTATGTTTTAGTCCCTAGATTACAGTGACAGATTAATATGGTATCAGATCTCACAGCGGGACGAAGCTCAAATCTCTCAAAAACATGGTAATTGATAGATCTTGCATGAAAAATTGAGCAAAAGCTCAAAATTCCAGCACTGCACTAGAATCCAAGGCTTACCACTTAAAACCCCAAGTAAAGGAATTGTTGATCAAGCTTGCTTGATCAATTATGCTAGGTGTGATGAAAGCCTAAAATATGCAGGATGTCTGACCTTGCGGTGCCCCTTTTGTTGTGATTTAAAGGTTTTAACAGGTGAAAATCATTTGCTACAGCAGTTTGAGATGGCTTCTTTTGTCGAACTCTTGACTCCGTTCAATTTCCACTCATGGAAAGGAGACATGGAGATCTAGCTACGTGCTAGAGGACTCTACCGGGTCACTATGGACACTGAAGAAGAGCCTACTCATGTGATAGATAAAGCCAGATTCTTGAACAGGAAAGATGAAGCATTCAGATTCTTGTGCCTCTCTATTTCCCGGGATCTTCCTTTCCATCTCTCGGGATTGAAGACTCTAAAGGAAATTTGGGACAAATTGGACACCCTGTATGGAAAACAAGATGATTTGAGAGTTTACCAGCTTGAAAATGAGTTGATGTCTCTCCAGCCTTCAAATTTCGAGACCTTAAATGATTTTTTCACAAAGTTCAAGCACATTGTCTTACTGTTGAAGCAGTGTAAGGTGGAGAAGGAGGATGATGAGCTCATCCTCACCATTCTCTCCAAACTTGGAGCTGATTATTCGGTGTTTGTCTCTAAATTCCATGTGGGGAAGCTCACAACCCTTGGATGGAAGATGCCTTCACTCAATGCCTTCATTGAGTCCCTAACAAGTGAACATGATAAGCTTGTCCAGATGGGGATCATCAGATCCTCCCATGATCAAGCCCTCTATGTCTCGAGGCCTAAAGATCTGAAGGGTAAAGGAAAGTAGCAGAAGAAACTAAAAACCAAATTCAAATCTCCTAATCCTAAAGTTGAAAACCAATAACATGAAGAGCCTTCCAGCTCGAAGAATAACAAAAGCAAAGGGCATCATGGAAAGGAAAAAGTCAAGTGTTCATACTGCGGGAAGGGCTTCCACCCTGAACATGCCTGCATGAAAAAGAAACTTGATGAAGCCACTTCTCTTCTTGAGAAAAATCACATCAATCTTCCTGAAAGCTTTCGAAGGAGAGATCAACAAGATTGGGAACCATGATATGAAAGAGGTCATGCCCTCATGGCAAGCACTTTGAAGTCCATAGCACTCTTGATAGATTCTAGAGCTTGGAATCACATGATGGCTGAAAGAGACTCTTTCTCATCTTTGGATACTGGCAAATCCATTCCCATCCACATGGGAGATGACTCCACAATCATATTCGAAGGAAAAGGTTCTGTAGATCTTGAGCATGGTTATTTTTCCAATGTTCTGTATGTACCATCTCTTGCATCAAACCTCCTAAGTGTTTATCAAATGACACATATGGGAGTTCCCAAGAGAGTCTCCTTTAGCCCGGATGATGTAGACATTACAGAACTTTCATTTGGAAAACTTGTAGCAAAAGGCCTTGTAAACCATCATGCAAAAGCCTACGAGTTCTCCCATTTTGTGGCGGATAAAAAGCCCACTGCATTGCTGACTCATGGAAATGAAGTTAGTAGACTATGGCATGAGAGGTTCAACCACCTAAAATTCAAATACTTGCATCAATTACAGAATAATTCTATGGTTGAAGGCCTCTTGGTCATCAAATCTACCACCAAAATTTGTAAGGGTTGTGTTGTTGGCAAGCACCCTGAGCATAAGTTCGATCGGGGGAAGGAAAGCTGAGCATCATGCATCTTGGGACTGATACATTTTGATATCAGTGGTCCATTGATATCACATCCATGAATGTATCAAGGTACGTTCTGAATTTTATTGATGACTTTTTGAGATACACATGGGTATTTTTATCAAAAAGAAGTCGGAAGTCTTGGAAAATTTCACTGAATTGAAGGCCTTGATTGAGAATGCATTTGGAAAAAAGTTCAAGATTTTAAGATCTGATAATGGCAGGGAGTATGTCAGTAATGATTTACTATGTATATGTTCCCAAATTGGTATTCATATCCAGCATTCAGTCCCCTACACTCCCCATCAAAACAGTGTAGCAGAGAGGAAGAATCGGTCTCTCAAGGAGATGACCACCTGTATGTTGGAGTCAAAGAAGTTGGCTGCAAATTTGTGGGCTGAAGCCATGCATGCTGCAGCATATATTCAAAATATATTTCCACACTCATCCATGAAAGGGAAGACCCCTTTTGAAGCATATTTCAGACACAAACTGGATGTGTCGAATCTAAGGGTGTTTGGGTCCACTGCATGGGCCTGAATTCCACTTGATAAAAGGAGGGCTTTGCAACCGCAAAGCATAAAATGTGTGTTTATAAGATATACTAATGAATCTAAGGGTTTTCAGCTGCTGGATATCAAAACAAAACAGATCATCATTGAAAGGAGTGTCAAGTTCGATGAGCCTCTTTAGGAGCTAGAACTAGTGAAGGAGAAAACTGTTGAATTTCCTTCCTATTCTACTGAATATTTGGATGATGTAATTGGGGGTTATGACCCTGATTTTGATCCTCTGATTTATGATATTAGTGTACAACAAACATCATATGCTGAATCAGAACCTGAAGTACAAAATCATCTCCCAACTTGGGCCCGACAGATACTCTCCTCCGCAAGAGATAACATTGGAAATCCAGATGATCCAAGGAGAACCTGGTCTGATTTCCAAAGAGTAGGTATTGTGCTCTATTGTCCTGATTATTTGCTGTCCAAATATTTTTATTTGATGATAATTTCAGACCCTAAGTCTTACTACCATGCTCGGAAGGATTCGAGATGGCAAGTTGCCATGGATGAAGAGATGAATTCTCTTCACAAAAACACTACTTGGGAGCTACTTTCTCTTCCTCTAGGGAGGAAATTGGTTCAATGCAAGTGGGTGCTTTGGAATAAGGTTGATGCTGAGGGAAGCACCTACAAATATAAGGAAATTCTGGTAGGAAAAGGTTTCTCCCATGTCTAAGGTGTGGACTACCATGAGACTTTTGCACCGGTTGCAAAAATGGACTCCATCTGCCTAGTTGTGGCAATTTCTGCATCTCATATGGATGTTAAGTATGCCTTTTTGCATGGATATCCTCATGAGGAGATATACATGAAGCATCCTGAGGGCTACATTTCTGATCCATATTTGGTTTTCAAGCTAAAGAGATCACTATACGGGTTAAAACAGGCCCCAAGAAAGTGGTATTCCAAGATGGATGCCTTCCTTCTCTCGCAAAACTTTCGAAGGTGTAAATCAGATCCAAATGTGTATATACGGTAGTATGATGGTGATTTTATTATTATTGTTTTATATTTTGATGACTTACTGATTACAGGTAGCACAGTTACTTCTATTTCACTCATCAAAGCTGCTCTCCACAATGCATTTGAAATGAGTGATTTGGGGCTCTTAAAGCAATTTCTGGGGCTCAAAATTGAGAAATTTTTTGATGGGATAATGGTAACTCAATCCATATACATATTAGACTTGTTAGTAAAGTTTAACATGGATGAATTTAAGGCTGTTACATTCCCTTTCCTTTCAGGGATCAGCCTTGAATAAGGAAAAAGCACACCTCCCATGGACTGCACTATTTATCGACAGCTGATAGGTAGCTTGCTCTACTTGAATCATTCTCGGCCTGATATATGTTATGCCATGAATGATTTGTCAAAATACATGTAGCAGCCTCATGATATTCATTGGAAGGCATCCAAGAGGATCCTCCAGTATATTCAGGGAACCATGACCTACGACATTCACTATGTTGCAGACTTTGAGCTAGAGCTGGTTGGTTACACAGATTCTGATTGGGTGGGTGATTCTATTGATTGGAATTCTACTTCTGGATATGTCTTCATGTTTGGTGGTGGCCTCATTTTCTGGTCTATAAAAAAGCAGGCCACCATAGCATTGTCTTCAGTAGAGGCCGAGTACCGAGGAGCGGTGAATGCTTGCATTCAAACTGTTTGGTTGCAAGGCATTATTTCAGAGTTTGATCTTGGTAGTACTTTGTCCACTGTCCTCTTTTGCGACAATCAAAGTGGTATTAAGATATCCATAGATCCAGTTACTAGGCATAGGACCAAGCATGTAGAGATACACATGCACTATATAAGGGAATTAGTGCATGACAGGACCATCATTCTGCAATACTGCCCAATTGATGTGCAGATTGTAGACATCTTCACCAAGATTTTTTCAGAAAATAATTTCACTTACCTCCATTCATTGTTGGGGGTGAGTTCATTAGGGTGATCAGACTTCTTTCAATGTTCAGCTTGAGGGGGGGTTTTTCCCACTGGGTTTTCCCTCTTTTCCTCACTTAGATTTATTTTTTAGCATTGTTTGAGTTTCATTATTATATAGGATGACCTATGGCCTTTGTTTCCAGGGCCCTAGCATTTCATGCACTTAGTATGTTTCTACTCCTCCGAGTATAGCTTAAGGGGGGGTGTTGGAGACATTTACCCACCATGCACACTTAATTTGGTCAATTTGACCTTGTTAAACCACTATCCTAAGTTTTATTGACTTAATCGGCATCATACGAGCACACTATGAAATCAGCATGAGAACACCCATGCCTACCTTCAGTCAAGGATGCCAACTAAGCCTTCTCCTTCATTCGGGGAGGCTAACTGGAGCACTCCGAGGGTGATCTGAGTGTCATAAATGAACCCAATCGCTAACTGATGGTTACAATCAGTTAAGTTGAGTGGTGAAGGCTCCTCCATTCATTATATTGGTTATTTTATTAATATTTAATGAACTGGAGTCAACAGGGGTGCCTCCAACCACCTCTGATGGACAATTTGACTTCAGTTAACCTCATCAGGGTTTGTTGGAGTTAATGGTGTGCTACCACTTATTGTTTGGCATGTAGTGACATGTGTTTGAGCTACTTTCAGTTAGACTCAGTCATCCATTGCACTTCGACTTCAGTTAGGACTCAATTGAGTCAATCGACACTTGATCAGTTGGTTAACTAGTGTGTTTACTATGGCTTACAGTCAGTTAAGCTACACCCATTAATTGAATTTGAATGACCTCCTTGGGAATTCGAATTGTCTTGGCATTCATGCATCTTGCATCATCATTGTATTGTATTACTCATTCTTTATTGATTATACAGAGCTGCTACTCCAATTGCAGCACCATTATGCCATTTTCATGCTTAATTGTCTGAAATCTCTTATGAGACTATGTTTTAGTCCCTAGATTATTGCGACAGATTAATATTAATATCAGTGTATTACATTGTAATTAACTATCCAATTACTTTTGATTAATGAAAGCATTACACAGTTGCAAGCCATTTTTTCACTGTTTCATTCTTCAATTTCTAAGTAAAATTGATTGATCTATCTTGTGAGTTGTGTATTGGTACATAGATATACATGCTCAATTTTATATGGTATCAAAGCCTCAATAGGACAAAGCACTTCTCCTTCTACATATCTCCTATTGGATCAAATTTTTTGAGAAAAATTGCTCTTTCTAGATCTGCACCAGAAGCGACAAGTTTACCACATAAATCCTAAGCAAATGAATTGTTGATCAATCTTGCTTGATTAACTAAGTTGGGTGTGATGAAAACTTGAAAAGTATAGGCTATTTGACCTTACAGTGCCCCTTTTGTGTTTTTACAGGTACAACTTCGAATGGATTCATCATTACCTCTTCTCACCCCATTCATAAGCTATTCAGAATGGAAGTTGAAGATGATTTCATCTATGAAGAGACAAGAACTCTATGAGGTATGTATTGGACTTGGAAAAGAGTCTTATGAGAATGAGAATGACTGGCTAAATGATGGTGATGCAACTTTTGGAGCAATAGGTCTGGCCCTTTCTCCTAGCTTGCGCTACCTCACTAAATCTGTTGAATACCCAAAGGATCTCTAGAAAAAATTCAACAGAACCTTTGGAAAGCATAATGAGGATCATAATAACACTTTGGAGAGCACACCCATCACCACAAGATTCTTGATCCAAAAGTCTCGGCCTCTACTCTCTCTGATGAAGTAGAAGCAAAATCTTCTATACAGTCAATTCGAATTGAAGAAAGTCTTCTTGAAGTGACTCCTTCTCCTGATGCTACAGAAGTTTATGAGATCTCTGATATCTCATATTCTCATATGGATGATGCATAAGAAGACATTGGAATATATAATATTGAATAAAAACACTGCTGCACTTCTATGCAAACATTCTCCAGTGATTCTCCTTTAAATTCTATGCAAAATTTGTCAGTAATTGCTTTCGAAAATGAAGAGGAATTTGATTTCTCTCCCTCTAATGTTGCTGCTCGTGTGTAGATAAGTAATACCTTGGATATTTTTGAAAAAATATCAGATTGTAGGAGTGATCCATTCACTCTCCTTGATATAGATATTCCAGCAAATTCCTACAAGATTGCATGCACCAATATTCAGAATTTTGAAGAAAGAGAAAACTGTGCATCTACCATCTTGGTGGACCATACTTTTGGATCTCCTATGAACTTATTTGGATCTGATATGATATTATTTGGATTTGATCTGATATTAATTGGTTCAATATTTTAGGTTCATGAGCTTTCAGTATTGCTTGTAGCTGTTCTCATCAATTTTGGTGTGAAGAAACAAGTATCGCAAGTCTCCTTCAAAATTGTTGCTGGGGATTTGATTTCATTCCACACTTTTGGATATGATATGGAATTATTTGGATCTGTTATGATATTATTTGGATCTGATCTGATATTATTTGGTTCAAATTTTAGATTCCAAGAGCTTTCAGTCATTCTTGTAGCCGCTCTCACAAATTTCGGTGTGAAAAATCAAGTATCGCAAGTCTTCTTCAAATTTGCTGTTGGGGATTTTGTGTTATTTTCCTCTTATGAGGTTGATGATATTTTATTTTGTGAATAATTAGTTATTTCTAAAGCTATATCGTATTATGTAGCTCAAGCATTCACTGTCCATAGTCCCAGGGCTTCTCTACCTTTGGTCACATGCTCATCTCCTCACAGAACTAGTAAAGAGGAAGACATTCTGCATCTTCCTGGACACTTGCTCCTAATACTTGAGGATAATTTTATCACTCATGGTTTTTCATTCAAGGATGAAACATATCAGTTTCTTGAGTGTTCCTCACATGGTTTGAATACTCAAGCACGTTTTCTCTCTTATCAGTTGATTTCAGTTGCTCTACATGGGTCCAGTTTTCATCCAGCAGTTGTCTATGTTCCTGATTCGGTTGAGCACATTATTCTTCTTCCAAAGAGGAATATTCCTCCAGACATAATCATTTAAGTTTGGATGGATAATTTCACATTCCAGGCCCTCGGATACATGTGCACAGAAGAACAAGATTGATCCTGATTCTACCTGCTTAGTTTGAGGGGGGGCTTTTTCCCATGTGGTTTTTCCTTGTTTCTTTGTATTAAGAAGTTAATTTTATTTAGCTATAATGGGTGACCTATGGTCTTAGTTACAAGGGCCCACAAATTTTCCAAGTTATCATTTAGGGGGGGTGTTAGGATTATAATCCTCCCTTGTCCAATTTGTTCAATTATGTCTAAATTAGGAGTCTTTTCGGTCTATATTTAGTCACTAGCATCATTGGGTCCACATGGCCTAATTGGGCCACATGTACCAGTTACTAGAGTGTGGGGAACACTATTTGAGGCTTGTTTGTAGGAATTGTGTACCTTCTACGGACAGAAGTTGTTCCTCTGGTCTGAATTGTTCAGATCCAGAACAAATAGTTCACAATAAGGCTGGAAGACTTTCCCTAGAAACTATAAACACCTGGAATGCAATATTTGATGGAGTGATGTGGTTCTTCTCTTATGAAAAAAGCTCTCCAAGAAAACACCTGCATAAACACATCAAGCAAACAAGAGATAAAAGATACCAGAACATCATCTATAGATCTATGCCAATGACTAAGGAATTTGACAATAACGTGCAAGATTATAACATAACAAGTATATGGGAAAGGAACCAACTTTATATTATTAAAATGAAGAAAGAGTTTACAACCTATGCCTTAGTGTTGATATGCTCTTTCACAAAGCCAACATATTGTCCCTGATAGCTCCAACTTTGATCCCTCAAGCTCTCTTGAATGACTTAGGCTAGAATATCAAAGCAACAACATAACATTACTCTCTTCTCAACCATGGAGATTGAGCTTGCTTTTATAGGCTTGAAATTGGTGGGTGAGGTGTCTAGGAGATCCTACAAGGATGGATATTGAGCCCAAATTACCATAGTGATCAGGGATAAGGGTGCCATGAATCCTTCTTTCAAGAAGCTTCGTGAGAACCTCTCTTTTTCACTTTTTACCAAGGGCACCATTCTTTGTTCACCATGACAGAGTAGTTCTAGGAAGAACCATGCCTTGCTTAAAGGGTAAAGGTTGTGCCACCACTTACTGAAAACCGAGTTAAGGTGATGATGAAGAAGGTACAACTTTTTGACTAATAGGTAGAAGCGGTGCTGGACTTTTATATTCAAAATTGATATCTCGACTAATGCTCTTGCTTCACAATTTGGGATTGAGGGAAAAACTTAAGTTTGGGATCTTATCACACGATGATGATGAGATTTATGTATAACAAGGCTAAATTCCACTAACTGCACTTGCATGCTTCAGTTTAGGCACCTCTTAGACCAATCCCTACAATTTAGGAGCCACTGGGAGTGCCGGAACCAACCTCCTTCAGTTGATTTCAGTTAGTGACTAGTTGAGCCTAGTTAGGAGTCAGTTACATTTAGTTACATCCAGTTACTCAATTACATTCAGTTAGCGCTAGTCATTGATTGATTGCATGTGGGAAAGCACTTGTCCTCACCTACCACATTCAGTTAGACCACTTAACTGATTCTAACTGATTGGTGCACTGATTTAGACAACTGGAGCTAACTAGTTGGGCTCCGATAGTGATTTATACATGTCTAATTATCCATGCAGTTAGGTAGAGTCAATCAATTCTAATTCCTCTCTCATGCATTTGAATTGAGTAGTTATTAATACCAGTGTATTACATTGAAATTAACTATCCAATTGCTTTTGATTAATAAAAGCATTACACAGCTACAAGCCATTTTGCACTGTTTCATTCTTCAATTTCCAAGTAAAATTGTCTGATCTATCTTGTAACTTGTATGTTGGTCCACATATTTATGTGCTCAAGTTTATAAAACACTTACATAACCATAGTTTCTCCATAGAGGTATAGTCATTTTCTAGGAAACAATTATGGTTGCACTGAGTTTTATTTCATCAAACACAAGTCTATCATGTACATGGGAGGAGGTGAATGCTTTCAAGTTCACCACTCTCTACTTCACTCCCATAATGGTTTAACTAGGACAACAACCATGGTGGGTATCCATGTCATTGTTACCATATTTATAATGGCACTGTTACCATATTCATATTTTTGGAACAAGCATCAACACAATAGAGTTTCATGTCAAAGATGGAGAGTGGTATCACTTGTGAAATGCCTAGTGGAAAATTTTGATGGGTTAGCAATGATAATGACATAGGGCCAAGATTTCAATGTTTGTACATTGGATCTTGGAAGAGGACACATGGAAATAAAGTGGAGGTTTGAATCAAAGGTAAGATTGAAGGCATTGCTTTGGAATGCTGATGGAGAAGTCTGGCAGCTAGTCATAGGATGACACATGGTGTGGTATCAAAGTTTTTGAAAAAAATGTTTATTGGAGTTTGATGATCAATCAAATGGCAGTATTGTTTCCCTATTTGTAATAAATTTGGCCAAATGAGAAATTCTAGTCACTGTGAAATCCTTTTTGTTAGTATATAAATATAAGTAATTTGCAATTTCTTTGTTGTGGTTGAATAAAAAGAAAAAGGGTTTTCTCCCTTTGTTTCTTTGGGAAATTTTTGTGTCTGTTTGATTTTTAAACTCCTCCAGTGCCCAACATAGATATTATTAGTCAAGACAAAATTGGGTAGGGAATGCTATCTTTTGACTCAATAATTTTACCTATCAACATTTTCTATCCACCAAAAATATGAATGTACTTATAAAAAATAAAATCATTTTAATTCCATATCCATTTATAGAAAACTAAATCACATATCCTTGCAAGCATATGCGAATGGTTCTAATGCTAATTATTTTGGATAAAAAACTACTTTTAATTCATTGATATGAATTATTTTTAATTATTTGTGTTGGGCTTTAAATCATTACATTAGAAATGGCACTATGTTGGCACTATTTTACATGTATAAGCATAAGCACTTGATTATACATAGCCATAATTATCAAATAATGCACATCTTGCTGAATCTGTCAACTACTACACATAAATAGTCATGTCCCTTTGTAGTAGTTGGATGACAACCCAAAAAATCCATGGATATGCTTTCCTATGTTCTCATAAGAATAGGTAAGGGATGGTATAAACCTTGCTTCCTAATAATAATATTTCCTATACACCAAAGTATGCATCCTCTCATAAACTAGTTTATAACTATCTTCCCTATACCAAAGTTCCCAACAACTTTGTAGGTGTGTGCCTTTCTGATAAGCTCCAATATCTTTCCTTTACAAACACATGTCTTGTCCAAATTGTAAAGTAACCCATCCTAGATATGCTATTCATCCTCACTATCACTTTCTTCTATATGGAATTGGAATTTTATTTGTTGAAATACCTCTTTGAAGTCTTCATCTTCTATGTATTCCACCTTGTATGCATAATGGGTAAAAGGTTCCATATGCACAAGAGTTCCCAAAATTGTAATCTTGGTTGTGGGTGGCCTCGAAAACACATCTACCATCTTGTTTGTACTTCCCTTCTTATACTTGATGATTAGATGGAATTTTTGTAAAACTCGCATCCACTTATAATGTATAGCTTGTTGTAGCTTACTTTGGGCCTACAAATACTACAATGGTTGGTGATACGTGTGAATGATGGTATCATTTCCCATTAGATAATGCTTCCACTTCCTAATAGTTTGAACCAAGGAATATAGTTCCTTACCAATGTAAGGTAGTTTAGGACGCTGCCACAGAACATTTCAGAATGATAGCATACTAGCCTCCCTCCATGCATAAAAAATGCTCCCATAACATACTTGCTTGCATGATCTATCTCCAATTCGAAAGGATTATTCAAATTAGGTGATGCGAGAGATGGTGCTTGACTAATATTTTGTTTGATCTCTTCATAGTATTTAAGTTGATCCTTCCCCCACTGGAACCCCTTGTTGTTGTATTTTATAGCATGGAGGGGTGCAACCATAGCAAAAAAAGGAAGCTATGAACTTATGAAGGCATTGTTCCTTCACCAAAAATATCCTAACTAGAGTGAGATTTCTAGGAGTAGGACACTTAGTGATGGAATATATCTTTGCAGGATCAATCTTAAGTTCTCCTCCACCAATCAAATACCCCAAATATACCAAGGACTGTTGAACAAATTCCCATTTCTTAATGTTTGCTAGAAGTTGAATTTTTTTCAAGGTCTCCAACACCTACTTGAGATGTGATATAAACTATTCCCAGGTAGCACTATAAACCAATATTTCATCTAGACACAATCTAACAAACAAATTTAATAATGGGTAATACATCATTCATCAAACACATAAATGTAGCTGGTTCATTGCATAAACCAAACACCATTACTAACCATTCATATTTTTGAAGGAAACCTTCTAGGTTTCTTCTTCCTTCACTTGCACGTGGTGGTATCACGATTTGAGGTCCAAATTGGTCATGAATTACTTGGCATGCTCCAATTGGTCTAAAAGATCATCAATCTTGGGAAGTGGGTACCGATTCTTGAGTGTGATCTTGTTCAATTATCTATAGTCGATGCATATCCTTTATACATCACACTTATTGGGTACTATGATGATATATGACCTACAAGGTGAGGTGCTTGGTCATATCAGACCCTTTTCCAACAATTGTTGTAGCTACTTCTTCACTTTATTTGCTTCTATGACATATTATCTATACAATCTAATGTTCGACAATGGAGAGTTTGAAAATATTTGTATCTCATGCTCCACCTCCCTCTTAGGAGGTAGCCCCTTAGGATCCTATAACACTTCTTTGTACGGATACAAAGGATTTGCAATTGGTGTTTCTTCTCTTTTGTACACCCGTCCAAGGATGCCTTCAATTTTATTGATTCATCTTCTTGTTGATTTTATTTAAAGAAAAGCTATACAAACTTCCTACTTGAACTGATCAACATTTTCACTTGGTTGGAACTTACCAGAGATATCTTTGATTTACATTTGTGTGCATTGATAATGAAGGATTCCCGTCTTTGATCATGTGGTATTGGTTGCCTCTCCTCATGAATATCGCATCCCTAATATAAATGTAGGGTATTCTGAACACTAAACCACAAACATCTAGGGGTACAACATCTACCTCCAAATATTCATCAACAAGCTACGTAGTTATGGAAAACTTGATGTTGCACAATTTTGTGACTTTTGGTTGTACATCCTTATTTACCGATACCAATGAGCATGGATTAGGATGATCATGTAATTCCAATCCAATATTACATACTATATCCTCTATGTTAGGTTTTCATGTGAACCATAATTGAATAGACCATCAATATTTTTCTTCTTGACCTAGATCTTGATGTGGAAGAGTTTTGTAATATCTTTCTCTTCCTTAAGTTGAATGCTACTCAAATTCACCTCCTTCTGCAATATGATAAAAATAATATTCTTGTTCACATCCAAGTTGCTTTCTAACCCATTTATTAATCCATGTCTAGAATGTTCTTCTTCTTTGCATCCTTCTTGCAGTTCAACTCTAGATGTAGCTTCCAACACTTTTATTTAGTGTGATAATCAATGCTATAATTGTTACAGTGGTTTTTTGGATCCTCGCATTGAAGTTACATGGATTTAATCTTGTTCTCCTTTCCCTTCCTCTTCTTCTCATCCAGGCTTGGTAGAATCTTGGCTCTCTTTTTGCTTTGAACCACTTGGTTGTCCTTTCTTCTAGCCTATGTTTTCCAGGTATTATGCTTGTACATAGGCTTCATCGATTGACCTGGGTTTGAATATCAATATGTGACTATGTAAACCCCATAGATAGTTGATGAGTACATATGGATTCTTGGGTGATATACCTAATATGATATCCATCTTCCTAAATTCAGTGGTGTATTCTTGCACACTCTATCCCTGTCTTCGTCTAAAGTAATGACAATGGATCCATTGATCCTTTACATAGTCAAAAGGGTAGAAATAGGACTTGGTAAGGATTTTAAAATAATTCCACTTAGTCATTAGTGGATCACCCTCCATCCTAAGTGCTTCCATGTGTATTTCCCACTAGGTTAATGCATGGCCATGTAACTTCAATCACTTCTAAATAAAATTCTAACAACTACAACTAATGATTCAAATTTAGAGCATCGATGTCACCTTGATATGAATTGATGTTAACCTTTTCTTCCATCTTGAAGAGAGATAGGGAAGGAACATTGGTACTAGAACTCAACTAGATTTGTTCTAAATCTCTTTCATCGACTCCTTTTTTGTGTTGCTTTTATTTGTCAATTTTGACTTGATCCAAATTATGAGTTAGAGCCTCATAAATCATCAAAAGGTCCAATCTTTCTCTCTAGAGATGACATGAGGATTGACATGTCACGTGATATATAAACAACTTGTATTTCTAGTTTTGTAAATTGGTGCATGTCCAAGAAAATAACACTAACAACTGGCCATGTTAGTAGTAGGAGGAGGTGGGTCATGATCAATTAGAGAGGGCCTGTCCATAAATTTGAGAATACACATCAAATGGTCATATGAGTTTGCATGCATCATTGGGATAGTCTAAGGGATTGGGATATTATGAAATATCCAAGGAGAGAGTCAAAAGTTGTTTGTCATTAATCATTAACACATTTTGTAAAATCCTCCCATGCTTGCAACGATCATGCACCTGCATTCCATATTAATGGGGATGCATACTATTCAACAAAGTATAGCTGGTTTTTTTATTGTATTATAGTAGAATTACCCCAATATTCTAAATTATTTTGGAGGTATCCATCTAAATAAAAGCTACTAGATCTATACAATTAATTATAAGGAACAACAGTAAACCATTAGTTTTTTATCATATCATAAAATTAATTTGGATGAAACAACATGACTAAAATAATCATCATTACCTCTCTTCCATATCCAAACTATGAGTCAATTCTAATAATCATCCAAGGAGAGTTGATAGAAATCAATGGACCAATGAATATAGTTTCCTATAAAGGAAAATATTTGGGATAAATAGATAAGGGAATATTATTTAGAGAATGACCTTACACATCCATAGGTATGATTGGATAAAGGAAAGAACTATGAAATTGTTGAGTATATAGTTGTCATTGATGTCAAAGGTGTTCACGGATGACATAGGAATAACCAGTGGATATGATGGCAGGACAAACTCAGTGAAAGTATAAGGTAGTGATGGAATAACATGGCATAGTTGAGGATGTGGCATGACACATATGATGACATGGAATATGATGGTGTCCTAATGATTATGTCATAAAAGTTCATTTATAACAAATGCAATGGATGAGATGGACATGGATGATAAGACAACATGAATGACTGATCTGAAGATATCCAAGATAGCGTTGACAATATGATGTAAACAATGGTTAATTAAACAAAGAACGGAGGTTTAGTGGAAGTAGAGATGCAAGATGAATGACAAAGTTGGTTAGACAAATGAAGAGTGCAACTGCAAAAGAGTGAAATGAATGAGAGATAGAGTATATGTAACAATCGAAGAACAGAGGAACTATATATGTGAGAGTGTTTATAAATTATTTAGAGAAACTATATCTGCGAGAGTGTTTATAAATTCCTTATAATCAGCAACATGATGAAATTCTCTGTGTATATAAATCTTCAAAATTGTTAGAAATAGTCGTTGAGGGTTTCCGCAAAGAAATCGTGCAGATCCGCAAAATCATGGTGAGATACGCATTCGATCTAAAATCGATGGTCAGGGAGCATCCTGCACGAGATTCGATAATTAAGGATCAGTTCCACAACAATCAATATCGGATGGATTATATTAGTCCCACATTAGATCTGAGGGTTAAGGGTTAGTTGCGACAATTAGGCGGAAAATTCAAAGATTCGCAAAAGATCAAGATCGGACGGCTGAGATTAGTTCCGCTAGAAGAGATCGACAGTGCAAAAGAAAAAATGCGGAAAAGGAATTGCGGAAATAACGTTTAAAGTTTCCATGAACCTGCAATCCACAACCCACAATATAGAATATTGAAGGTTGGGAAAGACTCCACAGAAGATTGACAGTGCAGAAGAAAAATTGCGGAAAGAAGCTTGCAGAAAGGAGATTGCGGAAAGAAGCTTGCGGAAAGGAGCTTGCAGAAAGAATCTTGTGGAAAGAATATTGCAGAAAGAATCTTGGGGAAAGGAGCTTGTAGAAAGGAGTTTGCAGCAATTTGAGATATGATTTGATGAAATGTTACATTTTCGCATCCTGCAATCCGGAGATCAACGCTCATGGAGAAACTCGATGGAGATCAACGGTGGGGAATTGTTGAAATAGAAACCTGGTGCGAAAATATGATTTCAAGAGGAATATATGTGCTATATTGATAGACTGAAGAGACTCAAAATCAGATCAATGACCTGGATTGATTCTGGAGAATGATATTGCAAAAGCACCAGAAAACATTAAGCCGAGCTACAGAAATGAATTCCGAGGTGTGTCCATAAATGGTAAAGAGGAATGTCCAACATGAAACTCATAGATGGAAGGTGAAGCCCTTGTTTTGTGAGAGAAATGTGTACAGATGAGCCTATGATGAGGATAGCCCATAGAGAGCTTTAAGAGGAGGAAAAGAAGCCCACACGTGTGAGAAAAAGAGAAGCCCAAAGGTCTGAAGATAGAGTATTCCCGCTGATAGAGGAGAAGAAGTCCACAATAATTGGTTTGACGAATATTGCGATCAGTGAAGAAGGGAGCTCGTAGATCAGAAGTGATCAAGAAGTTTTTAATTAATTATTTAATTAAAAATCATTAATCATAGATTGTTGAAAAGTTGTGACTATCAGATTTGAAAGGGCATGATTGTGAAAGGGTATGTTTCTAGAATAAAGAGATGCATTCGTAGGAAACATGAAGGTACTTATACATTGAGGTATGGGTGAGAGAAGGGTCTCAGAGTCTACATCATAAAATTAGAAACAGAGACCAGTGGGTGAGACAGAGATTGGAGGGAAAAGAAATCTAGCATATTACAGAAAACATATTATGGTGGAAGGGTGGCATTAGGGCAAGAAACAGGCCTGCAAGGGGTTGTTTCCTCCTTCTAGCAAAAGCTGGTAAATAGGGTGTAGAAGCATCCTGTTAGTCATAGCTAATAAAATAGGGTGTTGTAGCATCCTTTCAGTAGAAGCTGATAAACCAGGGGGTCATAGCCTCCTTCCAATGGTAGCTGGTAAATAGGGTGTCGTAACATCCTTTCAGTAGTAGCTGATAAACCAGGGGGTCATAGCCTCCTTCTAGTAGTTGTTGGTAAATAGGGTGTAATTGTTACACCGAAATATTGTCACCCTCATGTTATGAGATAGGTATTCCCTTGACTGATCCAATCCCTCAAAGTTTTCCCTAGAGAAATGAAGGTTCAAATTAACCCCTTGCAATTTTCCCTCTTTTGAGCTGGTAACGCTCTTTCCCCATTGACAAAAAGCGTTACCCAAGAAGCAAAGAGTTAGCACCACTCCTGATACATGAGAAAAGAGAGGTGCCACCACTCCTTCCCTCACTGCAAGAAGCGGTGCCCCCTTAGCACTGACTGTTTTCTTCATTGGAGGAGCGGTGCTTGAGTTTTCAAGGCAAAAAGAGAAGCTTCGAGAGGATTCTCGAAGCTGACCTCTGTGGAGCCTCATCCCTATGGTTTAGGACCAGTTGGAGCTTGAGATCCTCCCTTTCAGGATCTAATCTCCACCTCACCCATGAGATCCTCAACCATACCTATCCTCCCATGCCTTTAAATACTGGCTCACCCCCCATGGGCAAAAGGAGGAAGACGTGTGTTTCATGCCCAAACTCTGTCAAAATCATTCTTGAATCTTTGGAGGCTAGGTGAAGTTAGAGGCAAGGAGCCATTGGAAATAAATCTCAACACCAAGGCATGAAGGTTTTAGTCTCTCCAATCATTTATTAATAAATAATGTCTATTCTTTCCCATATTTACTGTTTCATATGTATGTATTGCTTGATTCCTTGGTCATAGGAATAGATCTAGTTTCCATATATTGTATGTTATCACCTTTCTCTTGTTGTTTTCCATCTTTTATAGGTTCTTCTGTCGTAAGCTTCAAGGATAGAGAGGACAACCTTTGAGAGAAGCATCATGGCATTCCATTTAAGTGATTAACCAGATCTAAGGAGAGTCTAGGATTCTGTGTTTGTGTTTTGTTCTAGATTTGAACCATTCAGATTAGGGAACTAGCTCTTGTCCGTAGGAGGTGTTTATTTTAGGCTAATAGTAATACCATCCTTTTCTGTAGAAACAGGCAAAACTATTTGTAAATAACAATTTTGCAGTAATAGGACATATTGGTGGTTTACCCTATTGGGATTCCACGTTAAAATTGTGTTCTATGTATTCTTGTTGTTATGTGTTTTTAAATGATAGATTTAAAAAGTGGTTAAATTAGTAAAAAGATAAAAATACTGATTCACCCCCCTCTCTCAGTATTGACCAATAAACCAACAATCGGTATCAAATTGGGTTCCTTTAATACAGTTTAACCACTGGAAGGAAGATCCCATTAAAACCACTATGGATCAATAAGAAGAAATTTATACAGTAAATGGATCTCCAATACTTGGAAAACAAAAATACATATTTTGGAGTACAAGAATGAAAATTTATTTGAAGGCATTGGGACATGATATATGGAATTCAGTGATCACTGATTACCTCCCACCAAATATGATAAGGACTCCAGCTCAAAAGAAATCCAAGAAAATTAACTCAATGGCAATGGCTTCAATCCTTGATGGATTACCAGATGATGTCAAAGAGAAGATAGGTGAGTGTAACTATGAAAAGGAACTTTGGGACAAGATAAAATACCTCTACTCAGTTGAGCAGAGAGTAGAAGGAAGAGTTTCTATGATCGAGGATGTTAGTGAAGATGAAGAAAATTTATTTATAGGGACAAAAAACTCAGATGAGGAATCAGAAGTGGACATATAAGCCCAATACATGGCTGTTGTAGATGAAATTGAAAAATGTAGGAAAAAGAACAAAGACTTGAAAGAAAAATTGTCAAAATATCAAGAAGAGAAGAAGTCAAAAGAAGAGGAAGTCAAAAACCTCCAAGAAGAACTATGCAATTCAAGACAACAAGTGTTGGCTAGTATGGAAGAGGTTAAGAGCTTAAAACAAGAAGTTTTTGAATTCAAGGAAGAAGTAAAGAAGCTAAAAGATCAGCTGACTATTAGTGAGAAGTTCAAGGAAAGTAATGAAGCTCTTAATAAAGTCCTCATCTTACAAAGATCCCCCAGGGATAAAATAGGTCTTGGATATAATCATAAAGGATCAAGCTCTATCACTCATGAAGATGTTGAAAATGTTAAATGTCAACATGATGCCTCCAAAGATACACCCAAACAGCAGAAGAATCACAAGGAAATGAAGTCCAGTTATCATAATTCTTCTCATCCTCCCAAGATGAAAAATTTCAGAAGACATGCAAAAGAAAAGAGTCATTACAAGCAAAAAAACCAGATATTCTCCAAACATACATTCTATGGATATTGTCATTGATGTCACAAGTTTGGTCACAAGGTTGATGATTGTAGAATCAAAGAAGAAGATGAAGGGATGATAAGGAAATAAGACACCAACATCTCTAATGGAAAATTACTTATTTGTTTCATATGTCACAGTATTGGACACTTTGCAAAACATTTCAAGAATAGTACACGCAGATCTTCCCAGGAAACTCAAAAAAAGGTATGGAAGATGAAAACCAAGGAACTAAGGAATAAAAAACTAGTAAGCAGAGTACCTCTTGGAAAAATATGGAGAATAAAGGAAGACTCCAAAGATATAGAAGAAATAAAGATTTCAAACATCAGTGAGGTCTACAAAGATGGTGATGAAAATAATTATGCCACAGATAAAAAGGGCATCCATTATAAGGAAAAACAAGATGGAAATGTAAAAGGATACACCGATAAAAATGAAGGTGATGAAGAAGGATGTAGTGATGACTGTGGGATCCTTTCCTAAAATATATCTCATGATTTAAAGAAAACCCCAAAAATAACATTAGAAAGGATCATATATTCAAGGGGAGTTAAATTCAGGAAATTTTGATTGGTATCTAAGAAAAAGTAAACCGGTATCTAATGTTGAAGTATATTGAAAGCTATCTTCTTCAAAGATGATGGGTGATCAAGGTTGGTGTATGGATGGCATAAGAGAAAGTATGAAGCAAAACTATTAGATTCATTTTGGATAGAAGCTGTATACACAGCTGTCTGCATATTTAATAGAGGGAAACTCGGAGTGAATAAGGATAAGATCCCCTACGAATTGTGGTGTGGAAGACCAGCCTCAGTCAAATATTTTAAAGTGTTTGGTAGCAACTGTTACATTAAAAGAAATGAGGATGACCTTGGAAAGTTCGACTCTAGGACTGATGAAGGAATCTTTCTAGGATACTCATCCACCAAAAAGGAATATAGGTGTTACAATAAAAGGTTACATAAAATTGTAGAAAGTGTTGATGTAAAAGTAGATGATGTAAAACCAAGGAGAGAGAAAAATCTTGATAGTATTGAAAATACATGTGATGATGAAATAAAATAATTGAAAAAGGATGAGAGCATTCATAACAAAGAAGATGACAAAGAGAAGGAAGATACAAAGGAAGATGAAGAATACTTCCCTAGACCTGACACTAAAAATCCTTCTAGAAGGATACAAAAGAATCATCCAGAGTCACATATCATGGGTGATAAAAATGTTGGAGTCATAACAAGAAGACAACTACAAGGTGTTGAACAAGCCCTAATCTCAATAGTATAACCCAAGCACTTTACAGAAACTAGAAAATTGATGAATGGGTAAAAGCCATGAATGAAGAACTAGATCATATTCAGAAAAATGAGACCTTGGAACTTGTCCCAAGACCTGAAGATAAGAACATTGTAGGAACCAAATGGATTTTCAAAAACAAGTTCAATTAAGATGGACATGTAATAAGGAACATATCAAGATTGGTTTGTAATGGGTATGCCCAAATGGAAGGTATTGAATTTGAAGAAACTTATGCTCTTGTAGCACGACTTGAAGCAATCATAATTTTTTTGGAACTGTCATGTCATAAAAATTTCAAAGTATATCAAATGGATTTCAAGTCTGCATTCCTAAATGGAAAACTAGAAGAAGAAGTATATATTGAACAACCTAAAGGGTTTCTCTTGTCAGAAAACAAATATTATTTCTGTAAACTGAAGAAGGCAGTCTATGGTCTTAAACAAGCTCCAAGAGCATGGTTTTCAAGACTAGACAATTACTTGAAACAACAAGGTTTTAAAAGAGGATCCACTGAAAGTAATCTTTACCTAAATATTGAAGATAAGAATATGACCATTGTTGTTGTATATGTGAATGATATCATATTTGGAAGAAATATTAAAATCCTAAGTGTATATTTTTCCTCTGAAATGAAGGAAGAATTCGAAATGTCAATGTTGGGAGAATTGACTTTCTTCTTGGGATTGCAAGTCTACCAAACAGAAAAAGGAATTTTAATCTCTCAAAATAAGTACATCAAAGATATGTTAAAAAAGTTTAAAATGGAATATTCCAAACCTGTTGGTACTCCTATGGTCATGGGTTGCAATTTAAGTAAGGACGATGAATATCTGGAATTATATCATACCATGTTTAGATCCATGATTGGCAGTTTGCTATATGTAACAACCACAATACCAGATGTGATGCAAGCTGTTGGATTGGTGGCTACATTCCAGTCAGCTCCCAAAGAAACACATGTAATAGTGGTAAAAAGGATTTTCAAATATCTAAAAGGAACCATGGAGTATGGTTTATGGTATCCAAAAGGACAATACTTTACCTTGAAAGCGTTTACTGATGCAGATTGGGAAGAAAGTGTTGATGATTGAAAAAGTACTAGTGGAGCTACATTCTTTCTGGGAAATTGTTTAGTATCATGGTGAAGTAAAAAACAATCCTCCATTTCACTCTCTATAGTAGAAGAAAAATATATTGCTACCGCCTGATGTTGCACTCAGGTTATTTGGATGAAACAAACCTTAGAAGATCTACTCATAAAATATGAACATCCAATAATGATCAACTGTGATAACACTAGTGCTATAAATATGTCTTAAAATCCTATCATGCATTCTAAGACAAAACATATACTGATTAAGTATCACTATCTAAGAGAACAGGTATCTGAAAAAGATGTCAGATTAGAATACATTGACACAAAAGAAGAGATTGCTGACATTTTCACCAAACCACAACCTAAGAAAGTCTTTGAGCATATTAGACAAAAGATGGGAGTAGTTCCTTTAAAAAATAACTAAGAGGAGGAAGCGCAATCACAGGGGGAGATATGTTGATAGGGGGAGTTGTCAGAAAGTAGAAAGATAGGAAATCCTATATCAAAATAGGTAGAACATTGGCATAACAGGTTATCCTTTGTCATTGTTGTCAAAGGGGGAGAATGTTTAGAGGTTTCCATCAATGCAAAAGGGGGATATTGTTGATTATATAATTGTCATTGATGTCAAAGGTGTTCACGAATGACAAAGGAATAACCAGTGGATATGATAGCAGGACAAACTTAGTGAAAGACTAAGGTAGTGATGGAATAACATGGCATAGTTGAGGATGTGGCATGACACATATGATGACATGGAATATGATGGTGTCCTAATGATTATGTCATAAAAGTTCATTTATAACAAATGCAATGGATGAGATGGACATGGATGATAAGTCAACATGAATGACTAATCTGAAGACGTCTAAGACAATCTCGACAGTATGATGTAAACAATGGTTAATGAAACAAAGAACAGAGGTCGAGTGGAAGTAGAGATGCAGTATGAATGACAAAGATGGTTAGACAAATGAAGAGTGGAACCACATAAGAGTAACATGAACAGGAGATAAATTATATGTAACAATCGAAGAATAGAGGAACTATATCTGCGAGAGTGTTTATAAATTCTTCAGGGAAACTATATGTGTGAGAGTGTTTATACATTCTTCAGAGAAACTATATCTGTGAGAGTGTTTATAAATTCCTTATAATCAGTAGCATAATGAAATTCTCTACGTATATAAATATTCAGAACTATTAGAAATAGTCGCAGAGGATTTTCGCAAAGAAATCATGCAGATCCACAAAATCATGGTGAGATCTGCATTCAATATAAAATCAACAGCTAGGAAGCATCCCACATGAGATCCGATGATTAAGGATCAGTTCTGCAACAATCAAGATCGGACAGCTTATATTAGTCCCGCACTAGATCCGACGGTTAAGGATTAATTCCAATAGTTAGGAGAAAAATTCAAAGCTCCACAAAAGATCAAAATTGGACGGTTGAGATTAGTTCCGCTAGAAGAGATCAACGGCGTGGAAGAAAAAATGCGAAAAGGGAATTTTGGAAATAACGTTTAAAGATTCTATGAACATGCAATCCACAAATAGTAATATGGAAGAAGGTCGGGAAAGACTCCACAAAATATTGACAGTGTGAAAGAAGCTTGTGGAAAGGAGATTGCAAAAAGAATCTTGCAGAAAGGATATTGCAGAAAGAAGCTTGCGGAAAGGAGCTTGCAGAAAGAATCTTGTGGAAAGAATATTGCGAAAATAAGCTTGCAGAAAGACTTTGTGGAAAGTCAAGATACGATTGGATGAAATGTTACATTTCCACATCCCACATCCCTCATCCTGCAATCTGGAGATCGACGCTCAAGGAGAATCTCGATGGAGATCAACGGTGGGGAATCATTGAAATAGAAACCTGGTGCAGAAATACGATTTCAAGAGGAAAGCTATGTGTTAGATCAATGGACTGAAGAGACTCAAAATTAGATCAATGACCTAGATTGATTCTAGAGAAGGAGATTGCAGAAGCACCAGAAAACATTATGCTGAGCTGCAGAAATGAATTTTGAGGTGTGTCCATAAATGGTAAAGAAGAATGTCCAACATGAAACTCATAGATGGAAGGTGAATCCCGTGTCTTATGATAGAAACATTTATATATGAGCCAATGATGAGGATATCCCATAGAGAGCTCGCAGAGGGGGAAAATAATCCCACAGGAGTGAGAAAAAGAGAAGCCCGAAGGTCTGAAGATAGAGTATTCCTGTTGATAGAGGAGAGGAAGTCCACATGCATTAGTTTGAAGAATACTATGATCAGAGAAGAAGTGAGCTCGCAGATCAGAAGTGATCAAGAATTTTTTAATTAATTATTTAATTAAAAATTGTTAGTCACAGATTGTTGAAAAGGTGTGACTATTAGATTTGAAAGGGCATGATTGTGAAAGGGTATGTTTCCAGAATAAAGAGATGCATATGTAGGAAACATGAAGATACTTATACACTGAGGTATGAGTGAGAGAAGGGTCTCAACGTCTACATCAGAAAATTAGAAACAAAGACTAGTGGGTGAGATAGAGATTGGAGGGAAAAGAAATCCAACATATTACAAAAAACATATTAGGGTGGCAGGGTTGCACTAGGGCAGCAAACAAGCCTGCAGGGGGTTGTTGCCTCCTTCCAGCAGAAGCTGGTAAATAGGGTGTAGGAGCATCTTGTTAGTCATAGCATCCTTTCAGTAGTGGCTGATAAACCAGGGGGTCATAGCCTCCTTCCAGTGGTAGCTGGTAAATAGGGTGTCGTAGCATCCTTTCAGTAGTAGTTGATCAACCAGGGGGTCGTAGCCTTCTTCCAGTAGTTTCTAGTAAATAGGGTGTAATACCATCCTTGTCTGTAGCAGCATACAAAACTATTTGTAAATAACAATTTTGCAGTAATAGGACATATTGGTGGTTTTCCCTATTGGGCTTCCACGTTAAAATTGTGTTCTGTGTATTCTTGTTTTTATGTGTTTTTAAATGATAGATTTAAAAAGTGGTTAAATTAGTAAAAAGATAACAATACTGATTCAGCCCACCTCTCAGTATTGACCAATAAACTAGAAAAAATATGCTAAATTATTTTAGTTCTACTATGTTGTGGACAATGTGGGTTCTTCACCCATTTATATGACAATGTTTTCTTTAGAAGGATCCCCTAATTATTAGAAATGATGCAAAAAATACTCTCTTTAATTGTAAAATCTATTTCTAGATGATATGATGTCAAGCTAAGAGCGTTTGTTTAGCTATATACACTATAGTTTATTTACCAAAAATTCATAGCATAATATATAAAAAACCACTTATACCCAAGGTATTTTTTGCATATTGAAAATGTTTTGACCTTTCCCCATTATTATTCTAGCAACCACATTTAATGTGTAGGGAAACAAATTTTAGAATAAGCTCATACAGAATAAAATTGTGAATATGCTCTGAAATGAATTTATCTAGAAAAGACATACAATATTTTCATTCAAGGTTGGAGTAGGGGAGTTCCTAGTTACTTTTTCAATTGCCAAATATATCATCAGAGAAATGGATTAATTTTCTAAAGTTATAAGAAAGAGCAAATGGAAGTTTTGTACATAAAATTTTCTTCATGATCAACATGCAAGAACCAACCAAGGTAGTGATTATTTAATGATATCCAATCCAAATGGAACAAATAGGGTTGGTTGGCATTTGGGGCCTTCCAAATACTCTATAAATCAAAATTAGTAACAAATTTGATAGGATGTATAATTAGAAGGAGGATATGAAGTGAGACCCCTTGTGTGAAACATTTTCCAAGTAGAATTATCTACTTAATGTTATGTTGAGGAAGAAAATTCCAAGGTTATGTCTCTTAAATTGCTTAGATTACTCCTTTTTCATATAATACTTGAGCATGTAGGAATATTTTTTTGACACCCAACCCGACAAATTATTGATGATTGTAAAAATTTTCCAAATTAATTCTTTGGAAACCCTCACCCTTATTTATTTTGACTCATAAAATATTTCTAAGAGCCTTCTATAGTTTTCAATCAACAACCTTAGAGAAAACACATGATGAGGAATAATACACATGATTTCAAGTGATAAAGTTTGTAGATACTTGTAATTTTGCCTCAAGTTCTATAATCTTAGTAACCAACATTTCAAGTTTGTTATGTATCCTCTACACTACAACCTCTAAGAGAGCTCAAGTATAGTCCTAGAAATTGAAAGGGATGCCCCAAAAATTAAATATAGGACATGACAAGACCTAGGATGAGTTTTGGTAGGAAAACCGACTAGACTTACTGATAATGATTTTATATGCATTTGAAGGACAAATAGAATTGAATATTCAATGGCTCATTTAAATATTAACCCAAGGCCATTATAAGCTTATGAGACACTAACACTATTTGTACAGACTAGTTTCTTACATTGACTACTTCATGGTATGACTAAACCCATGCTTCACTCAAGGTTTATGCTAGAAGGTGAATAATGGTAATTGACTATGTTAATGTGTTCGGTAATAATTTTTTGTTATGAAGAGTTCAAGATATTATATGGTTCATCAAAGTCCCCTTCTTAGCATTCAAGCATACCCAAAAAGAGAAGAAACATGTTTCTACATAAATAAATGCCTCTAGCAATGTATAATGTTGATTACCAAAAATATATTCAAGTTAAACTCTATGAAATTGAGTGTAGGCTAAATAAATTGTGAGGAGTCATCACCAACATATTGTATTACAAGGAATCATGCATATCATATTGCTAATCAACAGATAATTATGGTTGAGGTCAATTATTGGGTAGTTTCCTATTTAGATTTATTGTGAACTAAGAACTATATCCTTTCATAAGTCATATACTTATTAACAATCAAAAGTTATATACATGAAATTAGTAGCATGCAAATTCAATTGATAATCCAATTCCTTTAAGCTTGAAAATCGACGAAATATTTTTCCTATATTAATCAATTGTGAATAAAGATAACTGTGTAAACCATCAGTGACCAGTGTGAAAGAAATATTGCATGTAAATGGTAAAATGTTCTTATGAACAATCTACATTCGTGGAATTTACAATAATTTGCTATCTTTGTGTAAGCTAGATAAGCTATGGGGCACCTTAGGGTTTGTTACAATATTCAATTCATTGATTTATATCAACATCTCACATCTATGGTTGCTTCAACATGATTAGAATATCTTGAAATGGCAATGAACTGAAAATCATAAACAAAGGAATAAAAGCATGAGACAAAGCTAATCTAGTATCAATAGTGGAAAGGTAAATGTATTTAAATATAGATAGAAAATAGAAGCAAGAATGCAAAGAACCTACCTCTTGAAGTGGCCCACCTCTAAGAGATGGTTAAGACACACAATGAACTTGAACATAGAGTCTATAGCATAAAAACCTAAACAAGTACAAAGCCTTTCTTCACATATACGATTCATCACATCTATGATACCATCTCATATACTAGAGAACACCTTTTAGATGTTGTGATATTAAATAGTATTATTATAGAGTAATTCTCTCATTACTTTAGAGTTAAAACAAACATATATGACTACTACTAGTTAAATCAATGCATCCTAAGAATATGCCCAAAATGGGAATTTCATAGTTCACGAGTACTAACTATGAAATGAGATCAATTCATTGCCTATATGTAAGGAGTGTAAGTTGTTGTGTCATTCCATTCATATAGGAATCAAATGATAATCCATTGAATACTTAATTGTAACCTACGATGCTTGTTGACTTAAATTGTTCTCTATACCCATGTTAAATCTTGTGCTTTGTAATGTGTTGTTGTTCCTGAATTTACACAATCTTAAACATAGGATATGATAATACAAACTCTAAAATATTTGTCTACGTTCACTAAATAAACTAATTAATCTTTAAGATAATAATCCATCATACCTTGGTTAAATGTGCAAGGAAATGGAATGTATTGATAGTTATGAGGATGAAAATGGGGTATAAACAAGTCAAGAGGGAACTAATTCAAGGAAGATAACTCATTCAAAAAGTAAAAAAATGGGATCCCATCACTTAGCTCATTGAATTTGACTTTAACATTATGTTGTAGTGCATTTTATAATATGATATTCAACCAAAATTACATATAAAAAGTGCTCAAACACTCCACGGTATGAACACAAAAAAGATTATCTTCAAGAAGCATGACAGAGGAATCTATAGGAAACTCAACACTAAGCAATTGTACAAGATTAGAGGTATTATGTGAATCAAGCCTCAGTTACCTTCAAATCATCTAGATAATGTTGTTCTTTAATGAACAATACATATAAAGTCAACATGAAAGGGAACCATTGTCTATAAACTAAAATTTCCACTTACTCATATTTACCTCCATTTCTAGAGAGATTGGTTTATGCATATATATGAAAATAGTTTCAACCTACTTGGTGATGTCCTCCATAAGCCCTAGGGATTTGAGCAACATAACAAAGATGTAGGGTCATCCCTCCTAGTTGTAATATTTTTTAAAGTAATTTTTCTTAATAATAATAAAATTTGTCGAGGTCAAATGAGTAGGCCCATTCCATTCCATCTGAAGCTATTATAACAATATATAAACTACCGAACCCAAGAATAAACATTTTTTCTTAATGAAAAAAATCTTAAGAAGATTATAATTGATGCACATAGAAAGGGATTTGACTGAAAATTAGTAATATGTCTCCCTAATGTAATGGGCCTAAAACTAGTTATCAATTTTGTGGTTTACATCTTAGGTATGCATTTGATAATATATTGGCTAATCCCCACCACTTGAGCATCCTTACAAAAAAATTCCCTCTTTAAGTGGAACAAGTTTGGGCCAACAAGGACCCATGTGAATTTCTGAAACTCATACGAAAATCGATGGAGGCCACATTTATTTCCATTTAACATTTTTTAAAGGGTTGTAGATAAATATCAAGTGATATACCCAAGTCACAAGCTCATGTTTTCTCCTCATAAATGAAACATGTGTTATGTCAAGAAAGATAACTATATTGGCTAACCTTTCCTTAGAGAATTACTAAATTTTAAATATTAGTTTCTAATGATCCATGGCATGTTTCTTTATTTTACCTCGCAAAGTTGTTTGGGTAAACAATTTTCAAATTGGGTATCCTATCACTAGTATCCTTCAAGGTAAGTTCCTTCAATAGTTCTATAGTGGTTCTATTAGGTTATGTGCTTATTGGGTGCCTCTTGATTGGTGAGTCTCATCAGGCCATTGGATATTGCGCATATGGTTGTTGGGGTATGTTTTTATTCATTGTTAGAAGTCTATTTTATCCCTTGCATAACTTCCTCAATTTCATCACAACTTACTTTCTGACTTAGATACGAAACAATTATGGAAATGTCATCTTACCACTACAACATGAATCTAGACTCCCCATAAATCTAAGGGATTATGTTGCACACGACTTTGATCTAGGATATGAAAGTTGATATTTTAAGGAAAGGAACATTCATCATATTCCAAGTTATCCACAAACTATACATCTTTGGACCCTCCTAACAGATGATGTGTTGGTTGTTTCATATAGTGGCAATAACATTTCCATGCATAATACACCAAAAATTAGAGAAATTATGATGTATTATATTTTGATGGAGCCAATGGTAGTACCTTATGATATTTCTATACAAATTTCACAACTAATCCAAAGCTTAGTTTAACTTCATTAATGGTTTAATTTTAAGTCATATATACCATGACTAGCTTCAAATAAAACAAGGTTCATTCTTCAAACTAAATGATGCAAGAGTCTCTTTCAGTTCATATATCCCATGACATGATTCAAATTAAAACAAGGATCCTTCTCCAAACAAAAAAGTGCACATGTTACACCCCTCTTTGTCTTGTTTACTTTCTACCATGTTGGAATCATCATAGAAGTGATATTGGATGTCATGAACCTCATTATGTATCAAATTCTAGAATGTTGCAAGTTCCTCCAAGTCACTATATGCATAAATTTTTTCCATGTCCAATTATTAGTCATTAATTTTAAGTAACACCCAAAACATTTTGTGTGAAATCATTCGGTCACTAGTAAACTACAACAATAGAAACATAGTTCATCTCTAATTGAGTGTTCTTGGGGTCTCAAAGAGTGTAAAAAGGCTTATTTCAAGAACCAAGGACTTTAGTAGCCAATATAAAAGGGATTTTACCACAATTGCTTAACTTAGCCATCACCATCAGGCATAAACTCCTAGTTGAGTATAATGAATGATTTTGGAGATCACAGGGGTTCACTATTTACACAAAATCATAGCATGTGAGCTCATATTAGGGGAATTAGAAATCTAAAATATGTTTGAGCAATATATTTCCTTGTATATAGGGTTCCATGGATATATTTCATACATTGAAACATTTGAATATTGTAGGGATGTTTAATATTAAGTATTGATATTGGGTGAGTGGAAGGGATAATAATGATATATTAAGAGCCTTTTTATAAGATTAAATTAAAAAAAGGAAGAAAAAAAGGCACTTCATCAATTTTTATAATCCTCATAAATGCACATTCTTTGTCATTGGTTCACTATGTAAAACCGCTAATAGTGGAGGCCGAGTTTTAGGATTATCATTACTATGAAATTTTTTAAATTTATAGCACCATGAGTCATTGTCCAAGCCAATATTGTGTTCAGATTGGGCCTCATATGTTGATGTAGTGAGCTTGAGTTGGACTTAGGAACTTGGAGTAAATTCTTGGGTTGGAATCAAGAATGACTAAGCCTTCATTATAAAAGGTTATTCCTAATGTGTTGAGGTCAATACTTTGATATGTCAAAGTGATGATGTTGTACAATCTTGTTGGAAAAGGATAAGGACTTATGTGTCAAGTCAGATTCTCATGTGTTGAGATGGACATCCAGTGTAGAGGTGATGCTTTGAATGTTGAAGCATTAATGTTGTGTGATGTATTACTAACCATGGTTATTTGAGATGGATAAAGCTATTAATTCTCCTCTAGAGATTGATAACCTCTAAAGTGAACTACTTTAGCATATGACCACTAGGAACACGAGTAATATAATATGATCTAGCATTAGAAAATATTCTTAGTATAACCTGATATGATATATAAATTAATGTTATCACATATTTACCACGCAGATACGATAAGAGATAAATATAAAATGCACAAAGAGAATTTGAAATTGCTTATGAGAGCTCATGAGAAGACTTCAATTAATTAAAGTGAACTTGATTTGTTAAGATTCAGTTTAATTAACAATGTATGCCTCAGTTAAATAAATGAGAACCCATAGTGGTCACTTTAGTAAATCAATAAACATGATTTCAATTAATAATAGCTAACTAAAATGTTAATAAAGAAGAACTAGTTAATTAAAGTGTTTTTCATGACAACACTTTAGTCAAACTAAAAGATGACACTTTAGTTAAACTAAAAGATGACTCTTAAGTTAAAATACAACACTTAAAGTTATGACATTTGAGTTACAACACTTGCATGATGGAACTTAAGTTAGCTTTCAAACTAAGTGATCCTACATCCAGTTAGGAGGTGATTTATTCCTGAAGTCAATAGAGAATAAATATAATGTCAAAGAATCTAAGGAATTACACATCGTGTTATGTAGAATTGAAGAAACTGAAGAGAAGATCAATTCTCTAAAAAAGGAATTTTCTATATTTTGTATGGGAGCCTAATTTCCCATGCAGTGATTCACTACAACTTGCATGAGAGTGTATATAGCAAGTTATTTATGTATTGGATGCATTATAAATTTTATCCAGTTGATCTCTCTTCTCTATTGCTCAGTGTTTATGCCCAGGGTGTTTATTCTCTCTTATCTTGCACCTACGGTGATGAAAGCGATATTCTATTATAAAAGACATTCTCTGCTATCCATCATAATTATGCTTTAAATATTTGTTGGGGTTTTTTATCCTCACAGTTTTTAGGGTTTTCCCTAAGTTACATCTTGTGTTGTGTGTGAATTATTATGTGTCTAAATGGTTCATTTATTTCAAGTGCATTATATTTTCATAATTAAATATTAAAGATCAAATCTCAACATGTTTTATTAGGATTATTATTCCTCCCTTGTCCAATTTGGTCATATGTCTAAATCAGGAGTCATGTCTAAATCAGGAGTCCATCTAGTCTATTTTTAGTCACTAGCACCATTGGGTCCACTTGGCCTAATTAGGGCACATGTTTCAGTTACTAAAGTGTGGAGAACACTAATTGATGCCTACTGCCACTGATTTCACTTGCATGCATAAGTTTAGGAGCCTCCTAGACCAATCCCTACAATTTAGGAGCCACTGAGAGTGCTGAAACCAACCAAGGTCAGTTCATTTGAGTTGGTGACTAGTCAAGCTAAGTTAGGAGTCAGTTACATTCAGTTAGCGCTAGGTTTTCATGGCTGCATGCAGGAGGGGCGCATCTCTCACCTACCACAGTCAGTTAGCCTTAGTCAACACTAAATGTAACACTTGAGTTGTGTTTTAGAACTCCGATGAACTTCGACTATGGTTTAGACAAGGTCAGTTAACCATTGAGTCCTATGATAATGATTTAGACAACGTCTTAGTTACCTACAGTCAAGTAGAGTGTAATCAATTCAAATTTCCTCATGTGGATTCGAATTGCTTGTGGCTATTTAGCCATTGTACTTCATTGTAATTATTATCTAATTACTATTTTTTATTAATGAAAGCATTCACAGCTGAAAGCCATTTTTGCACTGTTTCATTCTTCAATTGCTAAGTAAATTGTGTGATCTATCTTATGAGTTGTGTGTTTTTCCACAGATCTATGTGCTCAATTTAATATGGTATCAGAGCCTCGGCAGACAAGACACCTCTCCTCCTCAGATCTCCAGCTGGATCATTTTTTTTTGAGAAAAATTGCTCCTTCCAGTACTGCACCAGAAGCAGAGAATTTACCACTTAATATCCCAAGTTAGGAAATTGCTTATCAATATTGCTTGATCAACTATGTTGGGTGTGAAGGAAATTCCAAAAGTGCAAACTATCGACCTTACTTTGTATGTTTGATTGTGTTACAGGTTATCATCTCTTCTCACAACATTCAATACAAGCAGCACTTTCTTCTCACTGCATTCCCTACAACAACTCAGTCCTTCTTACTGCATTCAAAATGGTTCATCCAGTAGAGCTTCTCACTCCCTTCAACTATTACTAGTGGAAGGATGACATGGAGGTACTGCTCCACACCAAGAAGCTCTTCAGACTCACAGAAGAAATAGAGGCAGTGCCAATTTGAATCATGACAAATAAAAGTACTGGAACAGGCTTGATGAAGCTCATGGAATATTATTCTCCTCAGTCTCTCGAGATCTTCAATTCCACATCCAAGGATTGAATACTCCCAAGGAGATTTGGGACAAGCTCGCCTCCTTATTTGATAAGCAAGATGAGATGAGGGTCCATTAGCTATAAAATGATCTGATCACTCTTAATCCATCCAACTTCGAATCACTGAATGAATTCTTCACAAAGTTCAAGAACCCAATATATCAGTTGAAGCAATGCAAAGTGGAGGAGGATGAATATCAGCTCATCCTTTCCATTCTCATAAATCTCAATGCAGATTACTCAGTCTTTGTATCAACCTTCCAAATAGTAAGGCTCACTACTCCAAATTGGAAGATTCCCACTCTTGATGCCTTGATCCAATCTCTCACATATGAGAATGATAAATTGATCCAAATGGGGATCATTCGATCTTCCAAAGATCAAGCTTTGGTTGCAAGAGGAGATAAGGTAGAAAATGACAAAGGGAAGCAAAGAGACGAGTCTCCTATGAAGAAAGAGAAGTCAAAGGAGCCTTCAGGTTCGAAGAGAAGCAAGAATAATGGAAAAGGCAAGGTCCTTTGCTCTTACTGTGGAAGGGGATTTCATTTAGAAAGCTCTTGTATGAGAAGACAACTTGATGAAATGGCTCTTCTTTTGAAGAAACATAACATTTGTGCACCTGCTAGAGCAAGGAAGGATGACTTTGAAGAAGAATATGAAGAATACCAAAGGAAAGGCCATGCACTGAAGGCTTGCTGCTCATCAACACATGTCTTCCTCATTGATTTTGGAGCTTCCAACCATATGGCTACATCTAGAGAATCATTCTCTTCTTTTCAGTCCTTTGATGGTCCTAGTATTCAGATGGGAAATAACAGTAAATTCAAAACAAAAGGTAAGGGCTCTGTCAAGCTTGAACAATGAAGGTTCAAATATGTGCTATTTGTTCCCTCCCTAGCTTCAAACCTGTTATCTATCTATCAGATGACCCATATTGGATCTCCAAAGTGAATGATCTTTGGTCCTGACTCAATGGAGATCATAGATATATCTACTAGGAACATCATAGCGAAGGGTGTTGCAAATCATGCTTCAAAATCATATGAGTTCTCACATTTCATGCTTCCTTTAGATCTAGTGCACTCTTAGCAGCCACTTGCAAGGGAAGGTAAAATAATTGCATCTACTTCTCTTGCAGTTTCTACTAGTATTGTAGATCCATCTTTATCAGTTTATGAGATTGAGATTCAGGGTGATTCATATCTAGATTCATCCCCTACTTCCAAACTGGAAGCTAGGAAGATGACTGGAAACTCACCTGACACTTAGAAAGGAAAGACCCTTGCACTATGCCATGCAATCTTACCTCCTTCATAGAGATGCAATAGAATCCCTATAATATGCTATATGGAAAGGGCCCAGTCTCACTACATTTAGAAGAATGGATATGATCATACACCTCTTCATCTAGCAAGAGACAAAGGTTACATTCCTCCTTCCTTCCATCATCATTTTTGGAGAAGAAGGAGAAGTCCACATGCTAGGCCCCAGAATACCTATGCACAACACACCATGCATGCTGCTTCACTACCTCATAGAGATGAAGATTGCAGCAACATATTTTCAAGTTTTTCAAACTTGAGACCCGATTCTACCTGCTTAGATAGAGGGGGGGATTTTTCCCATGTGGTTTTTGCCCCAGATGCTTGTATTAAGCAGTTACTTTATTTTACTTGATGTAATGAGTGACCTATGGTCTTAGTTACCAGGGCCCCCAGATTGTCCAAGTTAGCATTCATTGGGGGTATTAGGATTATTAATTCTCCCTTGTCTAGATCAGGAGTCATGTCTAAATCGAGAGTCCATCTAGTCTATTTTTAGTCACTAGCACCATTGGGTCCACTTGGCCTAATTGGGGCACATGTTTCAATTACTAAAGTGTGAGGAACACTAATTAAGGCCTACTACCACTGACTGCACTTGCATGCATCAATTTACTAGAGCCTCCTAGACCAATCCCTACAATTTAGGAGCCACTGGGAGTGCCGAAACCAATCGAGTTCAGTTCAATTGAGTTGGTGACTAGTCAAGCTAAGTTAGGAGTCAATTACAATCAGTTCTGGTCCTCTACATTTAGTTAGCGCTAGGTTTGCATGGCTGTATGTAGGAGGGGTGTATTTCTCACCTACCACAGTCAGTTAGCCTTAGTCAACACTGAATGTAACACTTGAATTGTGTTTTAGAACTTCGATGAACTCCAGTTATGGTTTAGACAAGGTCAGTTAACCATTGAGTCCTCCGATAATGATTTATAGAAGGTCTTAGTTACCTATAGTCAAGTAGAGTGTAATCAATTCGAATTTCCTCATGCGGATTTGAATTGCTTGTGGCTATTTAGCCATTGTACTTCATTGTAATTATTATCTAATTACTTTTTTGATTAATGAAAGCATTCACAACTACAAGCCATTTTTTCACTGTTTCATTCTTCAATTGCTGAGTAAATTGTGTGATCTATCTTGTGAGTTGTGTGTTTGTCCACAGATCTATGTGCTCAATTTAATATGTTTCAATAAAAAATTCAACATTGTATTAGAGCTCAGGGCATGAAGAAGCTAAATTTTGACAAGCAAACTTGAGCCTACGTAGATCTTGTTAAGATGAGCACAATACTTGGACAACAATGGCTTCAATCTCCATGAGGAAGGAAGACTGACTTAAAGGTACTTTGGATTTCAACACTTGGAAGGATCGAATTCTAAACATCCAGGAAGACCATGACTTAGATGGCTACATATCCAATGTGGTGGAGGAACATTATACCAATGCAGGGTACACTACCTTCCATAAAAACCAATCCAAAACCAAAGGATCGTCTATGATTCCACGAAGGAGAACTTGATGCTAATGATCACTCCATTGAAAACCATAAATGAATGTTTTGATACTTTGAAAAATATTTCTGAGAAGAAGGCTCTGAGTCAAAAGAGGGCATTGAAGAACAATCTTCAGAATCTAAATATGGATAAGGTTGAGACAATGGTCTTCTTCTTCACAAATATATCTCAATTAAGAGATCAACTTACTAGAATTGGAGTAGTGGTGGATGAAGATGATCTCATTCAAATCACTGTTGATGGTCTCCCATCCACATGGGAGACATTCTTGGCTACTATTAATGGTTAAGAGGTACAACCTAACTTTGATAGGTTATGGCATGAGTGTCTTCAAGAGGAAGGGTGAATCCAAAGCAAGACTGCTTCTGCTAGAGAAGAAAACCTTGTTCTTACAAGAAGGATGCAGAGATAATTGATGAGTTTGAGGTACAAAGAAGTTTCTCCATGCAGTGATTCACTATATTCTGCATGAGTCTTCCTTCACCCATGTAGAGATTCACTACCTCTTACATGAGACCAAATTCGCAAGTTAAGATGTAGTGAGGTTCCATCAAGAAAGAAGATCAAGACCTAGGGACTCCAATAATCTCCGCAAGGAAGAAAAGATCGAGAGGGATCCGACAAAACAATAAAAGATATCTATTTGTATTTCTATTATCAAATACTTATATAATAGTTCGATTATCAAATAGGGCTGGCTGCTACGGCTGAAGGTTTGTTATTTTTGGGCTTGACCGGATGAGGGAAGAAGGCCTTACATATTGATTTCCAATATTTCCCTTTTACAAAATATAAATTAGTAACGAAGGAGAGCTTTAGACAAGGATAAGATGGTAACTAGAGCCTTACATATTCTATTTTCTAGCTTGTCCAAGCCCTCGGGTAATGTAATCTGGGGAAAGGAAACAAACGAAAAAATTTATATGATGGAGGTAGCTATATGAATGACAATAATAATTGTCCAAAGCATAGAGTGATAAATGTGAACTTGGATTGCTATTGTAAATAAGATCTGAATGTTTTTTAATATGTTTCATTACATTTATATGCAGATTTGTAATCCTAGAACTAGGAAGTATGTTTTAGTATAACATTATGGGCATATGTTATAGTTTTTATTGGAGAATAGTAAGCTCATATAGTACATGTTATGATTAAGTGAGTATCCTATAATCATACATAACGCTCCATGAGATATGGATAGAAGTCGTGTTAAAGAATTGGTTAAAATGTTTGAATAAACTCTGTGAACTATTTTCCATTGCATTAAAATGATTGGATTATGCAAGGTTTCTAATCACTTGACTGAATTCGACTTGTAGGAGAGATTGTATGTTATGGAATACAAGAGAATAACGATAAGATTTGTTCTAAAGGGATAAGAAGAAAACTAATTATACCCTACAACCCATAACAGAACAGGGTTGTTGAAAGGAAGAATAGAACCATATGTGAGGCTACAAAAGCCATGATGCATGAACAATATCTATCTTCCTCTTCATGGATAGAAGCCACCAATACAACTGTGTATATCTAGAATAGAATCCCTCATTCTATTTTGGAAGAGAAGACTCCTAAAGAAGTGTTCACGGGTGAAAAACTAGATATTTCACACTTGAGAATCTTTGGGATTCCTGTTTACATTCATGTACCGAAAGAGAAGAGAACAAATATGGAGCCATCCAAAAAGAATGGCACCTTTATTGGTTATAGTGAATCATCCAAAGCCTACAGAATTTATGTGCCAGGTGAAAGACACATTTGTAGGTACTTCATTCTTATTCAAATAAAAAATAACAGTTTGTTTGTTTGAAAGTAGATTCGTTTCTTTCAAATTAGTTAAACCTTTGTTCTAACATTTTGTATTTTTGTTCAATTTAGTTCAATTTTATTGCAGTGATAAATCAATAATATGCTAGTTTATTGTATTCTAACGTTTTATTTTCATACAACAACATATATCATATAGATTTCAATATTTCACCACACTGATAAATACATGACAAGCATAAATTACTTCCAGAATAACATACTTGTGGAATATAGTAGCTTTCTCCTTCAGCTTTGTCCAAGTTTGTCTTTCGTCTTTGTCCAAATTTCTCCCTACAAGCTTCCACAACTAAACTCGACCGACTGAATCGACTTGCCACCCTACCAACTAGGGAAGTCTTGCCAACTTCCTAGATCCAAGAACTATGTTCTTAGACCCCTGAGCCCAAAAACTGAGTACAACCAACCCAACTAGTTCTGAATGATTTTCCCTTCTCTGAAAATTTTAGCCTCCCCTGTTAAATTTTCCTCAAACCCTGATCCTCTCCAAAAAATCCATCTCACCCCTTTTATCTTCCTCCTTACCAACTTCCCTCCTCAAGTCATTACTACCTTATCCCCCATCCATGATGTCCCAACCACCTTCTCACCTACCATGTCATGCTTAATCAAATCGATACAATTAATATTATTTTAACATTTAATTAATTAATTATTTACTGCTCTTTGCGCGGTCCGTCGACAACACTTTCAACATAACTCTTTATTCTTAACCACATGTTTACTTTATAATCCAACTTCACCATCTGCCCCCCTTATTTTTAAATAAATACAATAAAATAAAATGCCATTTATTTATCATTACTATATCTTATAATTAAGACTAGTTTAATATTCGTTTATTACAATTACTACAATTAATAGTAGTTAGAACTCATTTTCAACACATTCTAATCAATAAATAATCGTAATTAATTATAAATAATCGTAATTAATTATAAATAATCATAATTAATTATAAATAATCATAATCATCATTCATGTAACAATTATCCCATTCCAAAATTGGATCTTAATCTGATTTAAAACTTTAATTAATATCGAATAATCGAGTTATTAATAATCTATTAATAGTAATCAACACCATTAATACTCAATGTACATTTATTAATTGACATTAATCATTATTAGACCTTCATCATTATTAATTTATTAATTAACATCACATTCAAGAATCATACCACGTTACTATAATTAACTTATATTCATTTACTGATGACTGTCATCACTAATCAACCTTAATAAAACTTGTTTAATAAATGCTATCTAAGTTAATTATCACCTTATTGACACTAATTAACATTATTAATAAATAATTAATATCAATTGATCAAAATTAATAATAATCTAATTAATATGATAAACCAAGATCTTGAACTTAATTAAGATCATTAATACTTACTTATTATTTAGTAATCAAGCACTTCAATTGACAATTAATTTATGACAATATTGTTAGCATTGTTAATTATTATTAACATTTGTCGACCAAGTTATTAGCAATCTTATTAGCCACTAACTAACATCATTAGCATTATATCACCTTAATCGACTATAACTAATATTTAACCCTAATCACAATTAATTAGTAGTTAATTTATAATCTTGACATAACAATATCATTTCATAACTAAGATAGGTAATAGTATTTATAATGTGATTAGTCACAACCTTATGCATCCAAGCTATATTTTGATAGTGCATTAGACAATTCATACAACATACGTAGATTATCTATGTAAGCATAGCTAATGCTTACATAACTCGTGTAGGTATACTAGTAGTACTCACAACACATCACACATAATCACATGAGTTACTAGTTTCCGATGCAAACACACATTAGAAATGTCCATTCATTACCTCTTATCATAATAGGATATGACACCAACATAATATACTGAAACACAACACAAGAATCAAGCAAAGGGTTTCGACACATAGTTAATCAGATTCCCCTCTAAAACTTCCATGCCATTCCTATCTACCTACTTTGTTTTATATATTTCACAACTAACTTCCACATCATATCCTTCCTCTGTTGGAATACCCTGGAGCGTCAACCACATCACCTAACTCCACTTAAACCTGTAAGTGAAAGTGTCGACACCATCGACCAAGCTTCCCGAATAGGCACCCACTAGACATCATCGCACATCTTGGGGAGTGTGTCATAACACAACCCTCCCATGACTCCGTGTTTCGGAGGTAAATGATGGTTAATGCCTCCAACCTCCTAATGGAACAAGGGACTATGTCTACATCAACATAGTGACTGTGTTGTGACTGTCATGCTTAGGTTTTGTCATCGAATAACCATTTTGGGTGGTTGAGTTTCATGAGACCCCACACCATCCCTAACATCATAATAATAACAATAATCATAAATAAAATAATGATTTATTCTCATACCATATATTTTGGAAAGCATACCATCGAGGTACTTCTACTTGGTAGGGCTCAACTGTCCCTTAGCTCTTTTAAACCTGTCGATTATTCTCATAACAAAATGTTGTGCAATAGTTGACATGTACATACATGATCTATTAATACTAACAACAACAATATAATCATTTTCACCATGCATCTGGCATCATAGTCATTTACTTGAACATAACTTAAATTGATATCCACGTACCATTACCTATTTACTTTACATGTTATATACGTAATCAAAACTGGGTCATAATTCATAATATTAATTTCACACACACATATATAAATTCTTCAAAATAGTAAATCCATATGTCCATAGTGTCATCAACTGACAACGTTCCACAATAATAAGCAAATTAAACATGCAGTGATAGTTCAAGAAATAAGGTCAAAACAGGGTGTTACAACATTGAAGTAAACATAGATGTGACATTCCATGAAGAGGTTGCATTCAAGGGCTCTAAAGAGACTCGGTGTGATTAAGACATGGAGGAGTATGAGACTCCCATGATGGAGGATCGTGATGTTGAGAGGGAGAGTCCAGAAGATATTTCATATTCGATAGCTACTAAATAACCATTAGAACTAGTTGATAAGTCACTTGATGAACCTACTACTAAGAAAAGATATGCATGGTTTCGAGACATTCTACAAGATGAAAAAAGGCATGGAGCACCATTAGGATTGTCCAGAGAGTGAAAGAAACCCAATGGATATTCATGTCATGTTTCACAATTGAGTAACATCATTGATGCATAACCTTCCACCTATGAAGAAGCTGCTAAGCAACAAGTATGGTAGTATCCAATGGTAGAGGAATAAAAATATATTATGAAGAACGATGTTTGGGAAATTGTTCCTAAACCTGAAGGTAAGTCCATAGTAACTTCAAGGTGGCTTTATAAGATCAAACATTTTTCTAATGGAAGTATTGAAAAGTATAAAGCTATATTTGTTGCTCGATGTTTCTCACAGAAAGAAGGCATATACTATGATGAGACAAAATTTTCTTCTGTGGCCAGGCACACCACTATTCGAGCTATGATCTCACTTGCATATGTTCTAGGATGGAAGCTTCATTAGATGGATGTAAAGTCATCCTTCCTCAATGGTGAGGTTGAGGAAGAGGTTTACATACAATAACTTGAATGGTTTTTAGTTCATGGGAAGGAGTCCCATGTTTGAAAACTAAAGAAATCTTTGTATGGGCTTAAAGCAATCCTCAATGGCTTGGTATTCAAATATTGACAACTATCCTAAGTGATTGGGATAAGAGCAAAGCTGATACAAACATGTACTTCAAGATTGTGAAGAGACAACCTATGAAATTGTTTCTCTATGTTGATTAATTGTTCCTTACTGGAGAGGAATGTGGAAATTGAACCCAAGAGATAGATCAATTACACTCAAAAAATTGCTAATCAAACATGCAAAATTCACACAAAAGGAGACTAAAATTGGAGCATAACTTAATCCTGTATTGAATAAGTGTACATTAGAAAACCATATGAAGTAATAGGATTCTCAAATATATAATTACATGAGATATTTGAAAGCACTAGGTTGCTATTCGAATTGGTCAAAAAGCAGGCTTACTAAAACAAGTCAAATCCCCCATAGGTGCAAAAAGGACTTTCCAAATCCATGAAGATCCTCACGAATTAGCTAAAGAAAGTGGGAAAGATAATATGTGGTGGAAAGAAAACTCATTTATGCTTTTGTAGGAGAAAAGGAAGGAGGATGATGTGTCAAAAAATAAGGCAAGTTCTCCTAGACTAGCTTTTCCTTTATGCCTTAAAATAGATGTAAAGCAAGGTAGCTTTTAGAAAAAGAAGATATGTGCTTTAAGGAACCATGAATAAAGCAGGCATGCTAAATATGTTTCTAGGATGATTCCAAAGCACTCCATGACCTAGTTTAGCAAGTATTGACTTCTAGGAACATGTAGAAGTCAACTAGCATAGGGAGGGAATCTAGGATTCTAGGAATAAGACCAAAAATGATTTAATTAATGTCAAATATGGGTAACTATGGGTTGATTATTATAACACCCTCCTTTAAGCTTGAATTTATGAGTAAATATCAAAAAATGATAGGGAATAGTAACAAGGCTTAGTCACCCTTATAAATACTGCATGTCCATACAACCAAGGAAAGAGGCAAAAACCCAGTGGGAAAATCCTCTCTTAAACATGGACAGGAAAACAAAATTTCAGAAATCTTGTCATCAATAATTCTTCACCACATGATCAGCAATCCCCAACAGTGATTTGAGATTGCCGAAGGTCTTCTCATAGAATACTTTGGTGAAGATGTCTGCTACTTGTTCTGAAGATGCGCAATAGAGTAGAGAAACGGTACCATCATGAACAAGCTCCCTGATATAGTGCATATGGATCTCAATGTGCTTGGTTCTTTGTCTTTGAACTGGATCAATGGAGATTCAAATGTTGCTTTGATTGTCACAATAGATGACTGTTGAAAACTCTGATTCGAAACCACATTCTTCAAGTATCCCCTGTAACCATAAACATTGAGTAGTTGCATTTACAACTCCTCTATACTCTGCCTCTGAAGATGAGAGTGTTATGGCACTTTGCTTCTTACTTGACCAGCTGATTGGTCCTTCTTACTTTTGATCTGTGTTGTCACCTGCCCAATCACTGTCAGTAAATCCAACTAGCTCTAAGTCATATTTTTCTTTGTAGAAAATGCCATGACTCCTTGTTCCCTGAACCAAGTTTAGGATCCTCTTGGCTGGTCTCCAATGGATATCAGGACGGTGATCCATGTATCTTGAAGCCACACTAACTGCATAATATAATTCAAGTTGAGTATGTGTAAGATAAAGCAAACACCCAATCAACTGTCTATACAGTGTATTATTTACCATAGGAGAAGACCCTCATTCTTCAAGCTTAACCCTGAAAGGAATGGACTCTTTCTTGGCTTGCAATCTTTCATGCTGAACTTGATGAGAAAATTTGAGGCATACTTTGACGGATGAACCTTGATTCCATGTTGGGATTGAGCAATTTTGAGACCCAAGAATTGGCGCAACAATCCCAAATTTGTCATAGAAAAGGCATGGTTCATTGCATCCTTCAAGGAGGAAATATCATTCTTTGAGCTTCCTATAATTAGAAGGTAATCCACATATAGAACAATAATCATTAAAGAACCATGAATCAGCTTCAAATAGACATTAGTATCATACTTGCATCGAACAAAACTCAGTGACAGCAGAAAGCCATCAATCTTGGCATGACAAGCCCTGGGGGCTTGCTGAGCCCATATAATGATTTCTTCAACGTGCACACTAAAGCTGGATTAGATACAAAAAATTCTAGTTGCTGCATATAAATATATTTAGTCATATTTCCATTCAGAAAGGCACACTTTACATCCATGTCATGTACCTCCCACTACTTTGAAGATGTAATGGCTAGGGCAAGCCTTATGGAGTCCATCTTTGCCACTGGTGCAATGGTCTCATTGTAGTCAATTCCATGTACTTGAGAGTAGCCCTTGGATACCAATATTTCCTTATATTTCAAAGATGAACCATTAGAAGCAAACGCATTTTTGAAGACCCACTTACACTTCACTAGCTTTCTCCCTGGGGGGAGATCAACCAGTTCCCATGTGTTGTTCTTCAGGAGCGAGCTGAATTCTTCTTTCATGGATGTTTTCCATCTTGGATCATGTGATGCATCTTCATATGTTTGTGGATCAGAATCTATCATCAAATAACACATCTCAGCAAAGAGAGGATATTTCACACAAAGGGCACTCTCAAATTGAGATCTAGTCCTGGGCACTCTCAAACTGAGATCTAGTCCTCCTAGTGTCATTAAGATTTCCATCTAGTTCCCCAGCTGCATGAATGGTCCTTGCTTCCCACTTTAGTCTTGTAGGGATGTTAGGATTTGCAATTAATTCATCATTATCAGAAATATCATAATCAACAAACTCATTAGTCTCTTCACTTACAATCAATGTCTATGGCGGTGAAGAGGACTCTCCAACTTCAACTGTTGCTAAAGGCTCTTCTTCAAAATGAACACTTCTTTCAATGAAATATTTGTTTGTGATTAAGTTGATCAGCTTGTAACCTTTTGAATATTCAGAATACCCAACAAATAGGCACTCTTGGCTTTGGGTTTGAAAATCCTTCCTCTTTTTAGTTGGAATTCTAGCCCAAGCCTTTGAGCCAAAAATCCTGAAATGGATCACATCTGGCTTGTGCCCACTCCAAGCTTCGAAAGGAGTCATACCATGAAGTTGTTTATGTGGCACCCTATTCTAGATATAGGATGCACAGTTTATAGCTTCGACCCAAAACTTTGGTGGCAAAGTTTTAGCCTCCATCATACAAGTTTCCATCTCCTTCAGTGATCTGTTCTTTCTCTCAGCAACACCATTTTGCTGTGGTGTGTAAGGGACAGAATGCTGCATCTAGATACCTAGATCTTTGCAATACTGGATGAACTTAGACTTGACATACTTACCACCATTGTCAGATATGAGTATCTTGATCAGTTTCCTCCTAGACTGGTTTTCAACCAAGGCTCTAAAGACTTTGAAGAGGTCAAAAACTTAAGAATTATGCTTTAGGAAGTGAACCCAACAATACCTGGAAAAGTCATCTATGAAGGTGAGTGCATATTTGGATTGACTCATAAACATATGAGGGAATGGGCTAGAAATGTCACTGTGGATCAACTCAAGAGGTGCAGAGATTCTCTCATGACTAGCTCTTTCATACTTGTGCTCTGGGTGTTTTCCTAGGATACAACCTTGAAAGACTCCCTTAGAAAACTTGATCTTTGGTAACCCTATGACCATGTATTTTTCACTCAAATTAGAAAGATACTTGTAGTTAAGATGGCCAAATATTTAATTCCAAATCTTGCTTGCTTCATTAGCATGAGTAAGAAGAGCAGAGGGGTTTGAGTAGGGTAGAAAATGGGAAAACTTGTATACCTTCGAAGTGTGATCAACAACACCTTTTGCTATGAATTACCATTCGGAATCTCAGTGATTTCAACTTCATTGGGGGAGATTATGACTTTCTTTAGAGACCCAGTGTGAGTCATCTGATACACTGACAAGAGATTAGAGGCAAGACCTGGAACATACAACACATTATTGAAATTACCATGGTCAAGATCAATCCTGCCCTTTCCCATACTGTCAGTCAGAGAGTTATCTCCCAAAACTATTGGTGGACCTTTCAACATGTCGAGAGAAGAGACGATCTCTTTTGTCGAAACCATATGTCTAGACGCTCCAGAATCAATGATGAAACTAGGTGAGCTTGAGGTGCCAAAAACCAAGGCATGTACTCTCTCCTTGTCTTTTGAATTTGATCCTCCTTCCCTCTTTTTTAGCAATCAGGAAGGCAGACGTTGTTCTTCTCCAAGATTTGGGTCAACATGTCTATCTTCTTTTTCATACAAGAGATATCAGGATGATAACCCTTACTGCAGTATGCGCACTTGCTCATTTCTCCTTTGTTCTTCTTCTTATGGGGGTTCTTCTTGGAGCCTGAGGACTCCTCTTGAGACTTTTCCTTGTATCTCTTTTGCTTAGGTGGATTTTTATCTTTTTTATTTATTTTTGAATCCACGTTCAAATCTCCAGCAACCGAAGCTTGGTCTTTGGAAGGTTTGGTGGTGCCCATCATCACCAATTTATCTTGCTCCTGAGTGAGGAATTCGATGAACTCAACAAGCTTAGGCATCTTCCAGGTTTGACCTGTCAATTTAGTGGCATAAAAGTTTGAAACAAACACTGAATAATCAGGACCAAGCTTTGAGAGAATGGTCAAAACTAGTTTCTCCTCCTTCTTTTCAATCCCACATTGTTTTAACTGCAAAACAAGGGCCTTAAACTTGGTAAAATAGAGTTAAAATGATTCAAAGCTCCTGGGATTCAAGGAGATCAATTCATTCTTGATTTGATTTCCTCTCATCTCATATGTCTTTCCAAAAATATCTTCAAGATTCTCCAACACCTCATTAGGAGATGTCAATGAATCAAGATGAAAGAGGTCTCTTGAAATACTCAGACACAAAAGACCATAGGCCTCATCCTTCCTGTTGTGCCATTTGATTTTCTCTATAGATGCATTGGGATTTGCCTCAATAGACATGGTAACCCTATAGATACCTTTATCTCTCAACAATATCTCCATCTCATCTTTCCATTCAAAGAAATTGAATGGAGTCAAGATGATCCCTTGAGATTGGTCCATATCTCAGCTCCTGTGTCCTTCAGTCAGCAGAATGCGCTCCCAGTCAGTGATGTGGAACCTGCAATAAAAATTTGGAAGGAGATAAATCGATCCACAAAATATTTGATACCATGTGGAAATTTAACCCAAGAGATAGATCAATTACACTCACAAAATTGCTAATCAAACATGCAAAATTCACAGAAAAGGAGACTAAAATTGGAGCATAACTTAATCTTGTATTGAATAAGTGTACATTAGCCAACAATATGAAGTAATAGGCTTCTTAAATATATAATTACACGAGAGATTCAAAATAACTAGGTTGCTATTCAAATTGGTCAAAAAGTAGGCTTACTAAAACAAGTCAAATCCCCCATAGGTGCAAAAAGGAATTTCCAAATCCATGAAGAACATCACGAATTAGCTAAAGCAAGTGGGAAAGCTAATATGTGGTGGAGAGAAAACTCATTCATGCTTTTGTATGGAGAAAAGGAAGGAGGATGATGTGGTCAAAAAACAAGGCAAGTTCTCCTATACTAGCTTTTCCTTTATGCCTTAAAACATATGTAAAGCAAGGCAGTTTTCAGAAAAAAATAGATATGCACTTTAAGGAACTAGGAATAATTCAGACATGCTAAATATGTTTCTAGGATGATTCCAAAGTGCTCCATGACCCATTTTTAGCAAGTATTGACTTCTAGGAACATGTAGAAGTCAACTAGCATAGGGAGGGAATCTAGGATTCTAGGAATAAGACAAAATGATCTAATTAATGTGAAATATGGGTAACTATGGGTTGATTATTCTAACAAGGAATAAACAATTGTTCAATGCAAGAGGGAGCTCACTTTTGAGCTTGAGAACAAAATAATTGGGTCTTATGCACTACCTTCTTAGTCCTGAAGTTTGGCAAAGGAAACAAGATCTTTTTTCTTTTGCAAGGAAAGCACACAATTGATGGGTTACGAAGGTTTGGTATGATGGATTGCAAATCCATGACTAATCTCATGGTTTCTAGTTTACGAAGAAACTACATGAGTAAGATCCTGAATCAAATCTAATAGATGATACCAAGTATAGACAACTTATTGGTTCATTGATGTACTTGATACATAGTAGACCTAATACATGTTTTCTTGTGAATATGTTGAGTCATATGCTTAGATATCTCTAGGGTACTATTTCTTATGGAATCAGATATGCCTCGAGTGGTGAGGTAAAGTTACTTAGTTATGCCAACTCCAATTGGGGTGGTAGTGTTACAACTAGTACTGCAAAAGAAAAATGTATTGTGACCAATATTACAAAAGAAAAGTGTATTGCGACCAATACTACAGAAGGAAAGTGTATTGCAACCAGTACTATAGAATCAAAGTGTATTATGACTATTGCCACTACCTGCTGAGAAGTAGTGTGGCTTAGGAAGCTACTTGTTGGGTTGTTTAGAGAGAAGCTTTAGATTATGGACATTTGCTCTAATAATCAAAGTTGTATTAAGCTCTAAAAAAACCCTGTGTTTCATGATAAGTCAAAATGCATTGAGATGAAGTATCACTTCATTAGATACATAGTCTAGAGAGGTGCAGTAAGACTTAAGTACATTTCTATTAAAGAGAAGATTGTATATGTATTAAAAAATGCCCTGTCAGTGATGAAGTATAGGTACTTTTGATACACAGTCTAGAGAGGTGCAGTAAGACTTAAGTACATTTCTATTAAAGAGAATATTGTATATGTATTAAAAAATGCTCTGTCAGTGATGAAGTATAGGTACTTTTGATACAAGCTTGGTATGGCAAAGAATGTCTCCCTCACTAAGAGGGAGTGTTAAAGTTATAGCATCATGAGTCATTCTCCAAGCCAATATTGTGTCAAGATTGGGCCTCATGTGTCAAGGTAGGGATCCTGAGTTGGACTCAAGAACTTGGAGTAAATTCTTGGGTTGGACTGAATAATGACTAAGCCTTCAGTGTAAAAGGTTATTCCTCATGTGTTGAGGTGAATACTTTGATATGTCAAAGTGATGATGTTGTACAATCTTGCTAGACAAGGCTAAGGACTTGTGTCTCAAGTAAAATCCTCATGTGTTGAGGTGGACGTCTAGTGTAGAGGTGATGATTTTCATGTCAAAGCATTAATGTTGTGTGATATATTACTAACCATGCCATTCGAGATGGATACTGATGTTAAGTCCCCTCAAGATACTGATTACCTCTAGAGTGAATTACTTTAGCATATGACCACTTAGAACGAGAGTAAAATAATATGATCACAAAATTAAACAAATATTACTAGTACAATATGATATGATAGATAATTTAAAGTTAGCACATATTGACCATGCAAATAAGATAAGAGATAAAGATAAAATGCATAGAGAACAACGAGAATTCGAAATTGCTCATGAGAAGAATTCAACTGATTAAAGTGAAATCGATTTGTTAAGATTCAGTTTAATTAACAATGTATGCCTCAGTTAAATAAAGGAGAACTCAAGGTGGTCATTTCAATAAATCAATCATCCAATAAATCAATGAGCATGATTTCAGTTAAGAATAGTTACGTAAAGTGTTAATAAAGAACAACTAGTTAACTAAAGATTTTTGCATGACAACACTTTAGTTAAGCTAAATGACGACACTTTAGTTAAACTAGAAGACAACTTAAGTTAAAAGACTACACTTAAAGTTATGACACTTGAGTTACAACACTTGCATGATGAGACTTAAGTTAGCATCCTAACTAAGTGATCCTATATCGGGTTAGAAGAAGAGTTCATCTTGAAGTTAGTTTCTAGCATAAATGTAATGTCAAAGACGAAATGCATTGCGCATTCTGTTATGCAGGATTGAAGAAACTACAGAGTAGAGCTATCTCTAATTTTTGCATGGGAGACTAATTTCCCATGTGGCGATTCACTACAACTTGCATGAGACTAAATTTAGCATGTTATTTATGCGTTTGACACATTCCAAAGTTTATTGGGTTGATCTCTCTTCTCTATTGCTCAATATTTACACCTAGGTGTTTATTCTCTCTTATCTTGCACCTGGGGTGTCGAAAGCAATCTGCTATTGTTAAATACATTCTATACTATCTATCATAATTATACTTTGAAGGTTTGGTGGGGTTTTTCATCCTCATAGTTTTGAGGGTTTTCCCGAGAGTACATCTTGTGTTATGTGTGAATGATTATATGTATGAATAGTTCATTAATTTCAAGTGCTCTATATTTCAGCAATTAAAGATTATCAAAGCTCAACATATTTCAATAAAAAAATTCAACAAAAGTTAAACCAAATAAACCCTTTCTACCAACAACTTGGAATTGAGTGACACTAAAGTGAATTTAGGTGATTTAGAAGAAATAAAGAGTCACTCACATAATGATTTGGGAATTCACACTAAAATCAAGTATGATGAATATTAAGGAATCATTCATCGTGAGATAACGATATGCTATCACGATATCTTATCAATTACCCTCTCCATAAAGGTAGAATTAATCAATAACAAAATACAATGTGAAAGGGATGTTAATAATTTATGATATACCTTTGAAAAAATTTGCAAAAACTATTGAATATCATTTCTCTCTTCATAGTCCTTATGGCCCAATGAAATGAACTCTTTCATATTAACTCATAATGCTTCAGTATCATTTCTCTCGTCATAGTTCTTATGGCCAAATGAAATGAACTCTTTCACGAATTCTCCTAAACTCATAATGGTCCAACCATATTTATGCTTGAATGACAATAGCAAGTCTGCAAACTCAATATAAAAACAATAAACAATAACTCTATATCCATATTCATTTACTGAAATAAAATTACTCAACAATAACTGTCCATCCATATTTTTTCACTGAAATCAAATATATTGTTGTAGATAACTTCTCCTTCATAAAAGTAAGTAAATTAAGTAACTTCTCCTTCTAAGGTTTTGCACTTGTGCTATTAAATGAACAAATGAATGAAATGTTGAGTAAAATCAATTACAACAATGAACAAATGAATGAAATGTTGAGTAAAATCAATTACAGAGGTGGAAAGATCTGTTTTCTTTTCCAAACAGCCGATGTGACTTCCAATCCATATAAGAAAAAACTATTTTTCTATTCATTATCTGCAAAAACCAGTTGATTAAGTATGTGCACCTAAAAGCCTGAGTAGTGATCTAGGAATACTCAGAATTGAGACTTGTCTAAATCATCGAAATAAGGATGATTCAAGGCCGCCTTTGCTGAAATCCTGTTTGCGGGATTGAACAACAGCATTTTCTGCAAACCACGATTAAATTTGTCATTATCTTAATATTCTTGTTCATTCAATGGCAATAAGAATTTAAAATTGTGATTAATCTATTGGGTTTGACAGAGAACGAAGAACATACACTCAGAAGATCAAGACCGGTAGGAGATAGATTTGGAACTTCGGAAGTGAGGTTCATAGGCTTCCATTGAGGAAATTCAATATGCCAGTCAGTAAGACTTTTGACTCCGGGCCACATTTCCTCAGTCGGGGTTCCAAACAACCTTTCAAGCAGATGGTAATTCAATTCAGTTCTCATTGTGATTAAAAGAGTTAGTATTTGAAAAAGTTTTGCAAACCAATTTGCAGCGATACCTGAAGATACAAAGTAGTTGATGCCATTCTGAATCCCCACAGAAAAGCGGTCTTCCTCTCACCATTTCAGCTAAAAGTTTCAAGACAACAAGTTGGATATCCATTCCTTGACGGTGGAACAAAATGAGGAATAATTGAAGCTCTAGTTAATGAAAAGAAGCTAAAATGGGAGGCAAGAGCTATCCATTGAGCTGCAGAGCATTTAATGTGGCTGCCGCAGGCCTGCAGATCATCGCATCTCGAGCAGCTCGAGATGTAACGGTCTGCAGGCTTGCAGCTTGCTGCAGCCACATTAAATGCTCTGCAGCTCGAGATGCGACGGTCTGCAGGCTTGCAGGCTTGCTGCAGCCACATTAAATGCTATGCAGCTCAATGAATGGCTCTTGCGAAAATGGAAACCAGAGTCCCTTCTCAATATTTCCAGTCAACTGCCGTACTCACCAAAAATGCATCCAACAGACCAAACATCCACAGGCGTGGAATAGCAGGTGGATCCCAACAATATCTCTGGGGCCCTATACCATCTGGTGACAATCTGCAAATGTATAGATAAGAGGCTTTAAATTAGAATACCAATTAATAACAGAGAACTTCATAGACGGTAGATCCAATGAGGCCCACTTTATACAATGACAGAATTTAAGGACAAACCTCGTGGGTGTAATTCCTCACAGGGACAGTAAACTCTCTGGCAAGACCGAGATCAGCAATTTTGAGTACGCCTTTGCTCATTTGCACCAAAATGTTCTGTGGCTTTAAATCCCTGAAGAAAGTCAAAAAGTCACATCATGACAATTAAAATAAAATATGGATGATTGTTTAGTAATTATTTCATAGATGTATATATCTTATCATAGAATTTTGGGTAGACTATTATCTATGTTTTTCATCTACACACTAGAATGAGACAAGTGTATTGTCTACATTGATTCGTCCAAGATTAAATGAGAATGAGACAAGTATACTGTCCAAATTGATTCTATGAACATTTTTTAAAATTAATAATTAATAATTTCAAAAAAATAAAAAATATCTTAATTAACATGTAATAATTAATAATTACTGTTAGTGATAGTTGTAAAAATTAAAATTAATCTTCAACTATTTTATTATTAGATGATTTTAGAACTATTAGGTTAACTTCACTTGTAATCATAGTTATATTGGATAACTATTAGCTTAACTCTAATGATTTTACAACTATTAGCTTAACTTCAACTCTAATCACTTAAGTAATCACTTAACTTCAACTCTAATCATAGTTATATTGGATAACTATTGGATAACTATTAGATACAAGTATTAGCTTAACTCTAATGATTCTACAACTATTAGCTTAACTTCAACTCTAATCACTTAAGTAATGAGTTAAGGCTTAGTCAAGTGCATTTGGCATCTAGGAGTCTAGCTAATGTGTAGTAATGTAAGAGTCGAACTCCTAATAAAATAGTCCGAGCCCCTAATAAATTTCTGGTAGCATCTGGTAGTTGGGCATCTAGTTAATATACTCTTAGTATTACATGTTTAGGTTTTCCATATAGATATAATTAGGTTTTCTATTCTTAAAATAGCTAAGTTAACATCTCATAAGTACAACTCTTGATAGTTGAAAAAATAAAACTTTATTGGTTTTCCATACAGATATAATTAGGTTTTCGATTCTTAAAATAGCTAAGATAACATCAATACAATTCATTTCAACTTCTTTTCAACTTTCTACAACTATTCAATTATTATCTTAAATACATTGATGATACAACTATTAGCTTAACTTCAACTCCAATCATGGCTTTTACATGAATTGCAATTGCCAATATATTAACTTTTAAATTAACTATTACATACAACTATTAAATTAATGATTTTACAATTATTAGTTTAATTCCAACTTTAATCACCGTTATATTGGATAAATATTATAATAAGTCCAATGATTCTACAACTATTAGCTTAATTGACCTTGATTGCATTGAAACCATGCACCAAGAACAATCACTTAGGTAATGTGCAGGTTATGTTACATTTGAACTCTATGTGGCAGTGTGCATAAGGTTTAGTCGAAGCTTTATATTAATTAACTATTAGATACAACTATTAGCTTAAGTCCAATAATGATACAACTATGAGTCTAACTCTAACTATGAGTTTAACAACCAACTTAACTATTAACTATTGGATACAAGTAATTGACACATTATTGAGTTAAAAAAACATTATCAATATGTCAAATATATACCTCTCCACCTATTTCAATCTTAGTAATATGGTTGTTACTAGTTTCAACTCACAGAAACATCACAAGTTTAAATTCACAAAAATAAATGGTTCCTTTTATGTTATGTGATAAATCAATATAAATGAAGCCAAAAAAAACAAAACTATAAAATGAATTCACCTGTGCATCACTCCATGGCTGTGAAAATGAGTTACTCCTTTGCACAGTTGAAACATGTAGCTCTGTCATCCCAATCCCACACGCAGAAATTAGAGACCGGCCTTTGGAAAACTGTCAATACAATGCAATATTGAGAATGAAAGCACGAAAAGAATCGGTGAAAAAAATACCTTAACAATTTTAGGTGGGAGAGAACCACCATCTAGACTTTTTAAGAACTTTTTCAGGTCTGTGTCGAGGTACTCAAAGATCAGGTAAAGACGTGATTTTCCATTCTTCACTACTAGCTCCACACCAAGCAACCTGAAAATTCCAGTCTACCTCTTTACTGAACAAATAATTAAAGTTTATTGTAGCTAAATGCTGAAATCATGTTAGAAGTTAAGGGAATGATCAAATGAAAATAATATTCAGCGTAAACATAATTTTTATAGATTGCACAGCCATGGTATATGAAAACGAAGATGAAACATGAGTCGTTGGTATTAAAATCCTGAAGTCACTTAAAATATGAGCTACTTGTATTCGGTGATTATACTGGTATAGGCATACCACTTAACAGCCCATGGATAGCATAACTTAGCAACCCTACCTTATTATCCTTTCTTCAACTATCAGTTATCACATATAAAACTCAGATAAAACAATCAAAACATGAACAAACAGAACAACTCATGGATGGCATAACTAGCAAACATACATCTGGAAAAAACCATGGCAATAGAAAGCACAGAAAAAAAAGACTCTCCTTTTCAGCGTTGAGAGGATATAACAACAATAAAATTATAAATGAAGCCTTTCCATCAGGCAACCGATCTTGGGCATACTTTGTAGCCATGATATTTCAAATGCCTTGCAAAATATAACAGAAAGAACTTATCACAATTGTTAAATTAAGGCAATAGACTGAAAAATCTGTTATTCAAAGGTGAGAAAAACTACTAACTTAACAACATAAATACTCCGGTAGAGCAACTTCAGAGTCGATATTTCTCGAATTGATGTTGCTGGAATCCCTTTCTCGGGCTTCTCAATCTTTGTCTTTTTGATAGCAACAAGCCGGCCACTGGTCTTGTCCCTTGCCTTGTACACCTTCCCATAGGAGCCCTCGCCGACCTTCTCAAGTTTATCATACTTATCCATGGCCGACTTAAACGCTAAATTGCAGAGATGAGAAACAGATGGTCGCAGTTTCAGTTTGAATCTACTTCACCAACGAGCCTGGAATACACACTCTCCACTCCAACTTACTGGGTAAGCCAATGAAATCAATATGAATCCACTCCAACCAACCCGTAAATCAAATCTTCATCTAAATGGAAACGTTTTAAACGGTTTGGAGCAATGTTAAAATTATTTATTATAAATTTAAATAGTCTCTCTTTCTAAGATTCGGGAGAAAGAATGAGTTTTTAATGTTAATATTTAACTAATAAACTTTTTAGAGTAAACATTAAAAAGCACAAATGGGCTTGGATTAATTATTTTTTCTATTTTAGAAAAATATTAAATTTTTTATTTTTGAACAAAAATCATGTATACAAAATATATGTATAATAACCAAGAGGTTATCCATTCCAAGACTTGTGTAGTTTAAGCATGCTTAATTGTGTAATGGCAATTCAAGCATGCTTGATTGTGGAGTGACAATTAGCCCACATAGCTTGTTATTCCATGTGCAAAACCTTAGCGAGTATTATGCCTTAGGACCTATTGAGGTAGAGGTAGAGTTCACTTGACTTTCACTTAGCACTCATTTCATCAGGTGAAGAAGTGGGATTGAAACTAGCGAAATGAATCACATGGCATCAACTATCAACTCTATGGCTTGCAACTCATAACCACAACCTCGCTTAAAGTCATCCATCCTAAGAATCAAGTGGCTCAAGCATTCTTATTTGTGGAGTTTTCCAAAAAATCAATCCCACTTAGCTTTGTATCTCATTCACAAAACCTTACCAAGTATTGTGCCTAATGAGCTACTTAGTAAGAGCTCACTTGACTGTTATATTTAAGTATTGACATCCTTTCACTATCCAACATATGATATATCATCTTTTGGATTATTTGAATAAAGTAAGTCATAAATTTATGACCCATATCCATGAGTAATAATAGTCACAACTCACCAATTCTGAACATGTTTTTGAGTAGTCCACTTAGCGCTCATTGCATGTAGTGATGCTCATGAGGACGAAAAATGGGAGTTAAACTAGCAAATTGAATCACATGGCATCAATCATCATTTAGGGGGATTGCACCCAGTAACCACGACTTGTTGAGAGGACACCCATCCTAAGACTTCGTTGGCAAGACTGAGATCAACAATTTTGAGTATGCCTTTCCTCATTTCCACCAAAATGTTATTTGGCTTTAAATCCTTGAAGAAAGTCAAAAATTCACATCATGACATTTAATAATAAAATATGGATGCATGTATCTTGTTTAGTAATTACGTTGATAGTTACTTCCATAGGTGTATATATCTTATCATAGAATTTTGGGGTTGACTACTATCTATGTTTTTTCATCTACACACTAGATTGAGACAAGTGTATTGTCTAGATTGATTCATCTAAGATTAAACGAGAATGAGACGAGTGTACTGTCCAAATTGATTCTATGAACATTCTCCAAAATTAATAATTAATAATTTCAAAAAAATAAAAAATATCTTAATTAAAATGTGATAATTACACTTAGTGATAGTTGTAAACATTAAAATTAATCTTCAACTATTCGATTATTAGATGATTTTAGAACTATTAGGTTAACTTCACCTGATTCTATGAACATTCTCCAAAATTAATAATTAATAATTTCAAAAAAATAAAAAATATCTTAATTAAAATGTGATAATTACACTTAGTGATAGTTGTAAACATTAAAATTAATCTTCAACTATTCGATTATTAGATGATTTTAGAACTATTAGGTTAACTTCACCTGATTGGATAACTACTAGATAAGTATTAGCTTAACTCTAATGATTCTTCAACTATTAGCTTAACTTCAACTCTAATCATAGTTATATTGGATAACTATTAGTTACAACTATTAGCTTAACTCTAATGATTCTACAACTATTAGCTTAACTTCAACTCTAATCACTTAAGTAATCGCTTAAGGCTTAGTCCAAGTGCATTTGGCATCTAGGAGTTTAGCTAATGTGTAGTCATGCAAGAGTCGAACTCCTAATCAAATAGTCCGAACCCCTGATAAACTTCTGGAAGCGTTTGGTAGTTGGGCATCTAGTTAATATACTCTTAGTATTACATGTTTAGGTTTTCCATATAGATATAATTAGGTTTTCTATTCTTAACATCTCATAAGTACAATTCTTGATAGTTGGAAAAATAAAACTTCATTGGTTTTCCATATAGATATAATTAGGTTTTTGATTCTTAAAATAGCTAAGTTAACATCAGTACACTTCATTTCAACTTTCTACAACTATTCAATTATTATCTTAAATACATTGATGGTACAACTATTAGCTTAACTTCAACTCCAATCATGGCTTTTACATGAATTGCAATTACCAATATATTAACTTTTAAATTGATTATTAAATACAACTATTAAATTAATGATTTTACAATTATTAGTTTAATTCCAACTTTAAGCACGGTTATATTGGATAAATATTATATTAAGTCCAATAATTCTACAAGTATTAGCTTAATTGACCTTGATTGCATTGAAACCATGCACCAAGAACAATCACTTAGGTAATGTGCACGTTATGTAACATTTGAACTCTATCTGGCAGTTGGGAGTCGAGTTAATGTGCATAAGGCTTAGTCTAAGATTTATATTAACTTTTAAATTAACTATTAGATACAGCTATTAGCTTAAGTCCAATAATGATACAACTATGAGTCTAACTCTAACTATGAGCTTAACAACCTGACCTATTTCAATCTTAGTAATATGGTTGTTGCTAGTTTAAACTCATAGAATCATCATAGGTTTAAATTCACAAAAATAAATGGTTCCTTGTATGTTATGTAATAAATCAATATAAATGAACCCAAAAAGGAAAACAAAACTATAAAATGATAAAATGAATTCACCTGTGCATCACTCCATGGTTGTGAAAGTGAGTTACTCCTATGGACAATTGAAACATGTAGCTTTGTCATCCCAATCCCATATGTAGAAATTAGAGACCGGCCTTTGGAAAACTGTCAATACAATGCAATATCGAGAATGAAAGCATGAAAAGAATCGGTGAAAAAAATACCTTAACAATTTTAGGTGGGAGAGAACCACCATCGAAACTTTTTAAGAACTTTTTCAGGTCTGTGTCGAGGTACTCAAAGATCAGGTAAAGACGTGATTTTCCATTCTTCACTACTTGCTCCACATAAAGCAACCTGAAAATTCTAGTCTACCTCTTTACTCAACAAATAATTAAAGTATATTGAAACTAAATGCTGAAATCACGTTAGAAGTTAAGGGAATGAAATCACGTTAGCTTGCACATCCATGGCATATGAAAACAAAGATCAAACATGAGTCGTTGCTATTAAAAGCCTGAAGTCAATTAAAATATGAGCTACCTGTATTCCGTGATTATACTGGTATAGGCACTTAACTTATGGCTACTTAATAGTTATTCCTTGCAAGTTAAATGTCAAGAAAGAGCTTGTTATCCTTACTTCAACTATCCTTTATCAAATATAAAACTTATACAGAACCATTAAAATAAGAATAAACAAAACAACTAAAGTTATGTCTCAGAAAATGGCAGGTTATCCTTTCTTTAATTTCCAATTATCACATATAAAAAACTTTGACAGAACAATCAAAATGTGAATATGCAGAAGGAGTAAAGTTATCTGTAAGGAAAAAGGCCTACTATCCTTTCTTCAACTACCAGTTATCACATATAAAATATAAATAGAACCGTCAAAATATGAATAGACAAAACAACTCATAGATAACATGACTAGCAAACCTAGCCTAGTATCCTTTCTTCAACTACCAGTCATCACATATATAACCTAGATAGAACAATCAAAATATGAACAGACAGAACAGCTCATGGATGGCATAACTAGCAAACCTACATGAGCTAAACAGAACCACTAAAGTTATGTCTCAGAAAATGGCAGGTTATCCTTTCTTCAATTGCCAATTATCACATATAAAACTTAGACAGAACAATCAAAATATGAATAGGCAGAGCAAGCATAGTTAATTGTCAAGGAAAAAAAGTCTATTATACCTTGTTCAACTATCAGTTATGACATATAAAACCTAGATAGAACAATCAAAATATGAATAAAACAAAACAGCCCATGGATAGCATAAATAGCAAACCTACCTTATTATCCTTTCTTCAACTACCAGTTATCACATATAAAACCTAGATAGAACAATCAAAACATGAACAGATAGAACAACTCATGGATGGCATAACTAGCAAACCTACATTTGAGAAAAACCATGTCAATAGAAAGCACAGAAAAAAAGGACTCTCCTTTTTAGCATTGAGAGGATATAACAACAATAAGAACATTAATGAAGCCTTTCCACCAGGCAACAGATCATGGGCATACTTTGTAGCCATGATATTTCAAATGCCTTGCAAAATATAACAGAAAGAACTTAATCACAATTGTTAAATTAACGCAATAGACTGAAAAATCTGTTATTCAAAGGTGAGAAAAACTACTAACTTAACAACATAAATACTCCGGTAGAGCAACTTCACAGTCGATATTTCTCGAATTGATGTTGCCGGAATCCCTTCCTCAGACTTCTCAATCTTTGTCTTTTTGATAGCAACAAGCCGGCCACTGGTCTTTTCCCTTGCCTTGTACACCTTCCCATACAAGCCCTTGCTGACCTTCTCAAGTTTATCATACTTTTCCATGGCCGACTTATACGCTAAATTGCAGAGATGAGAAACATATAGTAGCGGTTTCAATTTTAATCTACCTCACCAACGAGCCTAGAATACACACTCTCCAATCCAACTTACTGGGTAAGCCAATGAAATCAATATGAATCCACTCCAACCAACCCGTAAATCAAATCTTCATTTAAATCGATATTTCTTGAATTGATGTTGCCGGAATCCCTTCCTCAGGCTTCTCAATCTTTGTCTTTTTGATAGCAACAAGCCGGCCACTCGTCTTGTCCCTTGCCTTGTACACCTTTCCATATGAGCCCTTGCCGACCTTCTCAAGTTTATCATACTTATCCATGGCCAAATTATATGCTAAATTGCAGAGATGAGAAACAGATAGTTGCAGTTTCAGTTTGAATCTACCTCACCAACGAGCCTAGAATACACACTCTTCACTCCAACTTACCAGGTAAGCCAATGAAATCAATATGAATCCACTCCAACTTATCGGGTAAGCCAATGAAATAAATATGAATCCACTCCAACCAACCTGTAAATCAAATCTCCATTTAAATGGGAAACTTTTTAAAAGGGTTTGGAGCAATGTTAAAATTATTTATTATAAATTTAAAGAGTCTCTTTTTAAGATTGGGGAGAAAGAATGAGTTTTTAATGTTATGTTAATATTTAACTAATAAACGTGTTTAGAATAAACATTAAAAGCACAAATGAGCTTGGATTAATTAGTTTTTTTTATTTTAAAAAAATATTAAAATTTTATTTTTGAACAAAAATCATGTATACAAAATATATGTTTAATAAGCAAGAGGTTATCCATTCCAAGACTTGTGTAGCTTAAGCATGCTTAATTGTGTAATGACAACTTCAGCATGCTTATTTGTGGAGTGACAATTAGGTCCACATAGCTTGTTACCCCATATGCAAAACCTTATCAAGTATTGTTCCTTAGGAGCTATTGAGGTAGAGTTCACTTGACCTTCACTTAGCACTCATTTCATCGGGTGAAGAAGTGGGATTGAAACTAGCGAAATGAATCACATGGAATCAATTATCAACTCTATGGCTTGCAACTCATAACCACAACCTTTCGCTTAAAGTCATCCATCCTAAGAATCAAGTGGCTCAAGCATTCTTATTTGTGGAGTTTTCCCAAAAATCAATCCCACTTAGCTTAGCATCTCATTCACAAAACCTTACCAAGTATTGTGCCTAATGAGCTACTTAGTAAGAGCTTACTTGACTGTTATATTTAAGTATTGACATCCTTTCACTGTCCAACATATGATATATCATTTTTTGGATTATTTGAATAAAGTAAGTCATAAATTTATGACCCATATCCATGAGTAATAATAGTCACAACTCACCAATTCTTCATGTTTTTGAGTAGTCCACTTAGTGCTCATTACATGTAGTGATGCTCATGAGGACGAAAAATGGGAGTTAAACTAGCAAATTGAATCACATGGCATCAATCATCATCTAGGGGGATTGCACCCAGTAACCATGACTTGTTGAGAGGACACCCATCCTAAGACTTCGTTGGCTCAAGTGTACTTAACTCAATTTTTCACCACAATCAAGCCCACTTAGCTTGTTACCCCATATATAAAACCTTAGCAAGCATTTTGCGATATGACCTATTTAGTTAGAGTTCAGTGGAAGAGAATTACATGACTCAAATGGTTGATTGAGGTGCCTTTAGTGCTTCGTAATGAGCATATTGGCTAAGCATGAGAGAAAATGGGTTATGTTGAGAGAGATTGAAGCATGTGATTGTTTCCTTCACCATAATGGCCATCTAGCCTAGATTGAGGATGGCATCTACAACTAATAGCTATGGTTGGGTGGAAAATTGATCTTACAAAGCCAATTGTTTGGATCTTCTTCCTATTAATCTGTCACAGTAATCTAGGGACTAAAACACAGTGTCACGGGATATTTTGGACAATTAAGCATGAAAATGGCATAATGGTCCTGCAATGGAATGTTACAGCTCTGTATAATCAATAAAATAATGATAGTACAATACAATGGTCATGCAGAGTGCATGAATTCGAAGACAATTCAAATTCACAAAGAGGTCATTCGAATTGAATGAATGGGTGTAGCTTAACTGAATGTCAGCCACAATCGACACACTTAGTTAACCAATGAACTAATCAATAACTGACTCTCACACTAAGTCCTAACTGAATCGGAGTGCAATAGATGACTGAGTCTAACTGAAAGTGACTCATCACATGTAACTGCATGTCCAACTGAAGGAGGTAGCACATCCATAACTCCAAGTAGCTCCGATGGACTTAACTGAAGTGACACATGTCATCAGAAGTGGTTGTAGGCGCCAGTGTTAGCTCCAGTTCATAAATATTGGCCAAAAATAATCAAATAATGAATGGAGGCTCCTTCACAACTCACCTTAACTGATTGTTAGGTGAAACAACAATTAGTTAGAAATTAGGTGCTTTTATGACACTTAGATCACCCCTGAATTACTCCCAGTTTGAAGGAGAAAGCCCAGTTAACCTCCCCGAATGAAGGAGAAGGCTTAGTTTTCCTCCTTGAATGAATGAGGGCATGGGTGTGCTCATGCTAATGTCATAGTGTGCTCATGTGATGCCAAGTAAGTCAATTAAACCTAGGATAGTGGGTAAATAGGACAAAATTGACCAAATAAGTGTGCATGTTGGGTAAATGACTCCAACACCCCCCCTTAAGCTATACTCAGGAGGAGTAAAAATAAAATGCATGAAATGCTAGGGCCCCGACAACAAAGGCCATGGGTCACCTTGTACAATAATGTAACTCAAACAATGCTCAAAAATAAATCTGAGTGAGGAAAGAGGGAAAACCCAGTGGGAAAACCCCCCTCTCAAGTTGAACGCTGGAAAGTATTCTGATCACCTTGATGAACTCACCCCCAACAATGAATGGAGGTAAGTGAAATTCTTCTTTGAAAAGCTCTGGGTGAAGATTTCTGCAATCTGCTCATCAGTGGGGCAGTATTGTAGAATGATGATCCTGTCATGGCTCAATTCCCTGATATAGTGCATATTTATCTCTACATGCTTGGCCCTCTACCTGGTAGCTGGATCTATGGAGATCTTAATAGCACTTTGATTGTCACAAAAGAGGACAGTGGATAAAGTACTAAAAAAAACAAACTCTGAAAGAATGCCTTGCAACCAAACAGCTTGGATGCAAGCATTCACCGCTCCTCGATACTCAGCCTCTGCTGAAGACAATGCAATGGCGACTTGCATTTTGATAGACCAGCAAATAGGGCCACTACCAACTATTAGCTTAACTTCAACTCTAATCACTTAAGTAATTAGTTAAGGCTTAGTCCAAGTGCATTTGGCATCTAGGAGTCTAGCTAATGTGTAGTCATGTAAGAGTCGAACTCCTAATAAAATAGTCCGAACGCCTAATAAAATTCTAGTAGTTGGGCATCTAGTTAATATACTCTTAGTATTACATGTTTAGGTTTTCCATATAGATATAATTAGGTTTTCTATTCTTAAAATAGCTATGTTAACATCTCATAAGTACAATTCTTGATAGTTGGAAAAATAAAACTTCATCGGTTTTCCATATAGATATAATTAGGTTTTCGATTCTCAAAATAACTAAGATAACATCAATACAATTCATTTCAACTTCCTTTCAACTTTCTACAACTATTCAATTATTATCTTAAATACATTGATGGTACAACTATTAGCTTAACTTCAACTCCAATCATGGCTTTTACATGAATTGCAATTGCCAATATATTAACTTTTAAATTAACTATTACATACAACTATTAAATTAATGATTTTACAATTATTAGTTTAATTCCAACTTTAATCACGGTTATATTGGATAAATATTAGATTAAGTCCAATGATTCTACAACTATTAGCTTAATTGACCTTGATTACATTGAAACCATGCACAAAGAACAATCACTTAGGTAATGTGCAGGTTATGTGACATTTGAACTCTATCTGGTAGTGTGCATAAGGCTTAGTCTAAGATTTATATTAACTTTCAAATTAACTATTAGATACAACTATTTGCTTAAGTCCAATAATGATACAACTATGAGTCTAACTCTAACTATGAGCTCAACAACCAGCTTAACTATTAACTATTGGATACAAGTAATTGACACATTCTTTAGTTAAAAAAACATTATCAATATGTCAAATATATACCTCTCCACCTATTTCAATCTTAGTAATATGGTTGTTACAAGTTTAAACTCAGAGAAACATCATAGGTTTAAATTCACAAAAATAAATGGTTCCTTGTATGTTATGTAATAAATCAATATAAATGAAGCCAAAAAAGAAAACAAAACTATAAAATGAATTCACCTATGCATCACTCCATGGTTGTGAAAATGAGTTACTCCTTTGCACAGTTGAAACATGTAGCTCTGTCATCCCAATCCCATACGCAGAAATTAGAGACTGGCCTTTGGAAAACTATCAATACAATGCAATATTGAGAATGAAAGCACGAAAAGAATCGGTGAAAAAAATACCTTAACAATTTTAGGTGGGAGAGAACCACCATCGAAACTTTTTAAGAACTTTTTCAGGTCTGTGTCGAGGTACTCAAAGATCAGGTAAAGACGTGATTTTCCATTCTTCACTACTAGCTCCACATAAAGCAACCTGAAAATTCCAGTCTACCTCTTTACTGAACAAATAATTAAATTTTATTGTAGCTAAGTGCTGAAATCACGTTAGAAGTTAAGGGAATGATCAAATGAAAAGAATATTTAGTAAAAGTGTTATTAGACTGAAGTCTTAGGGGAAGCTCTTTCAATGCCAAACTATATAAAGTAAGGTAAGGGATAGCGATGCAATTCAAATGGTTTCTTTGTATACCCTTAGCCATATACAAGAGTTGTATACTTTCTATTTATGCAGTGCCTTAACCGAGGTAAAGGGAGTAATTGGAAAGCGCTTATATCGCAATTAGGCCAAGCTGAATCTCTAGTCTCTGAGGGTAAGCTCCTTAGTAGCCCGACCAGCGTGAGTAGCCCGACTATAAATAGATTCTTTCAAAAACCGATAATAAGGCGCGGAGCTCTTTCCCGACAAAGGAAGGGAAGCCCTAAAGACCATGAAAAAGCATATGCCAAGGTGGAAGGGAGGTTGTATTACATATATTATGTAAACCATAGTCTAGATCACATAGCTTAAGTACTTAGGAGGAGAGGTCAAAATAGAACAAAAAAGAGAACAAGTACACGATCACTTAAAAGCTGTGAGGTACATCGATAAAGAAATCAAGCTTTGTCAAGTTTTCGTCTGACGCTTAGTCTCCCTCCATCACCTTATGTTCACCAATGTTACGCTTAAGTAAAGACTGAACATGATGATATTCTTCATGCAATTGACAGGACAACCCGTCTCTTGGGTACCTTTGTGACCGAAATTGAAGAACTTCCTAGGAGCTGGTGGAGTTTTGCCTAGGCAGTAGGGACTTGGTTGTAGACAACAAGAATAGACATAAGTATATGAAGCTTCTTATTCAGCGCCGCTATGTTACATCCATTATAGAGTAAGTTCAATTATTTGCTCAGGGTTTGATATATATTCTTTTTCATTCCACACATCAACAGTCTACCTCTTTACTGAACAAATACTTAAAGTTTATTGTAGCTAAGTGCTGAAATCATGTTAGAACTTAAGGGAATGATCAAATGAAAAGAATATTCAGCGTAAACATAATTTTTATAGACAGTAGTTTGCATATCCATGGCATATGAAAACGAAGATGAAACATGAGTCATTGGTATTAAAAACCTGAAGTCACTTAAAATATGAGCTACTTGTATTCTGTGATTATACTGCTATAGGCATACCACTTAACAGCCCATGGATATCATAACCTAGCAAACCTACCTTATTATCCTTTCGTCAACTATCGGTTATCACATATAAAACCCATATAGAACAATCAAAACATGAACAGATAGAACAACTTATGGATGGCATAACTAGCAAACCTACATCTGAGAAAAACGATGGCAATAGAAAGCACAAAAAAAGGACTCTCCTTTTTAGCATTGAGAGGATATAACAACAATAAGAACATAAATGAAGCCTTTGCATCAGGCAACAAATCATGGGCATAGTTTTAGTAGCCATGATATTTCAAATGCCTTGCAAAATATAACAGAAAGAACTTAATCACAATTGTTAAATTAAGGCGATAGACTGAAAAATATGTTATTCAAAGGTGAGAAAAACTACTAACTTAACAACATAAATACTCTGGTAGAGCAAATTCAGAGTCGATATTTCTCGAATTGATGTTGCCGGAATCCCTTCCTCAGGCTTCTCAATCTTTTCCTTTTTGATAGCAACAAGCCGGCCATTGATCTTGTCCCTTGCCTTGTACACCTTCCCATACGAGCCCTCGCCGACCTTCTCAAGTTTATCATACTTATCCATGGCCGACTACACTAAATTGCAGAGATGAGAAACAGATAGTTGCAGTTTCAGTTTGAATCTACCTCACCAACGAGCCTAGAATACACACTCTCCACTCCAACTTACCGGGTAAGCCAATGAAATAAATATGAATCCACTCCAACGAACCCGTAAATCAAATCTCCATCTAAATGGGAAACATTTTAAAAGGGTTTGGAGCAATGCTAAAATTATTTATAATAAATTTAAATAGTCTCCTTTTAAGATTGGGGAGAAAGAATGAGTTTTTAATGTTATGTTAATATTTAACTAATAAACTTGTTTAGAATAAACATTAAAAGCACAAATGAGCTTGGATTAATTAGTTTTTTTAATTTAAAAAATATTAAAAATTTATTTTTGAACAAAAATCATGTATAGAAATATATGTTTAATAAGGAAGAGGTTATCCATTCTAAGACTTGTGTAGCGTAAGCATGCTTAATTGTGTAATGACAACTCAAGCAGGCTTATTTATGGAGTGACAATTAGGCCCACACAACTTGTTACCCCATGTGCAAAACCTTAGCAAGTATTGTGCCTTAGGAGCTATTGAGGTAGAGTTCACTTGACCTTCACTTAACACTAATTTTATTGGGTGATTCTCAAAGGGGTGACTCAAGTGGGATTGAAACTAGCGAAATGAATCACATGGCATCAACTATCAACTCTATGGATTTCAACTCATAACCACAACCTCGCTTAAATTCATCCACCCTAAGAGTCAAGTGGCCCAAGCATTCTGAATTGTGGAGTTTTCCCAAGAATCAATCCCACTTAGCTTAGTATCTCATTCATAAAAACTTACCAAGTATTGTGCCTAATGAGCTACTTTGTAAGAGCTCACTTGATTGTTATATTTAAGTATTGAGATCCTTTCACTGTCGAACATATGATATATCATCTTTGGGATTATTTGAATAAAGTAAGTCATTAATCTATGACCGATATCAATGAGTAATAATAATCACAAGTCACCAATTCTTCATGTTTTTTAGTAGTCCACTTAGCGCTCATTGCAACTAGTGATGCTCATGAGGATGAAAAATGAGAGTAAAAATACCAAATTAAATCACATAGCGTCAATCATCACCTAGGGAGATTGCACCCAATAACCACAACTTGTTGAGAGGACACACATCGTAATACTCCTTTGGCTCATGTGTACTTAACTCGATTTTTCACCACAATCAAGCCCACTTAGCTTGCTACCCCATTTGCAAAACCTTGGAAAGCATTTTGTGTTATGACCTATTCAGTTAGAGTTTAGTGGAAGAGAGTTAAGATGGTTCAAATGGTTGATTAAGGTGCCTTGAGTGCTCCGTAGTGAACATATTGGCTGAGCATGAGAGAGAATGGGTTATGTTGAGAGAGATTTAAGCATGTGATTGTTTCCTTCACCAAAATAGCCTTGTATCCTAGCTTCGGGATGGTATATACCACTGTTAACCATGGTTAGGTGGAAACTTTCTCTTACAAATCCAATTACTTGGATCTTCTTCCTTCAAAAAATAAGTATTACTTGTTGTCTATACAAATAATAATTATATTTTGTGTTAGTTATAAATGTGATTTTTATGCATGATGTTTATGCGCGTAGTTTTTAAATCTAATTGATTTTACATTATGAAACTGCACGTGTACATTTCCTTTAAATCCGGGCTCTCAAAGATGTTAAATTAGTTCATAAATCAAATAATGGGGTCTATGGGATACAATTTTGTATTGGGGAATTCATAACTACCCATTCAATGGCCAGATTGATTTACGGGAACATCATAGAATGGTATCAGAGCTCACACTTACACAAGTTGGGTAGTATGGGCCAAAATCTGTTTGTACTTGTAGTAATCAGTTTGATGAAATGCTTCTAAGAAATTCCTCATTTTGAATTGCCAAATTCTATTTTAATAGTGCCAGGGGCTGGAGCTTGTTTGATATGGATAAGAATGGTAGAATTCATTTCAGAAATATGTGAAAATTTTCAAAATTGATAAAGCTATTAGTGAAGAATCACATTCTATTGATTAAAAAAATATTAAATAGAAAATTGTTGTGTTCATTGTTTAGTTTGAGATCCCAAGGGTGATCAATCGATGAGATAAAACTATTCTCACTACGTCTCTAGATCTAAATTCTTTACACAAACCTAAGTGCATGGAGTGTAATGTAGGGAACCTTGACATGAAAATCTAGAATTAAGTTGTACCACCCAAATCATTCACAAAAGGGGAAGTGATCTTGATTTAAGAAAAGGGTTGAATGTGTGAATGACCTTGATTGAATCAAGCAACTCCTAGCATTAGATCATAACCATTTGTGTAGAGAAACATAATTAGGTCATAATAGGAGGGGTATTCTCATAGATGCTTGAGATTTGATTCTAAATATTTCATCTGTAGATCATACCCATTTACACAAACAAAACAATGTGATCAGGACTTACCATAGGGGGTAATTTGCAATTAACTGAAATTAAATTGAGTAACTCATATCCTCAAAACGTGACCATTTGCAGTAAAGGATGTGATGAAAATTCATGATGAGGGGTGTTGATGTGAATGGATGAGATTATTTTAGGTGGACATGATTTTTAGATCCTTTTCATTTATGGAAAGAGAGATGCTCAAACTATAATGAAGGAGACTACGTCACGACCAACCATGATCTTGTCACACATATGAAATTGATGATGAAGATCATTTGTGTGATTGGGTTAAAGTGAATATGACATACAAAGTGCCTTATCTTTAATGAATTAGATCATTCTTGGGATTGGAGATCTATGCTTGAGGTCTACTCACATGATTCCTTTCCCAAATGATGGAAATGATGGTACAAAGAAATATTGACCAATGACATGATGATAGGGAAAAATGTTAGCGATTGAGCAAAATATGAAGAAATTTGAACTTAAAAAATTTAATCCATAGTAAAAATGCATATCAATCTCATCAATAATTAAAAGACATAAATCAAACCATAGAACATAGGATATACCCTAGGAAAACCCTCTAATGGTTCAAAGGATAAAAAAACCCAGTAAATGATCTTAGAGTATAATTGATAAGTAGAAGAGAATGATTACAACACAATAGAAGATTGTTTTCATCAATAACACTAGAGAGTGGAGATCGAATGGAACACTGTATCTAACTTGCCTAGTGCATATCACTTTAATAACAAGTCAAATTAGGTTTTACAACAAAAATAGAATGGTTGCATGTACCAGCAACTTGTTAACACTTAGAAAACTGATCCATGTTTAATCATGCACCCCATATTGATATGGTGTTAAGCTGGCACTCCATGATTATCTCCCACAAGAAGATATGTGCCTTCCATTAATTAACTAACTCTAAATGAGTAGTTAACTGAGTTGAATTGAATGTAACTGAGCTGAACTGAATGTAACTGAACAAAACTGAATGTAACTAAACATAACTGAATGTAACTGAACATAACTAAATGTAACTAAACAGAACTGAATGTAACTAAATAGAACTGTATGTTTATCCACCAATGCTTATTTCCAACAATCACTTGCATAAATTAAGGAGTTGATTCCTTAATTAACTGAACTTGTTTACCATAACTAATACTCAACTAATATCTAATCAATTCGAGTTTAATTGGTGGCAACACATGCAATTCAATTTCTCTCTATTTCTCTGTGCTTATATTAAATATCTCTGCATGGTCTATATGTGTTTTCATTAAATAATCATCTTTATCAAATCATACTCATAAGATCGTTTCCAAACCTATGATCATATGTATTCCCCCAGGTCATATAGTCATATGCTAAAATAAATCAATCTAGGGGTAGCTAATCCCTAAAGGAGACTTATAGCACATGTTGACCATGACTAGCCATACACCACATAGTATATCTACTTTACATAGTAAAGTACACCACCTGACAACATGAGGATATTTGTAGAAGTTGATATTACTCACAAGTCTACTGTCACGTCCCCATCCCTCAACTGGCGAAGAGGACGCAACGAACACCACATACAGCCGGGCAAATAGCCCCATGAACATGGACAGACATCAATGCTGATATTAAAAAGCTTAAACAACATGCATAACAAGATGCATAATTCCTTAATCATTCAGCGGAAGCAAACATATACATAAGCCAGCATTCAGCATGTTCATTATACTTCATAAAAGAATAGATATAGTTTACAGAGATGAAATATCAATACGTATCTTTGATGAAGAACTCACCCGCAACCAGCTATGTCGCTACAATGTTCCACCCAACCATAGGCAAGCGTGCTCATCAATCTCTCAGCAGCGCTGCCACCCCCGAGTTGGGCATGATTCCTCCAAGGATAAGGGTCAATGCAGGCTTACACATAACCAAGGGACACAATCAGCAAACCAACACAGCTGGGTTATCAGACCATCAACAAACCAACCAAGCCAGCAAAGTCCAAAGACCAACCACTGCTTACACACAGCAAAACAATCCCTTCACAGTCCTGTGAAGAAGGCAAAACAATCGAATACAATCCCAAGCAAAAGATGGAACACAGCTCTAGCCCACAAGGCCACAAAGAGTTGTTCTTGGCCCTATCGTGGCCAAAACAACTCAGTAGCAACCCAAACCAGGGTGCATCAACAACATAACACACAATGAGAACGATGGCAGCTATGCACAGTCCCAAACAGGGAAACTCAGCCAACAGATTGGAAATCAATAGCCCATAGCACACACAATCCCTCTAGGTAATAGCTGGACAATTTACAGAGTCCCAAACAAGGAGAAGCCAACTCCCAGCGTGGATAGAGGGAATCTCAATCAACGGATTGGAAATCCACAATGGCCCAGAACGAATTTGAGTACCACAGCCAACGAAACGCAAGGAAGACAACAGTCCCAAAATGTAATCAATGAGGACGACTCACAACATGGAAAATGACTCCAACAGTATGTGCGTGAGAGAAACTTGCTCCAGACCCCAAAACATAGAGGAAAACATATGCACGGGCCACAATTCAGTAAGGAAACTTACACACAGTTCCTGAGTGTAGAAATGGCTCTTGCACCCGAAAATCCTGAGTGACAGCCACGATTCCACCCGCTCTCTGCGTGAGGAAAACCAACCTGCACATGAGGGGAAATAGCTCTGCCTATGCATGCGAATCAACAGGCCAATGAGAAGAACAAACAGACCATTGAGAGGAGGAACGGGCAAACCATCATCGTGAAGGTTGAAGACCAGTCGTGGGAGCAAACAGACAGCGACCTCTGTGCGTGGATGAACAACAGAACGTGAGGAACCAACAGACAACCCTGAGGATCCGTAGCAGTGGGAGAGTGGGGAATGAATGCAGTTGTGGGTGGAGTGGGCGTATGGGCAAGGGACTGACAGCCTGCCACACCCACCACCATAACTGCCCCAACAACCAAAACCAAGACATTGAAGAGGTTGGTGAGATTGGGTGAGACAAGAAAGGTGGAAAATCAAACAAGGTAGCAACACATGGGTCTTTCCACCATAGACTAAGGTTTGACATCCCCCACCCTCATCCTTTGGAATCATGCCCTTTTCATTTCAACATTGCACTACCGTAGCTAGTTCTGGTTTTAGTTTTATTTGATGTGCGTGTTTACAAGATGTCGAATTATAATGTGCCAAATAGCACGACATACCATCGGCAACTATCCCCATTGCCAAAACATTCACAACCAAATCGATGGTGGGAATTTTTCCTTGAGCTCCTCACCATGATTAATTACATTATATACATCATGCAAACGGGGTAAAAACCGGGACATTACATTCCCCTCCCCCTTGGAATAACACCGTCCTCGGTGTTCCATTACATATATACAATACATATACAGTTGCACATCAAAATTTCAAAATTTGCAGATCTGTCCCACGTTCAATCATCTACTTTGAACATTCACGACCAAGCCTCTTGGCTTCCACGGACTTGTCTTGCTGGTTCTCAGCTTCCAGCTCATCCCGAAGTCTAGGAACTTTGCGGCTATTTCCTTCATCATGTTCCCTCATTGGGCAGTCCCGGCGTAAATGATGTCCTCCGCATCTCTAGCATCTCACTGGCTGCTTCATCTTTACCTGCTCAATTTCCTTTAAGTCTTCATGCTTGTACCGTTTCTTATCGGGTCTCTTGGACAACTGTCCCATTGCTGATCCTCCTTCCTTTCCCTTGCCGATTGCTCCCAGAAGGATTTTTACCTCCCTTTGCAAACCAATAGAGTCTTGCAAAATCTGGTGGTTCATTTCACTCTGCCTTCTCTGTATCTTGAGCATCTCCCCAAGGTTCTCTTGGGTCTTGGAAATCATTTGAAGGAGACTTCTAGCCAAGTCCAACAACTTTTGATCCGCTGCCATAATCAACGTGCACCATCTGGTTTCACTTTTCTCACCTGTGAATGCACCATTGAAATTCTATCAGACCAAGCATAATATAGGCATTAAAATCATTCAGTTAATCACCCAATTGGCATGAAAATCCAAGTCTCATCAAGGAGGCTTTCATATTTTTCATGCCTTCCCCACAGGCACATGAGCTCATTCATGTCCATTCCTGGGTAGGGAATTAACTATTCTAGCATTCACAAATTTATTTAAGCAAATACACACATTTCATTTATATATATATATATAATCAAAAGGCAAGAGAGAGCAGTAAGAGTTTTTCCCCTCCTTAGTTTGTTCCATCCTGGAACCCACACCATCACTATGGCTTTTCATGCTCTCAGCCTCTTTCACTTCACCATGAATGCTGGACCAATCTCTCTTGGTCATGACACTTAGTGTCTTCGGTCTATTCCAGACCTCTAAACCATGGAGTCTCTCCACATGGTTTGTCTCAACTGCTAGGACTCCCCCGTCTTACTAGCACCTTTTTCATTGCCACTCATTCCGAGCTTTCCAGGACAGTCACAGAGTCCACATGCACCCCTAGGATGCTCTCATAGTCCTCGCTCCCAGCGATACCTATATCCAAACATTGAATAGATTCACATGTTTAGTTTATTCTCATTAGTTTTATCTTGTTCTAGAGATAAAACATCATAACCAAATCATATACACATGTATATTCATAAGAAAAATAATCCAATACTTATCTATATTTTGTGTTTCCTCATTCGTCCATAGGATCCTGCTTCGCTTTGCAAGCCTTGGGATCGCCTATGGACTTAGATGTTAGGTCAGCATGCAGGCTTCTCCTCAACATCAAACAATTAATGTCCAGCCAATACATCCTTATGTCAACTGGGCTTGGAACTTTACCATGACCATTTCTAGGTCTAGGATCTACTATGGATCCTCAGGCATATCACAGCCCATCATACACTTATACCATTGTATCTAGGGTTTTACTCCTAGCTTGTGCAAATGAGCACCTACTAAGGAGAAGGGACTCCTTAGTAGCAGTTCAGTAAATGTAAATTAAAATGCTAAAACAGAAATATAAATTACTCTAAACATGTGCATGAAACAGAAAAACAAGATATAAAGAATGGCTTTTGTATTAATGTTACCTCTAATGTGAAGGTTGGTGAATCCCTTTGCAATGATCCAAGAAGGTTGCTCCAAGCTCCAACTTGCTCCTTCTCTTTCTCCAATGGTGGAAATGGGCCAAAAGAGGCTCTCAAGGTGAAAGTAGCTCAAGGGTGAGCTAGGGTTTCAAGAGCTATTTTGGCAGAGTAAGGGTGCTTATGATTGTGGATTGTGGATATGAAATAAGGGGTCTCCATCACCTATTTATAGTTTTTCAGTGGTGGAGTGCTGGCCCATGGTTTTGGGAACCATATGGTTTAGGGCAGCTGTATAGGGTTTTTTCCTCCTTTTCCTCATTATTTTATATTTTTTCTTCCCTTTTTAGGGGATTTTTGCTATTTTAGAGGAATTTTGGATATTTTTGGAGGAAAAAAGGGTTTTTTTGTTTGTTTGTTTTTTTTAGCCTTTTTGAGGCTTTCTTGATGGTTTTAGGGCCTTTTGGAGGCATTTTAGGCCTTTTGGAGGCTTTTTAGTGGGATTTTCAGGGTTTTTAAGGGAAATATGGTAGGAAAATGGACAAATGAGCCATGTAGTGGGGTAGATGATGTAGTGAACACTTTTTGGGTGTTAACAACCATCATACACTTATATCAACATACACTTATATCACCAATAACCCTTACTTCGCAACCCCTCACAACAACCATTTACCATTTTACCTTTTTGGGTGCAACACCCAACGACATCTATTTAGCCTGTCAACACAAGCAACACAAGCAATGCAAGCAAACTCATCAGTGTTATTGCTTCAAAAACTATAATCACATTTCTCATCATTCACTATCAAGTATTGAGACACTAGGAGTGCGTCCACTCCCTAGAGTGTAATTAATATCGACAACCCTTTCATGACTCAACATCGAAAAAGTGTGCTCTCTTCTTCGGTGTGTGCCATGTAGGCCCTATTCATACTCAAACGATCAATCATCATGGAAATAAAATCAAACATGTTCTACATATGGAATTTAATAATTAAACATGCATATTCATAGCAAGGGTCACAGAACACTTATCCATTTGCCGTCACAGTATGCCTTTGTCAAGGAGGAATGGAGGCTCCTTCCCTGAGTTAACAGTCCCTCAGCTTGCCATCCCAACTCCACTTTACATTTCACATTCGCACATGTCTTACCGACATAACCCATACCATCTCACTCATGTTATTACCAAACATGCAGTACAGATAAGACATTTTTCAAAATGTCCAATGGCGTTTCACCCAAAACCCATTTCCAAGAGAAAACCTTCCCATGAATTTTGGCTTCTGCAGGACATTACACATGGTCTTCCTGTAGTGTGTACCCCTGACACATTCATCAAATATCCAAACAGTCAATCATTACCTGATACTACAATCCAAACTGATTGTTTTATAACCAAACAATGACATTAGTAATCAAATTCAATAAGAATTTGCAATTCTATCTACTACAGAAATTGACTTGCTCAATTGTGGGTCCCTTGTAAGCAGCACAACTATGCCCATTATAATTTTATGCTTACTATCATTACATGATTACCCACTTACCATGCGTCCCTCTTAACACAATCTTATACCAGCCAACAATGATTAGTAGTCGTTAGCACTTTCTTAAATCCGAAATCCACAATTCAAATTTAACAACCCATGCCAACTACTTTTACAACTATGAGACCCTTCTCATAAGGTTGGGTTCTTTCACATGGTAGATTTTGGCATTGGTCAAGGTCTTACCTCTCACTGTCATGCTCGAAATAATCTACCTCTCACTGCCATGCTCGAAATAATCTACCTTGCTCTTCCATAGAGCATTTTTGGTAGCCAATTGCTCATGACTATCCTGCATTCATAACAACCTCTGAAATGGTTCCTGAATTGTCATCAATTCATCATTTCAGTCATTAGTCATTCGTAATATTACATGCATTCATCTTAATGCATTCAACATGCCATGTCCACTTCATATAGGATGCATTACTATAATCAATATCATCAACATATATAGGCATGACATCTTTCTATATTCCAACATCCACATGGTATGGGGTCTCTTACCTATACCAATCCATGGAATTTGTCATAAGCAAACTCTTACTTGCATGGGTCGTACTTACACCCTTGGCATGACCAATTTAGTTGGTCCTTTGTAGGATATTGCAGAATTTGCTCACCGACTTTTGTTATGGACTTGTTGCCTTATCCCTTTCTCCAGAGGGTTGCTGGTCACATTCCATCAGCATTAGCAACATATTCAGCTAGGTCCATGTCGTCGTTGGTTTTTCCACTAATGCCAACATCAAAGCAATGATTATCATTAGTGGTTCATTATAAATGTATAATCTTTAATATCCTATGTATACGATACATATCCTCATGCATTTCATTCATACAACTTAGGAAACGTAACATAGTTAGAAAGATAGGGTTTTAAGGAAAAATTCCCTTTTCAAGTCTTTCATCCTGGCATGGAACTCCTTTTCCACACAGCAGCTGGTTGACTTCATAGTCTTTGCTACTTCTGGGCATGCAATTGTCCCGATTTTTCCATTTGACAGCAACGGCCATTATTAGCACTTTACTACTTCATGCTCAAATTCTGGTGACTTACCCTTGTTCCTTGCTGGATAAGCTTTCCAACGCCTATCCACATGTTTCATTCCGACCTCGGGTGTAAAAACCACACCACTTCTAAGAATGAGGGCTTTCACCAAATATTTGCATTTTTATTACACCACTGCATTTTGGACTGGGTGCCATCTTCAGCCAACTTCAGCCACCAGTAAACCACTGAGAACAGCTAAAAATTCCCATTGGAAGGCAGTCGAAATTTGATGGAAATCCCACTGAAAACCACTGAGAAATCCCCTTTGAAAAACTCAATTTTTCCTTTGTTAAATCGGGTCTTATTCCAATTATCCATCCACAGAATCGGCTCTCAAACCACTAATCCTTCCACCGATTCGGATCCCCAAACGGCTAACTTCTTCCGCGGTTTTGACTCCTCTTTTCACTAAATCGTTCTAACGTTTCGGGGGTCGAAACCAATAATCCCTCCGCTGCATCTGTGGTTGAAACGACTAAACTGTTTTGATGTACATTGGCTGTCGGATCTGCCAATCACTATCGTTGGCTGTCAAAACCTTTAGTCCTTCGGAGGGTTAATCCTTTCTCCAGCCGCAATGGCAGTCGTTCATTCCTCTGCAGGCTCCGATGACCCTACTCATCGGCTGTCAGAAGCTCTAACCTTCCAACGTCTTGGTTTTCAAATTTCCCACAGAATCGGCTCCTGGAACCACTAATTCTTTTGCAACGGCGGCTCTCTCTCTCTCGTCGGAAGACTTAATGCTTTCACTTCCGCAACGGTGGAAGTCCACTTCACTAACTCTTTCGCAATGGTGGAAGTTAATTCCGTTAATTGTTTCGATGCGGAACACTTAGTCAAATTTTCGTGGCTTTCTCCAAACTGTTTCGGCGTCAGTGGTCTTTATCATTGGAAGCCTTAGGGCTTTTGGCTTCTGCAACGATGGGTGCTCGAAGAACTTTCTTCTTCCGATGGCCGACGACATTCTTTACTTAGAAAATTTTTGAACTTAATTTTCTTGCGACGTCAGCAGTCGAAAAAATTACCCATCAGACAACTAGTTGTTTCTCCATCCGCAACAATGCAATGCAGAACCCTTTCTTTTTTCGGCAGCAGTCTTTCTTATCGGAAAACTTAGTGCTTTCGGTTTCCACAACAGTGACACACAAACCACTTTCTCTTCCAATTAGTGGTTGTCTTTCTCATCGGCCGGCTAGTGTCTTTGGCTTCCGCAACGGCGGAAGGCCAAACGACTAACTCTTCCGCTACGTCGGAAGTCGACTTCACTAACTCTTCTGCAACAACGGAAGTTAATCCCGCTAACTGTTCTGATGGGGAACACTTAGAAATTTTTTTGAAATTTGTCTTTCTTCTTTCCGCCGAATATAACACCTGTCGGCGGTCGGGACCACTTTTCATTGGACGCTTAGTTGCTTCTTCATCTGCAACGGCGGACGCTTGATCCACTAATTCCCTCCGACAGATGCTTAGAAATTTTCCAAAATTTTTCCCTCTGACTGTGCTCCGTCAGACGCGCTTCCGCCTAGCCTTCCATAATGGTGGAAGTCTGTTCCACTAATCCTTCCGCCACAGCGGAAGTAGATTTCGTTAACTCTTTTGACTGTCTAACACTTGGGAAAAATTTTGAAGTTTGTTGCTGCTCTGCTAGACATAGAAGGTAATTCTACCTTCTGTCACTGCTTCCTTCATGGCCCATAGAGGCCCACTGTTGCAACCTTTTCTCTGATACCACTCTGTCACGTCCCCATCCCTCAACCGGCGAAGAGGACACGACGAAAACCACATATAGCCGGGAAAACAACCCCATGAACATGGACAGACATCAATGCCGATATTAAAAATCTTAAACAACATGCATAACAAGATGCATAATTCCTCAATCATTCAACGGAAGAAAACATATACATAAGCCAACATTCAGCATGTTCATTATACTTCATAAAAGAATAGATATAGTTTGCAGAGATGAAATAGCAAAATTTATCTTTGATGAAGAACTCTCCCGCAACCAGCTACATCGCTACAACATTCCACCCAACCATAGGCCAGCGTGCTCATCAATCTCTCAACAGCGCTGCCACCCCCGAGCTAGGCATGATTCCTCCAAGGATAAGGGTCAATGCAGGCTTACATATAGCCAAGGGACACAATCAACAAACCAACACAGTTGGGTTATCAGGCCATCAACAAACCGGCCAAGCCAGCACATTTCGAAGACCAACCACTGCTTACATGCAGCAAAACAATCCCTTCACAGTCCTATGAAGAAGGCAAAACAAACGAATACAATCCCAAGCAAAATATGGAACACAGCTCCAGCCCACAAGGCCACACAGAGTTGTTCTTGGCCCTATCATGGCCAAAACAACTCAGTAGCAACCCAAACCAGGGTGCATCAACAACATAACACACAATGAGAATGATGGCAGCTATGCACAATCCCAAACAGGGAAACTCAGCCAACAAATTGGAAATCAATAGCCCACAACACACACAATCCCTCCAGGTAATGGCTAGGCAATTTACACAGTCCCAAACAAGGAGAATCCAACTCCCAGCGTGGACAGAGGGAATCTCAATCAATGGATTGGAAATCCACAATGGCCCAGAACGAATTTGAGTACCACAGCCAACGAAATGCAGGGAAGACAACAGTCCCAAAATGTAATCAGTGAGCACGGCTCACAACATGGAAAATGACTCCAACGGTCTATGCGTGAGAGCAACTTGCTCCAGACCCCAAAACACAGAGGAAAACATATGCATAGGCCACAATTCAGTAAGGAAACTTACACACAGTTCCTGAGTGTAGAAATGGTTCTTGCACCCGAAAATCCTGAGTGACAGCCACGATTCCACCCGCTCTCTGTGTGAGGAAAACCAACCTACGTGTGAGGGGAAACAGCTCCGCCTATGCGCGCGAATCAACAAGCCAACGGGAAGAACAAACAAACCATTGAGAGGAGGAATGGGAAAACCATCATTGTGAAGGTTGAAGACCAGTCGTGGGAGCAAACAGATAGCAACCTCTGCGTGTGGATGAACAACAAAATGTGAGGAACCAACAGACAACCCTGAGGATCCATAGCAGTGGGAGAGTGGGGAATGAATGCAGTCGTGGGTGGAGTGGGCGTATGGGCAAGGGACTGACAGCTTGCCACACCCACCGCCATAAATGCCCCAACAACCAAAACCAAGACATTGAAGAGGTTGGTGAGATTGGGTGAGACAAGAAAGGTGGCAAATCAAACAAGGTGGCAACACATGGGTCTTTCCCCCATAGACTAAGGTTTGACATCCCCCACCCTCATCCTTTGGAATCATGCCCTTTTCATTTCAATGTTGCACTGCCGTAGCTGGTTGTGGTTTTATTTTTATTTGATGTGCGTGTTTACATGATGCCGAATTATAATGTGCCAAATAGCATGACATACCATCGGCAACTATCCCCATTGCCGAAACATTCACATCCAAATCGATGGTGGGGATTTTTCCTTGAGCTCCTCACCACGATTAATTACATTATATACATCATGCAAACAGGGTCAAAACCGGGACATTACATCTACTGCATCACCACCTCAATCATATGAGGATACTTGCAGGACTACACAAGTCTACTGTCTTGATATTACTCACAAGACTTTATAACATCACCACCTCAATCATATGAGGATATTTGTAGGGCTACACAAGTCTACCGCATCACCACCTCAACCATATGAGGATACTCGTAGGACTACACAAGTCTACTACATCACCACGTCAATCATATGAGGATACTTGTAGGACTACACAATTCTACTGCCTTGATATTACTCACAAGACTTTACAACATCACCACCTCAATCATATGAGGATATTTGTAGGACTACTCAAGTCTACTATCTTGATATTACTCACAAGACTTTACAACATCACCACCTCAATCGTATAAGGATATTTGTAGGACTACAAAAGTCTACTGTATTGATATTACTCACAATATTGGAGAATGACTCCTAATACTGTAATCTCAACACTCTTTCTTAGCAAGGGAGACATTCTCTGCCATACCAAGCTTATCTCGGAAGTATTTAAACTTTGTCACAAATAGAGGCTTTCCACAAATTTGGAATCCTCTCATTAGTACCTATGCCATAATATCCCAAATTTTGGACCTGACACTTATTGGCATGTGCCTATTGATTATGATGATTATCTTGATGTTTTATTTTATATTGGGTCAAATACCCCACTGCATATGAACATGATTTGTTTTATATATTGGGCGTAAGCCAATTATTGATGATATATGTATATGCTTGTTTGTGTTGGGCGTGGACCCTGAAGCACATGATTGATGAGATGTTTTGCATTGAGTAGGAAGCTTTGAAGCACTTGAGTGATGGATGATTTGTGTTGAGCGAGGAGCTTTGGAGCACTTGAGTGAATGATGATTTGTGTGGAGCAAGGAGCTTTGGAGCACTTGAGTACTTACCTTTGTGTTGAGCAAGAAGATCTGGAACACATGAAAGATAATTGGAAGTGTTGGGAATAAGCCCTGGAGCCTTCCATGTTGATGTTGAGCATAAGCTTTGGAGCATCGGATCCTTGGCCATTGTATCCCTAGGTGTATCGTACAAGTACATCCTAGCATTTAGTGTTGAGTGAAATATTTGGAATTTCACTATGTTTGTAACTCGCTATTGTTGAGTATGGGCTTTAGTAAGCAGTAGGGGTTACTGAAAATAATTTAATTACTTCCGCGTGAAAACGTTTGGAGAAAAATATTGATCTCATCATACTGATTTATAAGTGATTAAATGAAATTTCAAATTTATGTATTCTCATCAAAGTACTGAAGAGCTGCCACGTTATACGAGGGAAATCCAACATGCAAGGATGTTTAGAGTTGCCTAGCCTAGTAGACCTAAACCATCTACCTACTTGACCTTAATGAAGAAGTGTCATTAAGTCTAGGGATCATGGTATATGATGGCCAAAGACAAATGTTAACAAGTGTTATAATACTATGTATTTTATACATAGTATGTATAAAGAATTAATTATGATTAAATATATAATTAAATAAACGAAAGAAGAGAAGATCCATCAATTATTATTTATTATTAAAGGATTAATAAATAGTATAATGTCTATGAAAGTTTAACTAGGAACTAGTTAAAAGTTCCTAAGTTAAGTACTGAAAATGACCCCAGTAATTAAAAAGGGTTAAATCAAGAAATCAAGGATTTCTTGATTTAATTGTCCCTTTGAAAAAAAAGTCTATTTATAAAGACTCAAGCCAAGCAAAGGCTTGGGGTTCTGATTTTTATCTTTGGAGAATTATTATTCTGCCTGCCTTGGCTCTCAAGTATTTTCTTGGAGAACTTTTTCTTGCAAGGAAAAGAGGATTGATTCATAATTGAATACCAGATAGGAAACCTTACCTTAGGAGCTCTAAGCTACTTGCATGTTGGAGTCTAGCTCGGGGGAATCCATATTCAAACTAGGAACGGTTCCAGGTCATGGTTGGGAGGAACATAGTAGTTCTAATTTGGTCATCAAACAGAGGTCAGATCTACATTGAATTGTTAATGCTAGTTATTTGAGTGTGTACTAGGTAGATGATTTCAATTCATATACTAAACCTTGTTGGTTTGATTCTCTGGTTAATAATCTGCTAGGTTCTATATTTTTAAAATTCTAATCCTAGACTGTAAGTTTTAATATATGTTGTATATTATAGGGTTTGTATCCTTAAGATTATTTATGTATTATCCAAGTATATAGTTTATGCTTCAATATAACTAGGTTTTGTTATCGGTAGTGTAATTATTTATACCTTGGGTGGTGAATGTTATCATAGGTTGTATATAGCTAGGATTGCATCTCTAAGTTTGTTTCTGTATTCATTCAATATTCAGAATTTATTACTGTAAACTAGGTTAATCCAGACCTGTTATTATTTCCCACCTATTCTTTATAACTCTATTGACATATTTCATTTGTTTGTAGAGACATGTTCAGATTATAGTATATTTAATCATAGGAGCAAGATTAAAGAAATAAATATACTAATTAGATACCTTAGGGTATTACTTACAAATAGAACTACTTTATAGATAATTGTATATACAAATAAAGTCATCAGGTTTAAACATTTCTAAAATCTATCTATACATTTAAATCCAAAAATAAATAACTCATCTATGACCTTTCAAGGTCTGCTATAATAAGAATATACTAGTATCGAAACTGTGCATTTAAATTATCAGTATCAGAACTAAATGAACGAAGGAAGCATCATGACCATCCATGTGGTCCTTTACAAATATTTGATCATAACTCATACAAAAGAATCCACAGTTCTATCTATTCCATCTATACATAACCATAAAAAAAATTACATAACTCATCAAAACATTACCATAAATGAATTTAAATGATACATTTTATACAGTAATCATAACCCATTAATAACTAGAGTCCCTTCTCAATATTTCTAGTCAACTGCCATACTCACCAAAAATGCATCCAACAGACCAAACATCCACAGGCGTGGAATAGTAGGTGGATCCCAACAATATCTTTGGGGCCCTATACCATCGTGTGACAATCTGAAAATGTAAAGATAAGAGGCTTTAAATTAGAATACCAATTAATAACAGAGAACTTCATAGACGGTAGATCCAATGAGGCCCACTTTATACAATGGTAAAATTTAAGGACAAACCTCGTGGGTGTAATTCTTCATAGGGACAATAAACTTTCTGGGAAGACCGAGATCAACAATTTTGAGTACGCCTTTCCTCATTTCCACCAAAATGTTATGTGGATTTAAATCCCTAAAGAAAGTCTAAAAGTCAAATCATGACAATTAATAATAAAATATGGATGCGTCTATATTGTTTAGTAATTTCGTTGATAGTTACTTTCATAGATGTATATATCTTATCATAGAATTTTGAGGTGGATTTATCTATGTTTTTCATCTACACATTAGAATGAGACAAGTGTATTGTCTAGATTGATTCGTCCAAGATTAAACGACAATGAGACAAGTGTAGTATCCAAATTGATTCTATGAACATTCTCCAAAATTAATAATTAATAATTTAAAAAAATAAAAAATAACTTAATTAACATGTGATAATTACAGTTAGTGATAGTTGTAAAAATTAAAATTAATCTTCAACTATTCGATTATTAAATGATTTTAGAACTATTAGCTTAACTTCACATGTAATCACAGTTATATTGGATAACTATTAGATACAACTATTAGCTTAACTCTAATGATTTTACAACTATTAGCTTAACTTCAACTCTAATCACTTAAGTAATCACTTAAGGCTTAGTCCAATTGCATAATTGCATTTGGCATCTAGGAATCTAGCTAATGTGTAGTCATGTAAGAGTCGAACTCCTAATAAAATAGTCCGAACTCCTAATAAACTCCTGGTAGCATCTAGTAGTTGGGCATGTAGCTAATATAGGCTTAGTATTACATGTTTAGGTTTTCCATATAGATATAATTAGGTTTTCAATTCTTAAGATAGATAAGTTAACATCTCATACGTACAATTCTTGATAGTTGGAAAAATAAAACTTCATTGGTTTTCCATATAGATATAATTAGCTTTTCGATTCTTAAAATAGCTAAGTTAACATCTCATAAGTACAATTCTTGATAGTTGGAAAAATAAAACTTCATTTCAACTTTTCGATTATTATAGATACAACTATTAGCTTAACCTCAACTCCAATCATGGCTTTTACATGAATTGCAATTGCCAATATCTTAACTTCTAAATTTACTATTAGATACAAGTATTAGCTTAACTCCAATGATTTTACAATTATTAGTTTAATTCCAACTCTAATGACGGTCACGGTTATATTGGTTAAATATTATATTAAGTCCAATGATTCTACACCTATTAGCTTAATTGACCTTGATTGCAAGAAACCATGCACCAAGAACAATCACTTAGGTAATGTGTATCTGGCACTTGGGAGTCGAGTTAAGGTACATAAGGCTTAGTCTAAGCTTTATATTAACTTTTAAATTAACTATTAGATACAACTATTAACTTAAGTCTAATAATGATACAACTATGTGTCTAACTCCAACTATGAGCTTAACAACCAGCTTAACTATTAACTATTGGATATAAGTAATTGACACATTCTTTAGTTAAAAATCATTATCAATATGTCAAATATATACCTCTAGGCCTATGTCAAATATATACCTATAGACCTATTTCAATTTAGTAATATAGTTGTTGCTACTTTAAAGTCACACCAACACCATAGGTTTAAATTCACACAAATAAATGTTTCCTCATATGTTATGTAATAAATCAGTATAAATAAACCCAGAAAGGAAAACAAAACTATAATATGAATTCACTTGTGCATCACTGCATGGCTGTGAAAATGAGTTACTCCTTTGCACAGTTGAAACATGTAGCTCTGTAATCTAGAAATTAGAGACTGGCCTTTGGAAAACTGTCAATACAATGCAATATTGAGAATGAAAGCACAAAAAGAACCGGTGAAAAAATACCTTAACAATTTTCGACAGGAGAGAACCGCCATCGAAACTTTTTAATAACTTTTTTAGGTCTGTGTCGAGGTACTCAAAGATCAAGTAAAGACGTGATTTTCCATTCTTCATGAGTTGCTCCACATAAAGAAACCTGAAAATTCCAGTCTACCTCTTTACTAAACAAATAATTAAAGTGTATTGTAGCTAAATGTTGAAATCACGTTAGAAGTTAAGGGAATGATTAAATGAAATTAATATTCAGCGTAAACATAATTTTGAAAACGAAGTTTGCACATCCATGGCATATTTAGCGTAAAATAATATTTAGTAGTTTCCACATCCATGGCATATGAAAACGAAGATATCGTTGCTATTCAAAACCAAAAGTCACTTAATATTTTTTCCTTGAAGTTAAATGTCAAAAAATAGCTTATTATCTTTACTTCAACTATCCTTTATCCCATATAAAACTTATACAGAACTATTAAAATATGAATAAACAAAACAACTAAATTTATGTCTCACAGAAGATGGCAGGTTATCCTTTTTTTCAGCATTGATAGGATATAACAACAATAAGAACATAAATGAAGCCTTTCCATTAGGAAGCAGATCATGGGCATACTTTCAGTAGCCATGATTTTTCAAATGCCTTGCAAAATATAACAGAAATAACTTAATCACAATGATTAAATTAAGGAAATAGACTAGAAAATCTGTTATTCAAAGGTGAGAAAAGCTACTAACTTAACAACATAAATACTCGGGGAGAGCTGCTTCAGAGTCGATATTTCTTGAATTGAAGTTGCCAGAACCCCTTCCTCAGGATTCTCAATCTTTGTCTTTTTGATAGCAACAAGCTGACCAGTGGTCTTGTCCCTTGCCTTGTTCACCTTCCCATACGAGCCCTCGCCGACCTTCTCAAGTTTATCATACTTATCCATGGCCGACTTATATGCTAAATTGCAGAGCTGAGAAACAGATAGTCACAGTTTCAGTTTGAATCTACCTCACCAACGAGCCTAGAATACACACTCTCCACTCCAACTTACCGGGTAAGCCAATGAAATAAATATGAATCCACTCCAACCAACCCGTAAATCAAATCTTCATCTAAATGGAAACGTTTTAAATGGTTTGGAGCAATGTTAAAATTATTTATTATAAATTTAAATAGTCTCTTTTTAAGATTGGGGAGAAAGAATGAGTTTTTAATGTTAATATTTAACTAATAAACTTGTTTAGAGTAAACATTAAAAATCACAAATGGGCTTGGATTAATTATTTTTTCCATTTTAAAAAAATATTAAAATTTTATTTTTGAACAAAAATCATGTATACAAAATATATGTATAATAACCAAGAGGTTATCCATTCCAAGACTTGTGTGGCTTAAGCATGCTTAATTGTGTAATGGCAACTCAAGCATGCTTAATTGTGGAGTGACAATTAGGCCCACATAGCTTGTTATTCCATGTGCAAAACCTTAGCAAGTATTGTGCCTTAGGAACTATTGAGGTAGAGATAGAGTTCACTTGACTTTCACTTAGCACTCATTTCATCAGGTGAAGAAGTGGGATTGAAACTAGCGAAATGAATCACATGGCATCAACTATCAACTCTATGGCTTGCAAATCATAACCAAAAACCTCACTTAAAGTCATCCATCCTAAGAATCAAGTGGCTCAAGCATTCTTATTTGTGGAGTTTTCCCAAAAATCAATCCCACTTAGCTTAGTATCTCGTTCACAAAACCTTACCAAGTATTGTGCCTAATGAGCTACTTAGTAAGAGCTCACTTGATTGTTATATTTAAGTATTGACATCCTTTCACTGTCCAACATATGATATATCATCTTTGGGATTATTTGAATAAAGTAAGTCATAAATTTATGACCCATATCCATGAGTAATAACAGTCACAACTCACCAATTCTTCATGTTTTTGAGTAGTCCACTTAGCGCTCATTGCATGTAGTGATGCTCATGAGGACGAAAAATGGGAGTTAAACTAGCAAATTGAATCACATGGCATCAATCATCATTTAGGGGGATTGCACGTAGTAACCACGACATGTTGAGAGGACACCCATCCCAAGACTTCATTGGCAAGACTGAGATCAACAATTTTGAGTACGCCTTTCCTCATTTCCACCAAAATGTTATGTGGCTTTAAATTCCTAAAGAAAGTCAAAACGTCATGACACCATGACAATTAATAATAAAATATGGATGCATCTATCTTGTTTAGTAATTATGTTGATAGTTACTTCCATAGGTGTATATATCTTATCATAGAATTTTGGGGTGGTCTACTATCTATGTTTTTTCATCTACACACTAGAATGAGACAAGTTTATTGTCTAGATTAATTCATCCAAGATTAAACGAGAATGAGACAAGTGTAGTGTCAAAATTGATTCTATGAACATTCTCCAAAATTAATAATTAATAATTTAAAAAAAATATATCTTAATTAAAATGTGATAATTACAGTTAGTGATAGTTGTAAAAATTAAAATTAATCTTCAACTATTCAATTATTAGATGATTTTAGAACTATTATGTCACACGCCCCAATTTTGCAAAATAATATTATCTTATTTTGATTTTATTCCAAGACATTATGTTAAATTTAATGCTAAGTTGTAACTGATGACTCAACAGAGTCAATGATGTGGAATGTAATTTTGAATATTTTAAATTTTAAATAAATAAAAGTGGAGACAACAGCTTGGGAGAGCTGTTAAAAAGAGTGTTTCTGGTCAAGTTGGTGGAGGAGACTAGGTGGAGAGCAAATAGACAAGTGGAAGCATCCTCAAACACTTCCTATGTTGCAGGTGGAAACCTCCCTACATTTGGGGTCATGATCCCCCAAGAAAGTGGGATCAGAGCAGGTGGCTCAATTAATGACAACTAACCCAAAAAGACCTAGGCAATCTTAATAAAAAAAACCCATTGAAGAGAGATGATGCTGCTCATTCCAGGAGAAGAATCATTTAGGTGAATGCGCTTCAAGGAATTCATTGGGAAGGGAATTTTTGTGGAAGGTGTTTGAAGGGTAAACTGCAGGAAGGGATCTAGTACAACTTTCCATGCTGAAAGATCTTGCTGCAGAGTGCAGACCTGGTACTAAGTCATTTGACTAGTACTTTGTTGTTTTCTCCACCTAGTCCCAGCCAAGGAGACCAAGAACATGCTCGAGGGTCTTGAGAAGTCGCTGTTTGAGCGCTTTCCAGGAGTTGGTAGGGAGGAACAGCTTCCCAATGCTGTTGTCATCCAACTTTAAAAACAAGTTCTACTATCTTTTAATTTATGTGTTAAAGTTTATATCTATGTATGAACAAATAATGAATGTTTTATATGTTACGTAGTGAACTGTTAAGCACGAAATCTCTTAGTTGCTTTAGATGAATATCTTCTTTTATGAAAAAATAATCCTACCTATTTTTTTCCCCATCTGGAGTAAACCAGATCATAGTCTAGCACAGGTAGTGTGTTTAGATGAATGAAGTATGGTAGGAATATGAAATGAATAGAGTACTTATGTTTTTCAGAGTATTGAAATGTTTTCTTTCAGTAGATAGTTGTTTTTCCAGAAAGAATATTAATCTGTTTCGTAGAGTTGTTGTTAGAACTAGACTGTGTATTTAGACTATTAGAAAAAGAACATAATCATATTATTTTACTAATAGCAGTAGATTCAAGTATGTAATTCGTTCCTTTACACAACACCTTCTTTATAAACTATACATCTACACTAAAAACAGGAGGAGTAGAAATATCAGTTGAATGCTTATTATTTATGTTAAGTAAAGATGTAAATATAGTTCTGTTAGTTTATTTCTTTTCCTACTAATGATAGCTATTTTACCTGCAACTATCTAAACTCTAAGTAAGGATAGGTAACCTATTTAAATTCTAAAGATAAACTAATTTGAGATAAGGAATACCATAATTAAGAACTTAATAACCCTTATAGTATTATTTCTCTTAGAATTAAAATAATGAACATGCAGTAGTAACCTATGCATAAAGTATTATTGATAAAGAACTCTCCTTACACACTTATAGCCAAATTAGATGTAAGGAGTATTGACAGGATGCAAGTTCTTAATTCTTTCACCAAGCTTACAAAACAATCTTATTAAATAAACTCAATTATTATAGACTGCTCTCAGTCTTATTTAATAATATATATAAATACAAACATAAACTTAAGAGAATACCATATTCATAGATGATATTGTACTTAATACAAATAATATTATTATTAACAATAAACAATATTGTTTATGAGTTAATAATTCTTTTAAACAAACTGAAGAAGTGTTGTGACAGAAATCAAATTAAAAAAATTACAATACAAAAATTATTACTTTATAAAAGTTAAATAGGATAAACCCTAGCTCATATTCTGAGCATAATCTATGTGTATTCTTATATAATTTAGTAACCTAGGATAACCACAAGAATAGTTATTCTTAATTATTAAAAGAACCAACAAAAATAAACACAGAAATGAATTACATTTTTTATCAACATATATAAAATATACCTATAAAGAAACTATTTCTTTTTATACAAACAGGGTGTATCTGTGAAGGCGAAGTACAGGGTTAAAAACCCTTATAATTATTGCAATTAGAATTAGAAAAACATTGAAGTAATAAACCAAATTTATTTAATTATGTCACCATTAAATAACCAGGGTAATATAATTTACTCACAGTCCTTTAAGGACAAATAAAAAGGCTGTAACTATTATAAACTGGAATAATCTATTTCAAAACGAGGGTTTCCACAGGATAAACCCTAATTCATAACTTAAATAAAAACTAGTAAGAATTAAATTATGAATGGAAGTATCAGTCTTAAGAAGTATAATTATAAACCCTTACAGAGTAATTCAAACAGAGTATAAAAATTCATTTACAGTCAAAAAGAGTAAAACCCTGATATTACACAGAGTATAATATAGACATATGTTAAACCAAAAAGATTTTAAAGACAACACTGTCATTACAAAAACCATTAATTTAACCAGGCCGTAAATCCAATCATCAAACTAAATACATTGCTCAGTTAAAACAAGTCTACCCATCGACTAGCAAGGGTTTGATACTGATTGTTACAACAAATAACCTGTAAAAACAAACAACATAACTCATGGCGAGTCAAGGGAGGGTTTCCCCAAACCTTGGGTGATTCCATTGACCACCCTAATACTAGTAGAGTGGAAACCCAACACATTGGACCACGGGGCTTACTCGAATCAAATCACAAGCCACAACATTCATTGGTGGGATGTTTATTTTCTTCACCATGAAAGTTTACAGTGGTGAGCACCTGCAAGCAATGTAAGAGACCTCTGTCAGTTAACAAATACTTATTTAAACCACGGTAACAACAAAGCACTTACATCAAAGAAAATGAACTCTAAGTTATTATTTACTTGTGAATGGAAACGAAGAACAACCTCATTGAAGCACTGTCACCTACAGGCTTACACATTAAAGACTCAAACAACTTGCAAGGTAAAAACCTCATGTAAGAGCAAGCCATGAGGACAACAAAGAAGAACTGGAGCAGGCCATAAGCCACACGGATGATCGAAGGAGAATTTCACTGACAGCAGGTTAATGGAGACAACTATCTCCACAAGTTGCAAAGTGAGAACCCAGCCACTGAGAATGGTTTTCAAAACCATGCACCGGTGAAAAATGCAGCACTGAACCAAAACACAAGACAACCGGAGCAAGGAGGACCGACGGCCACCATGGAAGCCAAATAGAGCAGCCTCAAGGGCTAGTGCAAACTGCGGGATGGAAATGATAAGGGTTAGGTCATGGTAGTATTTTTATATTCTCCACGCTTGGTCAGGAGACGACCATGTGGTCACATAAATCAACCATGCAATGGATCAATCTTCCATAGTACCTGTATAAAATATTATCCAATTATTAAATCATTGGAATGAGGAGTAAACCTTATAATCGACCCAATTATTTGCCATGCAAATAGATAATCATATGCACCTTATCATATGCTAGTTTATTAATAGAATATCAACGTATGATTACGTTGACCTAGCATATAGTGACACTTTAAAACCTTGGTAAAAGTATGATTTTGTTTATGCATTAAACTCTTTTCACTGCTAACCTTATGATATTATATCATAACTTCACAATTTCAATTGGGACGATTGCATCTCTTTCCTCTAAACATTGTTTTTATTATAAGATAGAAATCAAATAATTCATGTCTTATTTATAGATAGAGATCAATATTTTAGGTCTTTACTATAGATAAGAGATCAAATATTTTATGGGAGAGCTCATGCTAATCACCCATCAACCATAGTTTTCTTTTGTATAAGATTTTAGTTTATACATGGGAAATCTCTTATACAAGGACTTCACAAGTTATAGTTTTTATAAATGGCATAATGTAATAGTTGAGAGGATTATAAACTCTAATTTAAATACGTTTATAGTCATGAACCATTTATAGACTGAATATCTATCAAACAAATAGATTATGCATGTCTATAATACTTATATGAACTAATAACTCAAATGGTAACAGAACTTTGAAGTGGTACAAAACTTATTGTAAGAACACTATTATGAAATTATGTTACATAGTTCATAGTGACAATACTTTGATGAATTGTGGTTAGGACTCAAACTGGAAGTTACTAAAGATTCACTAGGTCAATTGGGTAGTAAAGTAGTTATAGAACTAAATAAGATAACTAGAATAGGATTGATCCAATTGAATTCAGAAATTACTAGAACCATAAGGTTTGACACGAAAATAAAATATAGGCAAACCATGATCTCATGTAGGAAGGCATTATGGTTTTCAGTTTGCACAATCGAACTTATACTGTCCAAAGGTTAACAGGCTGTAAGTTATCTCGCAGAAGTGGAATGTGGGACAGTCATTTCATAGATAAGAAAATGTATTATTATATAAATACTGACAAAACAATCATTATATCATTGCAAATTACTTAGGCTAAAGTAGAAGTACTTGTATCTGAGATTCTAATTCTTAGAGTCGCAAACATATTCTTTTGTCGCTACTTACTTCTGAACTTTGTTACAAGAAAAATTGAAGGAATCCAAATGGTCTTACCTTACATAAGTTGTTTATAGTTTAGCAGCTTAATTACTAAGCTTTTTAATTGCAAATAAAATACTGCTGATAATTTAAAAAACTTTTAATACGTACTCGTTTGATCATACCTGTAAACCTGTAAGAACTAGTATTCGTCTGCATTAGCACGATTGCTAAGTAAGCCCCGGATTCAAAAGTTGAATTCCACCTACTTGACATGAAAAGACTCATCAGTAAACTGAAGTAAAACAACACGCAAGAAGCCTTTATTCTTGTTACAAAAAAAGAACTGTTGAGTTATTATAATTAAGATTTAGTGAAACTGATTAATTGACTGTTTCCTTTATTGCAAACCGTTAGCTATTAGTAGACCGCAGGTTTTAGCATTTACTGTTATCTCAAAATTTTAAATTTTTGTGAAAATTTGGGGTTTTGACATGTGGTATCAGAGCACAAGGTTCAAACACTAGGCCTTGATGAAACCCAACTAGCTTTCATAAAACAGTAAATTAAATTATTGTGCTGACGTATTTTATTTTAAATGTTATTCAATAGAGAATTGTTTTTCTGAAGTTCAACAGGCAGGTATGGAAAGGCTGGAAGAGTATGCACAGGAGGAGTCTCCAGCTACTGAAACAGGAAATTTACTGAGAGATCCTATACCAGAGGATTTAACTACCAATTCCTCAGAGTTGTTACAAACTGTAAAAGACTTAAAAACTAAAATGGAGTTTGTTAAGCAAGAAAATGAAAGGATTCTGAGGGCTCAAGAAGAGCTAAATAAGATCCTAATTGAAAAGTTTCAAACTGAGGGTAGGGGTAGAAGGTCAGAATCAAAAGATGCCAGTCATCAACGAAAATCTAAAAATATGAAACATACAAAAACTGGAAGTAGTTCGTCTTCTAAAGTGTTTGGTGAACAACAAAATTTCCATACTATTAGTGACAGTAGTGATGATAATCTGTACACTAAAAAGAGGAAATACAAACCTTATGAGGGAATTTCTGGGGAATTCAAAAAGATAAAACCACCAAATTTTAATGGATAGACTGAGAAGGGGGAGAAAGTTGAATCCTGGTTATCTGGGATGAAGAAGTACTTCGAAATATATAATTATTCTAACCAGTTAAAGGCTAGGATGGCTATATATAACCTCTCAGGAAAGGCTAACATTTGGTGGCAGGACTTGAAGAGAGTTAAGGGTATAAAGGAGAAAGAAGTTAACTGGGGTACCTTTAAGAGGTATTTCAAAAAGAAATTCCTGTCTGAGCAGTATTATGAGGAGAGAGCTAAATAGTTTTATGAACTGAAGTTAGGTTCAATGACAATGAAGGATTTGAACAACAAGTTTTTAAGTCTACTTAGGTATGTACCCTACCTTGCAGATGAGAAACCAAAGGTACAACGATTCCTTAGCTGTCTACCTTATCATATTAAATATAGAATTGAATATGATAACCCAAAGACCTTGGAGGAAGCTATGAGAAAGGCTAACTTTTGTTTTGAGTAGAATCAGAAGAAAGAAAGCTTGGCCAACTAGAAGGCTAAGAAAAATAATAATCAGTTTGAACAAAAGAAGAAGGATTTTGTGCCTAACAAAAACTTTAAGAACAATAAGGCCAAAAATTATTCCAATAACAAGAACTTCCAAGGAAATAGGAATAATACACCCAACAATTAGAATAATTCTAAAGGTAAGGAAACTGCAAATAATCATGGAAAATTTACCAAGAAGTTTGAGCGTAAAGAGTCTGTCAAGTGTTGGGAGTGTAATGGCCCACACTATGCTTCAGTTTGTCCAAACCAGAAGAACACTATTAGCAATATTCATACTATATAGGAGGAGATGATTGTTGGGGAACTAGTAAGGAGCATGCCTAGAATCAACACAGCCTTGGAGAACTGACAAGCTGAATATCAGACTTCCATGGTGGAAGTAGAACGTATGATAAATCAGACCCCTGTAACTATTTTGATTGATCCAGGAGCTAGTATCAGTTATATTGCACCTCAAATAGTGGAAAAATGTAAGTTATCTGTTGATAAGTTTGAGAATTCATGGTTAGTTCAGTTAGCCACTGGTGCTAAAAGAAAAGTAACTTGTTTTGTGAAAGAATGTGCATTAGTTATGGATAAATTTGAAACTGTTGTTAAACTTAATGTTTTTCCACTTGGTTCTTATGATTTGCTGAATGGTATGGACTGGTTAGAACAACATAGAGTAATTCTAAACTGTTATGATAAAACTTTCGCATGCTTAAATAGTGATGAAAAACCAATAAATGTTAAAGGAATTCCTAGAAAAACTATTGTAAGGCAGATTTCTGCTTTACAACTTAAAAAAGATGTTAGAAAGGGATGTAAAACTTATGCAGTAACAATTACTGATGAGGAAAGTAAAATTAAAATAGATAAGTTAAAAGTGGAATACATCCCAGTATTAAAAGAATATGTTGATGTATTCCGAGAAGAAATTCTGGGATTACCTCCGAAACGGAAATTGGATTTCACCATTGAGCTGGTACCGGGTGTAGCACCTAGCTCAAAGGCCCCTTATCAAATGAACATATTGGAACTTAATGAATTAAAATCGCAATTAAAAGAGTTAATTGATAAAAAGTATATTCGACCAAGTGTGTCTCCTTAGGGGGCACCTGTCATCTTCATCAAGAAGAAGGACATAACTATGCGACTTTGCATAGATTACCATCAGTTAAACAAGATGACCATCAAAAATAGATATCCGTTGCCCCGCATAGATGATCTATTTGATCAACTACGTGGAGCCATGGTGTTTTCGAAAATAGATTTAAGGTATGGATATCATCAAGTGAGGATTAAAGATGAAGACATCTTTAAGACAACTTTCAGAACAAGATATGGTCATTACGAATTTGTCGTAATGCCATTCGAGCTTACTAATGCCCTAGCTATCTTCATATGTTTAATGAACAATGTAATGCATAAGTATTTAGATAAGTTTTTGGTCATTTTTATTGACGACATTCTATTCTATTCAAAAACTGAAAAAGAACATAAAAAACATCTAAAAATTGTTTTGCAAAGTTGCAAGAACATCAACTCTTCGCAAAGTTTAGTAAGTGTGATTTCTTCAAGGATGAGATTCAATATTTAGGTCATGTAGTGACCAAGGAAGAAATTTTCGTAGATTCTGAAAAGATATAGGAAATCAAAGATTGGTCGGTTCCTAAGGATGTGACGGATGTTAGCATGGGAATTACCGGTTACTACCAAAGGTTCATTGAAGGCTTTTCAAGGATAGCAAATCCGATAAATTCCTTGCAGAAGAAAGGAAAGAAGTTTGAATGGAATCGGAAATGTGAAGAAAGCTTTAAAAAGTTAAAAAATTTATTAACCAGCACACCTATTTTAAGAATAATAGATCCTAATAAAGAATTTGTAGTGTGCAATGATGCCTGTAATGCACCTGTAATGATGGTTTAGGTGGTGTTCTGACTCAAGAAGGGCATGTTATTGCCTATGAGTCTAGAAAGATAAAAGTTCATGAAAAGAATTATGCAACATATGATCTGGAATTAGCAGCTGTAATACATGCCTTAAAGATGTGGCGACATCACCTAATTGGCAGAAAATTTGTTTTAATGACTGATAATAAAGGATTGAAGTATCTTTTAGATCAGCCTAATTTAAATGCTAGACAAGCTAGTTGGTTAGCTTTCTTAAGTGAGTATGACTTTGAAATCCAACATATAAAAGGTAAAGAAAATAAAGTTGCTAATGCATTAAGTAGGAACACAAGGCTGAATTTTGCAGCAGCAATCAGCACTTATGTTTCAGACTTAGATGAACAGCTTAAAGAAGGAATAAAACAAGATGAAATTTACCAGAATTTGCAAGCTAAAAGTAAAGAAAATCCAACAGAAAACTTAATAAAAGGTTACAACTTAAATGAAAAATACTTTTTACTATACAAAGATAAACTATATGTACCTAACATACCTAAAGTCAAGCTGTTAATTCTGGATGAAATTCATAAAACACCATATTCAGGTCATCCAGGTTATCAAAAGACTATAACCATGTTAAGAAAAGAGTATTTCTGTCCAAATATGAAAACTGAGGTAGCTGAATATATTGCAAGGTGTTTAGAATGTCAACAGGTAAAAACTGAACACCAACACCCAGCTAGTTTGCTACAGCCATTACCCATCTCTAGCTGGAAATGGGAGATAATTAGTCTAGATTTTATTACTGGATTACCTAAAAATCAAAATCAGAATGATTCTATCATGGTAGTAGTTGATAAGTTAAGCAAAGCAGCTCATTTTATACCGGTTAAAACTACTTACAAAGCTTCCAACATAGCTGATATTTTTCTAAAATAGATTTTTCGATTACATGGAGTACCAAAAGTCATAATCTCAGATAGAGATCCTAAGTTTACAATAAAATTTTGGAAGTCCTTGTTTAAAGGGTTAAACACTACAATAAATTTCAGTACTTCTTTCCATCCTCAAACAGATGGACAAACTGAAAGGGTAAATTAGGTACTAGAAGATCTATTAAGAATGTATGTGAAAGACCAGCCTAGTAAATGGGAGGCCTATTTACATCTGGTAGAATTTGCTTATAATAATAATTATCAGACATCAACCAGATTTAGTCCATTTGAAATTTTATATGGACAGAAATGTAATACTCCTATCTCTTGGAGTAATCCAGTAGATAGATTGGTATTAGGTCCATAACTGTTAAAAGAAATGGAAGAAATTGTGAAACAAGTGCAGGGAAATCTGAAAGTGCCACAGGATCGACAGAAAATTCAAGCAGACTTAAAAAGAACTCCAAAGGAGTTTCAGGTAGGTGAACATGTGTTCATCAAGGTAAGGTCCAAAAATAGCTCTCTAAGATTAGGGAGTTGTGCAAAATTGGCACCTCGTTACTGTGGCCCATTTGAAATTTTGTCTAGGATTGGACAAGTAGCTTATCAATTAACATTACCACCTAACTTAAGAGTACATAATGTTTTTCACATTTCCATTTTAAAGAAATATGTTCATGTTGCTACTCATGTTGTTAACTAGAATGTTGTATAGGTGGAACCAGAAGGAGAATTTCTGGTGGAACCAGATTGTATCCTCGGGAGGAGGGAAATTACACTTCGGAAACGCACCATTGGACAAGTGAAGGTGCAATGGAAGCACCTTAGTCCAGAAGAAGCCACCTGGTAATCAAAAAGTAAAATGCAAGATGCATATCCAATTCTGTTCCAGGGGAATTCGGAGGATGAAGAATAAATAACATCAAGGATGATGTTATATTCTAAGGGGGTGTGTATGTCACATGCCCCAATTTTGCAAAATAATATTATCTTATTTTTATTTTATTCCAAGACATTATGTTAAATTTACTACTGAGTTGTAACTGATGACTCAACAGAGTCAAGGATGTGGAATGTAATTCTCGATATTTAAATTTTAAATAAATAAAAGTGGAGACAACAGCTTGGGAGAGCTGTTAAAAAGAGTGTTACTGGTCAAGTTGGTGGAGGAGACTAGGTGGAGAGCAAATAGACAAGTGGCAGCATCCTCAAACACTTCCTATATTGCAGGTGGAAACCTCCCTACATTTGGGGTCATGATACCCCAAGAAAGTGGGATCTGAGCAGGTGGCTCAATTAATGACAACTAACCCAAAAAGACCTAGGCAATCTTAATAAAAAAAAACCATTGAAGAGAGCTAAGGATGCTCATTCCAGGAGAAGAATCATTCAGGTGAATGCACTTCAAGGAATTCATTATGAAGGGAATTTTTGTGGAAGGTGTTTGAGGGGTAAACTACAGGAAGGGATCTAGTATAAATTTCCATGCTGAAAGATATTGCTACTGAGTACAGAGTTGGTATTGAGTCATTTGACTATTACTTTGTTGTTTGCTCCACCTAGTCCTAGCCAAGGAGACCAGGAATAGGCTCGGGGGTCTTGAGAAGTCGCTGTTTGAGCACTCTCCAGGAGTTGGTAGGTAGGAACGACCTCCCAATGCTGTTGTCATACAGCTTTAAAAACATGTTCTACTATATTTTAATTTACGTGTTAAAGTTTATATCTGTGTATGAACAAATAATGAATGTTTTATATTTTACGTAGTGAACCGTTAAGATTGAAATCTCTTAGTTGTTTTAGATGCTGAATCTGTTCTTTGATGAAAAAATAATCCTACCTGTGTTTTTCCCCATCTGGAGTAAACCAGATCATAATCTAGCACAGGTAGTGTGTTTAAATGAATGAAGTATGGTAGGAATATGAAATGAATAGAGTACTTATGTTTTTCAGAGCATTGAAATGTTTTCTTTTAGTAGATAGTTATTTTTCCTGAAAGAATATTAATCTGTTTTGTAAAGTTGTTGTTAGAACTAGACTGTGTATTTAGAATATTAGAAAAATAACATAATCATATTATTTTACTAATAGCAGTAGATTCAAGTATGTAATTCATTCTTTTACACAACACCTTCTTTATAAACTATACATCTACACTGAAAACAGAAGGAATAGAAATATCAGTTGAATGCTTCTTATTTATGTTAAGTAAAGATGTAAATATAGTTCTGTTAGTTTATTTCTTTTCCTACTAATGATAGCTATTTTACCTGCAACTATCTAAACTCTAAGTAAGGATAGGTAACCTAATTAAATTATGAAGATAAACTAATTTGAGATAAGGAATATCATAATTAAAAACTTAATAACCCTTATAGTATTATTTCTCTTAGAATTAAAATAATGAACATGCAGTAGTAACCTATGCATAAAGTATTATTGATAAAGAACTCTCCTTACACACTTACAGAAAAATTAGATGTAAGGAGTATTGACAAAATGAAAGTTCTTAATTCTTTCACCAAGCTTACACAATAATCTTATTAAATAAACTCAATTATTATAGACTGCTCTTAGTTTTATTTAATAATATATATAAATACAAACATAAACTTAAGAGAATACAATATTCACAGATGATATTGTTATTAATACAAATAATATTATTATTAACAACAAACAGTATTGTTTATGAGTTAATAATTCTTTTAAACAAACTGAAGAAGTCTTGTGACAGAAATCAAATTAACAAAATTACAATACAAAAATTATTACTTTATAAAAGTTAAAAAGGATAAACCCTAGATCATATTCTAAGCATAATCTATCTGTATTCTTATATACTTTAGTAAACTAGGATAACCATAAGAATAGTTCTTCTTAATTATTAAAAGAACCAACAAAAATAAACACAGAAATGAATTACATTTTTTATCAACATATATAAAATATACCTATAAAGAAACTGTTTCTTTTTATACAAACAGGGTGTACCTGTGAAGGCGAAGTAGAAGGTTAAAAACCCTTATAATTATTGCAATTATAATTAGCAAAACATTGAAGTAATAAACCAAATTTATTTAATTATGTCACCATTAAATAACCAGGGTAATATAATTTACTCACAGTCCTTTAAGGACAAATAAAAAGGCTGTAACTATTATAAACTGGAGTAATCTATTTCAAAAGAAGGGTTTCCACAGAATAAACCCTAATTCATAACTTAAATAAAAACTAGTAAGAATTAAATTACGACTGTAAGTATCAGTCTTAAGAACTATAATTATAAACCCTTATAGAGTAATTCAAACAGAGCATAAAACTTCATTTACAGTCAAGAAGAGTAAAACCCTGATATTACACAGAGTATAATATAGACATCTGTTAAACCAAAATGAGTTTAAAGACAACACTGTCATTACAAAAACCTTTATTTTAACCAGGTCGTAAAGCCAAACATCAAACTAAATACATTGCTCAGTTAAACCGAGTCTACCCATTGACTAGCAAGGGATTGATACTGATTGTTACAACAAATAACCTATAAAAACAAACAACATAACTCATGGCGAGTCAAGGGAGGGTTTCCCCAAACCCTGGGTGATTCCATTGACCACCATGATACTAGTAGAGTGGAAACCCAACACATTGGACAATGAGGCTTACCCAAATCAAATCACGAGCCACGATATTCGTTGGTGGGATTTTTATTTTCTTCACCGTGAAAGTTTACAGTGGCGAGCACCTGTAAGCAATGTAAAATACCTCTGTCAGTTAACAAATACTTATTTAAACCATGGTAACAACAAAGCACTTACAGTGAAGAAAATGAACTCGAAGTTATTATTTACCTGTCAATGGAAACGAAGAACAACCTCATTGAAGTGCTGTCACCTACATGCTTATACATTAAAGACTCAAACGGCCTGCAAGGTGAAAACCTAATGCAACAGCAAGCCATGAGGATAGCAAAGAAGAACTAGAGCAGGCCATAAGCCACAAGGATGATGGAAGGAGAATTTTATTGACAGAAGGTCAATGGAGACAACTATCTCCACAAGTTGTAGAGTGAGAACCCAACCACTAAGAATGGCTTTCAAAACCACGCACCAGTGACAAATGCAGCACTGAACCAAGATAGAAGACAACTGGAGCAAGGAGGACCAATGACCGCCATGGAATCCAAACAGAGTAGCCTCAAGGGCTAGCGCAAACTGTAGGATGGAAATGATAAGGGTTAGGTTACGGTAGTATTTTTATATTCTCCATGCTTGGTCAGGAGATGATCACGTGGTCATATAAATCAACCATGCAATGGATCAATCCTCCATAGTACCTGTATAAAATATTATCCAATTATTAAATCATTGGAATGAGGAGTAAACCTTATAATCGACCCAATTATTTTCCATGCAAATAGATAATCATATGCACCTTATCATATGCTAGTTTATTAATAGAATATCAACATATGATTACGTAGACCTAGCATATAGTGACACTTTAAAACCTTGGTAAAAGTCCATTTTTGTTTATGCATTAAACTCTTTTCACCACTAACCTTATGATATTATATCATAACTTCACAATTTTGATTTGGACGATTTCATTTCTTTCCTCTAAACATTGTTTTTATTATAAGATAGAAATCAAATAATTCATGTCTTATTTATAGATAGAGATCAATGTTTTAGGTCTTTACTATAGATAAGAGATCAAATATTTTATGGGAGAGCTCATGCTAATCACCCATCAACCATAGTTTTCTTTTGTATAAGATTTTAGTTTATACATGGCAAATCTCTTATACAAGGACTTCACAAGTTATAGTTTTTATAAATGGCATAATGTAATAGTTGAGAGGATTATAAACTCTAATTTAAACACGTTTATAGTCATGAACCATTTATACAATGAATATCTATCAAACAAATAGATTATGCATGTCTATAAGACTGATATGAACTAATAACTCAAATGGTAACAGAGCTTTGAAGTGGTACAAAACTTATTGTAAGAACACTATTATGAAATTCTGTTACATAGTTCATAGCGATAATACTTTTATGGATTGTGGTTACGACTCAAACTGGAAGTTACTAAAGATTCACCAGGTCAGTTGGGTAGTAAAGTAGTTATAGAACTAAACAAGATAACTAGAATAGGATTGATCCTATTGAATCCAGAAATTAATAGAACCATAGGGTTCGACATGAAAATAAACTATAGGCAAACCATGATCTCATGTAAGAAGGCATTATGGTTTTCAGTTTGCACAATCGAACTTATACTATCCAAAGGTTAAAAGGCTGTAAGTTATCTTGCAGAAGCGGAATGTGGGACAGTCGTTTCACAGATAAGAAAATGTATTATTATATAAATACTAGCAAAACAATAATTATATCATTGCAAATTACTTAGGATAAAGTAGAAGTACTTGTATTTGATATTCTAATTCTTAGAGTTGCAAACATATTCTTTTGTCGCTACTTACTTCTGAACTTTGTTACAAGAAAAGCTAAAGAAATGCAAATGGTTGTACCTTACAGAAGTTGTTTAGAGTTTAGCAGCTTAATTACTAAGTTTTTTAATTGCAAATAAAATACTGCTAATAGTTTAAAGAACTTTTAATACGTACTCGTTCGATCATACCTGTAAACCTGTAAGAACCAGTATTCATCTGCGTTAGCACAATTGCTAAGTAAGCCCCGGATTCAAAAGTTAAATTCCACCTACTTAACATGAAAAGTCTCATCAGTAAATTGAAGTAAAACAACATGCAAGAAGACTTTATTCTTGTTACAAAAAAAGAACTGTTGAGTTAATATAATTAAGATTTAGTGAAACTGATTAATTGATGGTTTCCTTTATTGCAAACCATTAGCTGCTAGTAGACCGCAGGTTTTAGCATTTATTGTTATCTCAAAATTTTAAATTTTTGTGAAAATTTGGGGTTTTGACATATTAGGTTAACTTCACCTGATTGGATAACTATTAGATACAAGTATTAGCTTAACTCTAATGATTCTACAACTATTAGCTTAACATCAACTCTAATCACAATTATATTGGATAACTATTGGATAACTATTAGTTACAACTATTAGCTTAACTCTAATGATTCTACAACTATTAGCTTAACTTCAACTCTCATCACTTAAGTAATCACTTAAGGCTTAGTCCAAGTGCATTTGGCATCTAGGAGTTTAGCTAATGTGTAGTCATGTAAGAGTTGAACTCCTAATAAAATAGTCTAAACTCCTAATAAACTTCTGGTACTTCTGGTAGCATCTGGTAGTTGGGAATATAGTTAATATACTCTTAGTATTACATGTTTAGGTTTTCCATATAGATATAATTAGGTTTTCTATTCTTAAAATAGCGAAGTTAACATCTCATAAGTACAATTCTTGATAGTTGGAAAAATAAAACTTCATTGGTTTTCCATATAGATATAATTAGGTTTTCGATTCTTAAAATAGCTAAGTTAACATCAGTACACTTCATTTCAACTTTCTACAACTATTCAATTAT